>OY720374.1:2400000-3000000 GCA_963082945.1 Cerastis leucographa | reverse complement strand
AATATAGAATACACACGCTACAACCATTTCAGGTACCCAAACAAAAGTGACTTACGCTCAGCAGAAAGTTCACCAGCTAAGACGAAAACAGAACGACCGTCTACCCCCAAAGAAGAGCTGCCGGAGTACCAGAACATCTTGAAGCCGGAAGGAGAGGAAGTGGTGGAGAAGACGGAGAAGAAGAAAGAAGATGATGTGCCTCCGCCGATTCCTAGCCTGCCCGTCAGTCCCAGGACTTTGATAGCGAACGCTTATTATGATAAGCTCTTATCTGAGCCTGAGATTCAACAGGTAAGTTTTAATCAACTTGGTAACTCTGCCAATCATCGGTGATAATATTTTGACACTAAATTTTTCAATTAGTCATATGGTGCAGGGGATAATCCTATTTTTTTTTTCTTTGTCCGTCGGGTAGTTTATTGAAAAGTATTGGACACGTATTTTTTATTTTTTCACGTGGTCATAAAATTACGGAGATATATTGAGTTGAAATGGCGCATGACGTCACATGTAGGTAAGTTTTATACCTACTTGTGACGTAGTAAGCCCCCACTCTCCAACTTTAATGAGTTCTAACTAAGTAATTTTTTGATATTTTGATAAAACAAAAAGTACGTGTCTAATATTTTTGTATTACCTGTCTGACGGACAAAATAGAATGTCGTTTTCTTTACCCAGTCCGATCCCCTATTGGTACAGTTTGTTTGAAATCTTTTTTTCGTATTTAGATGTACGGTTAAGCAGCTTATCGCTGGCGGTGGGACAAGTGGCTTAGGGATGAACAAAGATAATTTGAGGTTGTTAGAGACTAGTTTTTGCTCGTACCTTCACTTGCGATGTGTTCAGAAATGATCTCACGAGAACGTCTTGTATATCTGTGACACTCGGGGATAATGTAGCTTCCCATTAGTGGAAGAATTTTCGGAATAGGGGATGATCACTTTTTTTTTCTTTGTCCGTCGGGTAGTTTATTGAAAAGTATTGGACACGTATTTTTCCTTTTTCCCGTGGTCATAAAATTACGGAGATATATTGAGTTGAAATGGCGCATGACGTCACATGTAGGTAAGTTTTATACCTACTTGTGACGTAGTGGGCCCCCACTCTTCAAATTTTTTGATTTTTGTATTACCTGTCTGACGGACAAAATAGAATGTCCTTTTCTTTACCCAGTCCGATCCCTTATTGGATCCGTAGTACCGAACATTACCTACATACAAACTTCTTCTTTTTAATATTATGTAGATTGATAACTAATAACAATCATTCTCCAGGCACTGCTCCCTCAGAATTTGGAGAAGAACCCGGACGAATGCTTCAAGAAGGCTCTGTTGTTCCCCCTGCTGGAGATAGACCCTCCCAAACAGTGTCTCTTCCTACTGGTCGACGCCATCGATGAGGGAATACTGGGCGGTAAGTGACTATTGATTACCGTTCGCTTAGTAAGTGAGATCCCTATTGTGAGGGTGCAGCTTGTGTGCATTAACAAAATATAAGATGACATTTATTTATTTTATAATCTAAAAACATGTATACCTTACATACATCTATACTAATATTATAAAGCTGAAGAGTTTGTTTGTTTGTTTGCTTGAACGCGCTAATCTCAGGAACAATTTTTCAAATCAAACCAGTATCGATTTGAAAAATTCTTTCAGTGTTAGATAGCCCATTTATCAAGGAAGGCTATAGGCTATTGCTGCTCCGTAGCGTAATCCATACTAATATTATAAATGCGAAAGTCACTCTGTTTGTTTGTTACCTTTTCACGACTAAACGGCTGATCGGATCTTAATGAAATTTGGCAAGAAGATAGATTTCAACCTGGGGAAGGACATAGGCTATATATCATCACGCTACGACCAATAGGAGCGGAGCAGCAATGAAAAATGTTGCGAAAACGGCGAAAATGTGACGCAGACGAAGTTGCGCGGAACAGCTAGCACATAATATAGTCAAAATACGATATTTGTGTCAGTAAATAATAGAACCTTAAAACTATGTTAGTAACACTTCACTTGTGCACTACGTCACGCTCACCGATGTACTGCCAAAAGTTCCCGAGTAAAATGTCTGCGTACAATCCGGACGAACGGATATGACGAAATCATAAGGCTTCCGTTTTACGTAATTCTGACGTTATCGATGGTAAATAGATTTTTATTTATAATTTCCAGCTGTGTGCGAAGACCGCGAGGGTACGGAAGGCTCCACTAGCGTGGCCAGTCTGCTGTCGCGTCACCAGCATCTGTTCCCCCAGTGGCTGCTGCTGGTCTGTACGGCGAGGAAGCACTGCAGGAATCTTACCAGGATGTTCACAGGTACACATCTTCTTTGCCTTTTGGAGAGTCGATTCCGCCACGTCTACTTCCCAGCTAAAACACTAGGAAGTGGTGCAGGGCGGGCGTTTTGGGAGACGGTCTCTTTTAAATTTTGACGTTCTGAGTGTTGATTTTCAGTCTAATTTGAATAAATGGCCGTTGACTTTGATTACCACGTCGTCATCTGCCTAGTCTACGATTATGTTGGGGTCGGTGTTAGGGATAGCAATCCGGTGTCATTTTCAGTCCGGCTGGATCCGACCGGATTCCAACCCATCCGGCCGGATGCGGCCGGATTGATCAAATCAGGATGATTTTCGCTTTTCAGTTCAAATTGAACTGTCTGTTAGTAAGTTAATTAAGTGTACTTAATAAAGGGTGTAAAACACCTCTTAACGAAGCCGAAAAGCACTGGTTATTCCTGTCATGGCGATCATTTTTTTGTTCTACACCATACCTGGGAACCTTCTAGTTACGGAGACATTAGGGGTCAAAGTTCCAACTTTTTGACAAGTATTTTTTAAAATACAAGTTTTTAATGTATGATTTTTACTTTAAACACCTCCACGACCCCCATACTATTCAATCCGTCCATCAGCACAATGTTTTGAGTGCGTTACATTGAGTTCTACCACAAAACATGATTTTTACACCCCCCAAAAAAAGTCGTTTCCCAGCAATAATTTTTGCGTAAAGTTACTTAGTTTCATGTACAGAATGCTTGGTTGACGGCTTCTTGAGGTCGGCTTCCAGTCTAACCTGATGCAGCTGAGTACCAGTATTTTCAGGAAGCGACTGCCTATCTGACCTCCACAACCCAGTAACTGGGTAATACGATACCCGTTGGTAAGACTTTTGGCTTCTGACTACTCGTAACGACTGTCAAAGATCTACTAATGACAGCCGGGACCAACGGCTTAACGTGCTTTCCGAGGCACGGAGAAAACTCGGTATGTTATTATGGTCACCCATCCGCGGACCAACCTGGGCAAGCACGGCTTAACCTTAAAGTTCGACCCGTGCGGCTGATATTAAAATTATTCTGCCTGTCTTATTGGTACTGTCACTAAAATACTATGTATTGTTGCAGGTTTCCGCAAGATAACCCTGGACGAGTTACAGCGCGCGCACGTGTCGGCTGACGTGCAACGTTACGTGCTGGCGCGGTTAGACTCGGAGCCCAGACTGCGGTGAGTTGGCTACGTCCATGTGCGCAAGTGGACAGTACAAATCATGTCGCGCAAGTGGATTTGCGCATAAGTCATTCTTTTTAAAGATACGTACGTACACGATGTAAAAAAGGTGATTATTTTTGTTTCGAACATAAATAATTGTCTTTTTTTTTTATCGTCGTTGGCACGTCTATCGCGTTTGGCTAAAGCCTCATTACTGCGTTGTGTTGCGTCGTCGCAACAGAACAAGCATTGTATGCCACAACTGTGTTGCGCTTGCCACCGCAGCGCACTAGCGCAGCATCTCAGCATGGTTTTCAGTCTTCATTCGACAATAGATCTGAACGAACGTAGTAACAATGAAAGATTCGGGATATCTTCCTTGATTGCATTCAGAAATGTCCGTCGTTGCACCGGAGCTCCTACAGCGCAGCGAATCCCCTTGCTTCGTCTCTCAGCCGTCGATCCGTTGGAGAGTCGCGTGCGATAACGCAACGCATAATGTGGCATGCCACTAAAAATAAATATGGAAAACGACGCAGCCTTGTCGCAACGTAACGCACTAATAAGGCCTATCGCTGTCTATTTCTGTATCGCTGCTGCAGTTACGTACAGGGACAAATATATTGATATATCTCCCTGTAGGCATGTGTGTAGTTAGTGAAGTGGTGTTATGGTTGGTAGCGCGCGCGTGTCGAGCGACTCTGCGGCGGCGGCGGCGGCGGCGGCTGCGCTGGACCATCTGCGCATCAAGAGCGACGGCTGTCTGCTGTACCTGGAGAAGGTACGCACATAACACTTTTTTAATAGCCTTTACTGTCCCAATGCTACACACAGACCTCCCCCATAACTTTGTGGGTATACTTTTCGTGCTGGTTATCGCAGTTATAGCAGCGAAACCAGCTATAGCAGTGCGCGTCCAGCTCTTCTCACCTATACATATTTTAATTATAAAAAAACCCGTCTGATCCGTGAGGGTATTGTTAGGTGTCAATATAAGGCTCTATTTATGTGATCACTTTTGGATAGCAAGTGAAAAAAAAAACACCCCGACAAAAATGTAATAAAATAAAAGTAAAACAAGGAAACTTACATAGCAACACAGGGGTGAGGGCGGCGGTGGGGTAGTGACGTCATAAAGTCATGAACCGATGACGTCTGTCATTAGCTCTGAAAATGTTTTGTTGATTCTTCCTTTTCAACGAGGGAATGAGGAGTTTTACACCCTGCTTATTCCTAAATCCTAGAGGTTTTTGTAATCAACTTTATTGTAATTGTTTCCAGGTATTAGACGGCGTCGCAGACGGGTTCATAGCGTTACGAGAAATCCGCGAGATTCCTGGCACGCTCAACGGTCTGTACTTGTGGTTGGCGCAGAGACTGTTCCACGGCAGGAGGTTCACTAAGGTACAGCTTAAGGATCCTGATAGCATGTATCATCCCACTGCTGAGTGAAGGCCTGTGTTGTTGACTTCCAATTTTTTTGAGCCAGGGCTAATGTGGAGTACTGGACGTTGGTTTTTTCCAGCTCGTCTCACCATATGACATCTGCCGCTAGGTGTAACATCACATCATCGGACCGTGAAACTGAACAAGTTGTTCGAACAGTGCTTGGCATTTACAAAACAAAAATAGTACTAACTATCTACAGAAAGCTAAGCTTGCTATAGGAATTGATGCGATCAGCTGATCGACATTAAAGACAAAAGAAAAAAATATAAAAGCCATGAAAGACGACTTGTTCAGAAAAGTGTTTCATGGTCTGGGTTTTGGCATCGGTATCCCTTATACCCTGTATTTAGGCTTTGTCTCTGTAATGGTTACTCATATACTATTCCCCCGGTATTGCAGATGTCCGCAGCCAGCGCGTTGACGACTCACCATGCTCGTCAACTAGCATGCCATACAATAACATAGAATTTCCTTCATTCCCAGGTTCGTCTCCTTCTAGACGTGTTACTAGCGGCTCGATGCGGCGTCACAGAAGACATGCTGTACAAATGTCTGCTGACCAAGGAGTACAGCGTCACACGAGAAGACTTTAACAGACGCCTACATCTGTTGAGAAGGTAACACTTATTATACAGTATGTTAGGTTAAACGAGGGACATATTGAGGGAGGGTATTCAGTATTCGATTCTCGTCTCAAATATGTAAAAAACCTATAACGTATATAGAAGAATTTAATGTTTTGTTTAGTGCCTAGATATTTTGGACTGTCCTAAGCCAGGTAAGTTTAAAGTATGAAGGGAAAATGGATTATACCTAAGAGCCATTGACCCGCTCACATGTTCTGCGATAGTATTAAGTCGCTAGCGCAAGGGTGTATACACGTTGCATGACATTTGCGAAAATTTTGGTATGGTTCTGTCTGTTATTTATCAGTGTTTTTTTTTGTTTATATTTTTATTAGTATCATGTTAGCATGTACTTTGGCTGGTTCGTGGATAGGTGACCATCCAATACATACCGAGTTTCCTTCGTGCCTCGGAAAGCTCGTTAAGCCGTTGGTCCCGGCTGTCATTTGTAGATCTTTGACAGTCGTTACGAGTAGTCAGAAGCCAAAAAGTCTGGCATCCAGTCTTACCAAGGGGTATCGTATTACCCAGTTACTGGGTTGTGGAGGTCAGGAGCGACTGCCTAGGCCTAAGTCGCTCTATGTAAAATACTGGAATTCAGCTGCAGCCAGTTAGACTGGACTAACATAGTTAGAAAAGGACCAACAGCTTAACGTACTTTTTGAGGCAAGGAGGAAACTTTGTATGTAATAAGTGGTCACCCATCCCTAGGCACCTACTGACCTAGGCAAGTGTGGTAACCTGAAGATCGATCCGTGCGGCTGCTAATAATAAGCCACGAGCGCTATCTACGCAGAACTGTCTATTGACGTGACAACGTCTTATAAATTGGTTTGCCGGGTGACACTTCAAGAAACTGCGTTACGCTCCGCTCACGTTATGCGCTCACAATGAGAGCGAGTGAGAGGCACGCGTCCCTTCCACTCGGGCATGGTTAGCCCGCCTAAGAGCGAGAGAGATAGACATAAAAAGTGAAAGGCACGCGCAAATAAATGTTTTAAATTGTTACTATTATTTCATCCTTCTTCCTACTATACGAATGAATATTCACATTAAAATTATTTTACCACTCAAAGTCGTTGTCACGTAAAACTTTCGCCCGTATACCGACTTTACAGGCAACCAATTTTTTTTTTCATCCCTAATCCCAATAAAGAGAATCTGCACAAAGTTAAAGTTTGAAACATTGTATCGTCCCCAGGATCCTAGTGATGGAGCGCTCGACGGGTTTCCTGTCGATGTTCCACCACTCGTTCGCGAAGTGGCTGGTGGACGTGAAGCACTGCACGCGCCGCTACCTCTGCTGTCCCACCGAGGGGCACGCCGCTATAGCTATGTACTACACGCTTGACGCTAAGAGGTTGGTTATTAAAGCTCTTAAAGTGAAAGAACGAGGGTTGCCCGCCTATTAAAATTTTGTAACCTTTTTTTTGTCTTCTCAGTTTGCAAGACAGTGTCAGGTTGTTTCTTGATTAAAATGTGATTTGCTACTGTAACAATAGTACATTATGATATAAGTGCGGTAAGTTGAAAATTACAGCCGAGGCGATATTGCTACAAGAAAGCAGAGGCTGTAATTATCAAAGCGCACGTATGTCATACGACGTTTTATAACACATTTGCGAGGATATAAATAAAATTCGGATGACATTTTCAAATAAAAACAATACAGCGTAAAGAGAAAGCGCGCGGAATATTTTTTACGCTTTTTTAAGGCAAAGGCACAAAAACAGCCAGTATTACTAATAAAGTAAATTAATATTTTTGTGTTTTGTTACAGATAAGGGTAAGGCCACGAAAAAATGTTCATTTCAAAAATAAAACATGGACCGAGCTAAAACTTGAAAAAAAAAATACAGTACCGTGATTTCTAACACCATTTACAGTTTTATCAATATTTAGAGCATTCCAGCCCAGCATGGTGTGATTAAAATCCAAAAATACCTTAACTATTTATGAAAATTTTCGATTAATGTTTTAGACTGATTACAGCTTCCATACAAAATCAAAATGGCCCTCGTCCATGTAGCACCAAACTTTTTTTTTTTTTTTTGTCTAATCATGTTATTATCATATAAATGCTACATTGCGCCTATTTTATACTGTTATGGCCTAGTTATACAACAAATAAATAATGGTTATCTGCCTATTATTTAATAAAAAAAACACTGTTAAAAATATGGCCCGAATTTGATTCCCGTGTGTGACATAACATGAAATACACATTAGTTTTCAATTTTATCATCACAGCAGCACCAAAAGTATTTTTTTGTGCTGGCAAACTTCCCTAAGATCATACAGAAATGTCGAACATCTGTCAACAATTTTAGTGTGGAAGCAATCGCGAGGTTGTTGTGAGCGGAAATTTTGGTCACCAATTTTTTTCCAGTTATTTAACGTGATTTGATAAGGTAAGTATTGAAGTTTGATCTGTTAATGTCAAAATTACTGTGGAGAATGTTGTTTTTTAGGGAGTCGACTAGTTTTCTGTGCATTTAGACTGTATTTAAAAGTTTTATTCGTCGAAAAATGTTTTATTTTCACGTGTGTTTGTTCCCGCATGTTGCGTGTGTTATGTTTTGTGTTACGTAACACACGAGAAGATACGTTAAGCCTAGTTCACATTGAAAGATAGTTTAAACATACAGACTGATGACCTATGTGGTCTAGCGGTAGCGTGTCTGCCTTCGACACAAGAGGGGTCCTAGGAGGACAGCTATGAGTGTGAATGCGTTTGGTTTTTTTTTGTATTGTAAGTGTGTAAAGAATGACACTAGGTACTGAACACTGAATCAATTTCAATATTTTTCAATGATGAACACAAGGGCCTATTTAGGTTTAGAGGTACCAGTCCGTGTAACACCATAAACATAATTAGCGCATTGTCTATATATTTTAGATATGCAACATGAAACTGAGTGACGAAACGAATGAACCGTTTGCATGTTGGTGAATGTCGCGCTTGTACAAACAAAATTGTATTTGCTAAGCATTGCCGGTGAAGGGTATATTTTACTTTTTTTTTCAGATGCCAATGACGCAAGCCTAAAGGCAGAAGTTGTACAGGGAAATACACAAAGGGACCCGAATAAAAATTTTGCGTAGAACAAATCGAAAAATATTACGTCAAATTAAGTTTTAATAAAGATTTTTAGTATTTATTTGTGTTTTTTTAATTATATTTTACAATCTTACGGGCAAAGCCGCGAATAAAAACTAGTTTTATTATTTTATCAATGATGTGCACTAGGCTTTACAATTTTCCGGTGTGTTAAATTATTCCAAATGTGTTATTGTGTGTTACAGTTTCAAGTGTGTTATTGAACATTTTTTCGTGGCCTTACCCATAAATGGTTGTAATTTATGGTCAAAATTGATTAAATTAAAGAATTAATTGTTTATTTATTATTTTTTATCTCCCAACTTAATTTTATTCATAAAATGTTGACTACTTTTCTGACATAAAAACTCTTTGCTAAGATTTAAAAAAGTACCGTTCGTTTTAGACGGAGCATTATGATAAGCCGTGCGTTTTACTTTACATTACCGCACTAGTGCGTAATGTGATACATTACGATACTGAACTTGGTGCAATAAGAGACCCTTTACGAGCAAATGTGCTACAAATATAGCTTTACTGAGTTATAATTATTAAAACAATCAATATATTAGTTCCTCCGTGCCTCGGAAAGCACGTTAAGCCGTTGGTCCCGGCTGTCATTTGTAGATCTTTGACAGTCGTTACGAGTAGTCAGAAGCCAAAAGTTTGACATTTAGTCTTACCAAGGGGTATCGTATTACCCAGTTACTGGGTTGTGGAGGTCAGACATGCAGTCGCTTTCTTTGTGCTCTTTTATCTTAATATATCGTCCTGTTAAGTGTTTTGTGTGTACATAAATAAATAAATAAAATAAAATACTGGTACTCAGCTGCATCCAGTTAGACTGGAAGCAGACCCCAAGATAGTTTGGGAAAAGGCTAGGCAGATTATGATGATGAATCCTACGGGGATTACAGCCGTGATGTTCTGTTATTGTTGGGTTCTGTAAGTCCAATAAATATTTTTAATAGAGTAGGAGAAAAATAACAAATTACCCATTATTGTTCCAGGTTAAGTGCATTGGAAATTCATAACTATGTGTTTCACATGACGAGCTTAGAACAACACATGGCGGCGCAGACGAAAACTAAAAACACGTGAGTTAAATGTATACTATGGTTTTTATTCCGTTTTAATTATTTTTTTCGGCCCCTATTCACCTCTGCCAAATCCCAGGCTTACAGGCGTGATGTTGTGTGTGTAAAAAACATTTTGAACTAACATTTTTTTTCAAAAAAAAAGTCAAAAGTCAAAGCATTTATTTCAATTAGACCATTACAGGCACTTTTGAAAGTCAAAAAAAAAAACAAAATAAAACGCGAAGCTACAGTAACAGTCACAAGGCATAATAACTTGTGAAAGTACTGTAGTTGCCCATTCCGTAGCGTAGATCTCTATGGAGAAGAATGGGCAAGAAACTCCATGGACACTCTTTTAAATCAAAATATGTTACAAAATCTTGGTTACATCATTCATGTTAAGAATTACAAATATGTGAGAACAATGTAGAAATACGGGCAAGTTAAGAGCGTCCAGAGTAAAAGATTAAATCAGTAATTAAAAAATAAAGTAATTAAAATAAACCGTGGCAGCTAAGAGATGACCAGTCACAACTGACAGCGCCCGTTCACGAACATGACGCATGTATCAGCCATCATTCAACTCAACCATTTTGAAGGGAACTAAACGACCCGACACACCCGCCACCATCAGCGTGACATTTAAGTGAGTATTTTGACTGCTGAGCATGCGCTCCAGGGTTCGATTCCCGGTTCGGGCAAAGTGTTATTGGGTTTTTGCATCTGGATTTTTTCATCAGGATATTTTCAATAGCAGCTACGGAGTCTGGATATGTGCCCGGTTGATGGCAATAGGCTCGCCCCCTATTACATGGGACTTAAAAATAACTGGCGAAGTGCAGTGACCGGCACTACAAAAAGCAACTTACAACAATAAGTACTGCAGCGCCATCTATGACAAACTGAAGAACTAATATGGTCTGCATCTCGCAAGCAAAGTTCTCCTCGACTTAAGAGTATATAGAAAAAAACCCGACAGCAACTGTCGGGCATTTGCTCACCAGACATAACACCTGTCTGGTAGTCCTCCCTTTTCAATAGGGGATGAGGAACTTTACACCCTGCTCCTCATACCTGTAAATCACTTACAGTACTACTATTAGATTAACCACTCCCTACCTTCGGGGATCACAAGTGTGACTTTGAAGCGAAACTTCTTATGCGACTTCCAACAAGAATGCGTTAAACGTTTAACGCTACCATGGATGGGGTATGAAAGCACTGTTGCGTTAAACGTTCAACGCTCCTGGGAAGGGGGAATAGAAAGAGACAGCGAGAGTGAATGCGTGGCACTCGAACGCATGCGTGTAGTATTACGAAGTTTCACTTCTTCCGCGCGGAGGGACTCCACGCACTATTTTTATGTTATGATATTCTTGTTGTAGTGAACAAACGGAAGACGAGCTAGACCTGCACACCCTGATCCTCCTGTGGGTTTTAGACTCCGGATGTGACGTAGAGTCGGCGCTGAGAAGAGATAACGACACTCACAAGCAGCTGGAACATGACGAGTCACTGGTAACAGGCTATTTTTACTAGCTTTAATTAACTTGCCTTATTAGTCTGTATGCATGGGTCAAATCTTGCAACTGTATTTTAAAACAGTTCCCCCCAACCGATTGAGCTAAAATTTTGCTCACACCTTTGGTTATGGTGACAATATGTTTTTATTAAAGACATGATCTGATCCTGCAGCCAGGATCGTCTCCTCACGAGGGAACTCCTCAACGGTTAATGGCGTGAACTCGAAACTTTGTATACACATTCAATTTTGATAGATAAACATTGTTTTCTTCTTTTAATAGTGCATTTTAATAAAAATATGTGTTTTTAAAGATATAATTTGCTAGATTCTCATACGAAATGAGCATATTTTTCGAATATTACATATTGTGCAGGCATCAAAGTACGCATATCGTGGATATCAGGTTATCCATTGTTTGTGGAAATGTCCCTCATTTTTCCAATCTAGGGTACAGTCGTCTATAAATCTCAACCGGAGCAGCTTTTCCTTGCCTCGACCAACCTGTCCGAATCTGTTTAGAGACGACCAGCAAAGGCAACTGATGTCCAAGTGGGAGATTATCAGCATAATATGGAACGAATAGAATATTGTGAGGTGATTGACGAGAACATAATTTTGTTACAGAAGCAAGACGCGAAATCAGAAGAGAAAGATGGCGATCCTGAATCTGAAAGCAAGGATTCTGTATCGGGTGAGTGGCATTTTATACAAGGATTTTTTACAGTGTTATAACATCCCATCCTCGTCGCCAACTGTTATAAACGAAGGTGGGCGACGATTGAAATAATGCAACCGATACGTACAAGCTCATATATTGGACTGACGCAGCAGTCGTTTTCTTAAAACTAAGTTCCTTAAGTCTACCCTACTTATTTGGTTATGATAAATAAGTAGGTATCCACATAACATACAGTATCGCATGTCCATGATAGGGTCTTCTGAACCTTCAAGTTACAGACCTATAGCGTCATATCCAAAATGTACAAAATATCTATAGTGACATCTATGACGCAAGTGGAGAGCTAAAAAAATGTAAAATTAAAAAAAAAAAAAAACGTAATACTTGATTGGCCCCTTACTGCCTTAGGAACATAATAGGCTGTTATGAAAATGTCCAAGGCTAAAAGATATTCTAATCTATTAACCATGAAACTATTCCATTTCCTGCAACACAATATCTCTTGAACTCTGACCTAGTTTTACAGGAAAAGTATAATTAATAAAATAACTGTTAAAGTATTTTATTCCCTTTGTTTATGTATAACTAGCTGTACCCAGCATGCGTTGCAATGCACTTTTTACTACCCACCTACCCTATCCGACCTACCTACCCTATCCTACCTACCCTACCTGACGCTACCTACCTACCTACTCTACCCTACCCTACCTACCTACTCTACCCTACCCTACCCTACCCTTACTACCTACCTACCCTACCTACCTACCCTACCCTACCTACCTACCCTACCCTACCCTACCTACCTACCCTACCTACCTACCCTACCCTACCTACCTACCCTACCCTACCTACCTATCTACCCTACCCTACCTACCTACCCTACCTACCTACCTACCCTACCTACCTACCCTACCCTACCTACCTACCCTACCCTACCTAACCTACCCTACCCTACCTACCTACCCTACCCTACCTACCTACCCTACCCTACCTACCTACCCTACCCTACCTACCTACCCTATCCTACCTACCTACCCTACCCTACCCTACCGTATCCTATGTCCTTCTCCTGGCTCTAAACTACCTCCCTGCCAATTTTCAGCTAAATCGGTTCAGCCGTTCTTGAGTTATAAGTGAAGTAACTAACACGACTTTCTTTTATATATATAGACTAGCTGTACCCAGCATGCGTTGCAATGCACTTTTTACTACCCACCTACCCTATCCGACCTACCTACCCTATCCTACCTACCCTACCCTATCCTACCTACCTACCCTACCCTACCCTACCGTATCCTATGTCCTTCTCCTGGCTCTAAACTACCTCCCTGCCAATTTTCAGCTAAATCGGTTCAGCCGTTCTTGAGTTATAAGTGAAGTAACTAACACGACTTTCTTTTATATATATAGATTATAGATGATAAAACAATAATATTGACTAAAGTTTCCTGGTTTTTATAACTGTGTGTTTTCCTATTCCCATCGTTGGGTAATGGAATACGTAGTTTTTATGTTTGTAGGCACTAAAGGTTATATTATGTTTGTGATATAAATAGACAGCTAAACTGGAAACTATTTACTAATGATGCCTTAGCAGGACATAATATACATCATCATCTTCATCAGCCTATAATGTTCCCACTGCTGCGACACAGGCCTCCCCTCTATGAGAGGGACTGGGCTGTAATCCACCACGCGGGCCCAGTGCGGGTTGGTCATAATATACAGAACTACATAATATCACGACTGTAATCCCCGCAAGGTATGGCAGAGGAATAGTACACCTACATTTTGTCAAATATTTTTAAGCCCCTTGAAAAAGTGGGGAACCTATTTTCGTCATCCGGACGAGAGATGATGATGAGTTGGAGTCTGCTCCATGGCTGCTACTGAAAAATTTCTGGCTGAAATCTCCAATAACAGTTTGCTTTGACCTGGGAATCGAACCCAGGAATTCATGCTTGGCAGCTGTGCTTGCGTCCACTAAACGAGGAAATATTCATAGGGACATAAACTCAACTTATTAAAAAACTCTTAAACCATTCATCTCCCGAACAACTCACAAATAGACTGACAGATAAAGACTAAGCTGCGATTGCAATTTAGATGAACTACTACAAACAATAACTCGACGGCACGGTTGGCGCAGTGGCTAAGCGATTGACTGCTGCGCTGCGTGTCGCGGGTTCCATCTCCTCACGAAACAAATATTTATGTGGCCTACAGATAGTTGTCCCGGGTCTGGCTATTTGTGTAAGTTTAAATGTTTGTAAACACACCCACGATACAGGAGAAATTCCTAGTGTGGGGCAATGTTTTTTTTTAAATAAAAAGATAACAGTCTACAGTTCCCACTGCTGGGACACAGGCCTCCTGTCTATGAGAGGGAGTGGGCTGTAATCCGCCGCTCCAGTGCGGGTTGATAGATGTCACATGTCTTTGAATTTTTGGTTCTATCACATGCCTCACGAAGTTTTCCTTCATCGTTTAAAACGAAAACAAATTACGTATGACGTGTATTTGGAGAAATAATTTTACCTACACATAGCATTTAGTTTATGCTACAAAATTAATTTAGGCCAATCAGTAATGTTACATTTCTTAAAAAAAAAAACAAACGGTATTTAATAACGAAAATAATGTTTTGAAATGTATGTTTGAGTCGTCACTGAGTCTGGTACAAGTATAAAAAAAAATACATGTAATTATTAAAATATGAGTATAACTAGAAACTCAAAAGTTTCCTGTTAAGCACTGTGTTTCCCTATACTCCATAATATAAGTCACTTTTATTGCTAAATCATTCGGTCATTCAATATAAGCAAATTAACGTCAAATTATAAAGAAAAAATGTTTTTATTGCGGTTTTGTTCGGTGATTAGTCAAATAATGTAAAGTGCATTTTTTTTTAAACTTAATAGGCTTGCGTGTGTCCGCATCTCGCCTGATTTAAAGCGATGATGCGGTCTAAAGTGGAGTACGCTTGCCTAGAAGAAACCGATTTACTCGAACTGAAGAAATCCAGATTATAATGATCAGGGAATAGCGAAGCCGGCAGTGACATACAAGGTGTTGTTTTGCATCCTAGTCAAATTCAAGGAGATAACTATGCTAATGATTCTCGTCCCGAATCAATAATAAATTTTATTATTTTTTCTTATTTGTGGAAATCGGTAAGTAAAGTAAAAACACGGGTGGTTCACACCACCCGTGTTTTAAACGCGGCCCGTCTGATTATCGCCCTATAACCCCGCTTACACACATACAAACAATCTCAAACGTTTATTCGATAATATCTTATTCTCTAACCTAAGTAACTTAACCTAAGTATTGGCGCAGGTATATACCCTGATGCGTTAAAAATATCAATAATTAAGCCACTTTTCAAAAAAGAAAATAGAGAACTTATGGAGATACCGACCAATTTCTTTAATTCCAGTTATTTCCAAAATTTTTGAAAAGTATATTTATATGGAACTTTATAAATTCATAGATAAACATGATATTCTGTGTGAGGAACAAAAAGGGTTTCGGATACATAGGACTATTAATATGGCTATATATGATTTTGTATACAATGTCATTAAAAATGTTGATCAACGGAATCCTGTTTGTGGCATATTTTGCGACATGACCCAGGCGTTCGACTATGTGCATCATGCTACTCTTTTAAATAAACTCGAAGCTTACGGGATTAGGGGCAATGTCCATAGTTTACTTAATTCGTACCTACAAGACAGAATACAAATAACTGAAGTCAACAAAATTAATATGGTATGTAAATGTGAAGAGATATTCCGGTCTTCAAAGCGTAAAGTATTGTTTGGGGTACCGCAAGGGAGTGTTGTAGGTCCCTTTGCATTTATTTTATACATAAATGACCTACCGAAATCTATTGAACGACCTATAACACTATTTGCGGACGATAGCACGATCACAATAGCTTGTAAAAATATAGATACGTATGAGAGTGAAATTAATAATAGTTTAAAACAGATGGTAAACTGGCTAGACGCAAACAATTTAAAAATAAATTTGTGTAAAACCAAAGTTATCCATTTTAGACAACAGACCTCTAGTATTAACTTAAATATTTATTTATTTATTTATTTATTTATTTATTTATTTAGGATCTCCAACAAAGGATGTACACAGATCATGTGAAATAGACTGCACTTCAAAAGTATCACGTAGGTGAACTCCTTCACTTACAGGAGACCACAGCATGCATAATTGAATTTACATCTAAGCTAACAAATTTATAATACCATTGAAATATATTAAAAAAGTTTAAGAGAATTAAATTTAAAAATTAAAAAACACATCATTCACATCACATATTAAAAAAAATGAAAAATGAAATTTAAAATAAAATGAAATTTAAAATTTAAAATTAACAGTAACAATAAGATATTATTTTTAAGAAATTGCAAGAGATTCTCGTATGTCAAAATTGTTTATATTAGAATATTACATTTGCTAACAAATTGATTATTTAAATATAATACTGAAAAATAAAAAAGTTTAAAATAATTAAAATTAATACACATCAGATGTTATTCAATAAATGAAGAATAAAATTAACAATTTGATAGATCTTTTAGACATTTCTTATACATTGCAAGAGATTCACATATGTCAAAATTTGTTGTTTTAGATAGCGTGTTATATTGCCTACAAAGTCTTGGCACAGCGGCGTAATGACCTAGGTTTGTTTTTGAGCCAGGAACGTAGAATAAGTCATATGTATTATGCCTGGGAGTCCGAGTTGGAATTTTAACCTCTAATGAGCCCAAAAGTTCACTGCAATCTATCGTTCCACTAAATATTTTGTGAAGGATGATAAAGTCCAGCTTCTTCCTACGACTGGCTAGTGTTTCCAAATGGTAATGTTTCAACCTATCAGAGTAGCTAGTCAGTTGTTTAGCTAAGTGATCTCCATAGCACAGATGGTAAAGAAACCGCTTTTGGACACTCTCCAATCGCTTGGCGTAAACCTCGTAATGCGGATTCCATACTACTGAACAATATTCCAAAATTGGACGGACTAGAGTGTTGAAGAGCTTTATTTTTGTAGATGGTCTCTTGAATTCTTTACTGTTTCGCAAAACGAATCCCAGTACCTTAAACGCCTTGGAGACTATATTTAGCATGTGCACATCGAACTTCAGTGCTTGGTCAAGTTGAACTCCAAGGTCGCGAACACTACTCAGTTTCTGTACTTCAACCCCGTCTATGTAGTATTTATTCTCCAACACCTTTTTGTTACGAGTGTATTGGATGTAGTGACACTTACTGATATTTAAGTGCATGTTGTTTTGTGTACACCAGTTTCCAAGTCTATTGATGTCGTCTTGAAGCATTATGGAGTCTAGGTTACTCTGAATTGGCTTCATAATTTTTAAGTCATCAGCAAACAAATAAAAACGGGAGTGTTTGAAGCAGTCAGTAATGTCGTTGATGAAAACGTTAAAAAGAATAGGTCCCAAATGTGATCCTTGCGGAATTCCGGAAGTTGCTACATAGCTATCAGAAAAATGACCATTAACTACTACTTTTGACTTTCTATTTTCAAGGTAAGATTCAAACCATTCTATCATTGTCCCGGCCACACCTAGTTGAGCCAGTTTGTTTATAAGAAGACAGTGATCTACTTTATCGAAAGCTTTACTAAAGTCAGTATAGATAGCGTCCACTGGGATACGATTATCGAGACACTTTGACAACGCCGACGTAAAACATAACAGATTTGTATTAGTAGATCTAGACTTGACGAAACCATGCTGATATTCAGTGATGTGTTGTTTAAGGTACCACATCAGTTGTCTGCTAACAAGTTTTTCGAAAACTTTGCCAAATGTATCGAGTAGTGAGATTGGTCTATAATTCGTCACTAAATTCTTTTTCCCGGATTTAAATAGAGGTATTACGAGGGCTTTTTTCCAGGCGGTAGGAAAAATACCATCCCGTAAAGATCTGTTGAAGATTGTTTGTAGGGGTGATACTAAGGCCTTAGCGCAGCGTTTTACAAATATAGGAGGAATACCGTCACTACCCGCGCCCTTACTTTCGTCCAAGCCAATTAATTCACGGTATATTTCGTTTCTATCAAATTGCAAATTACATAGTGCTACGGAAGAGAGGGAAAAGGCAGTATTTACGATATTTGGATTAATATCTGTACGGGCAGTGAAAGAACTTGCGAAATTTTCTCCAAACATATTACAGATATCCTTGCCGCTTGATGCGATCTTATTGTTGTGACACATTTGTGCGGGGTATATACTGTTACCTTTTCTTTTATTTTTAATGAAGGACCAAAATGTTTTAGGGTTATGTGTAATACTGTTCTCCATACTTGAAATATATTTCTTGTAGCACATTGAACTCAGCGAATTGCATTCATCCCTTAATCTCTCAAAGAACTCTTGGTCTAATGGATTCTTGTACTTTTTAAAACGAATGTGGTATTTGTACTTCTCTCTAAGACGTATTATAAGATCACGTGAGTACCACGGTGAATATTTATTACTCGCCGTTTTTTTCATGGGGATACAGTCTAAAATAGTTTGTCTTAATAGGCTATAAAAAACGTCTACCACATCGTTAACAGAAGCACAGTCTTTAAATTCACTATCCCACTCAATTGCTAACAAGTGATGCAGAACATTTTCATAATCTGCTCGATGGAAGTTGGGTTTTTTTACATTTTTAGCTTCTAATAAACGTTCTGCCTGCACTGGTAGATAAAACTCTAGCGGGGGATGTAATGGGTCCTCTTTAGACAAACTGAAATTACTACGGGCTACATCAGTAATGGGGGTGTTTGATATTACTAAATCCAATATCTTCAACTTATTATTTAAGATACCATTATATTGATAAAGAGCATTTAAGGTCAAGAATTCAGAGATTATCGCATTTATATCCGTGTTGTTGGGTTCTGGGTACAAGTATTTAAGGTCATTAATTGTGAGCCATGTTATATTAGAGAGATTAAAGTCTCCTAGAATCAAAATTTGTTCATTTTTGTTGAATACGTTTTGAACGTTTTTGGTAAAGAGCTCCAGCGTATTACTATGAATAGGTGGCGGTAGGTATACGCCACTGATGTAGAGTTTATTACTAGAACTATATTTTGAGCCAATATCGACGCTTATCCATAAATCTTCAAACTCGCTTTCAAAGTGGGATAGTCGATATGATCTCAGAGTTTTTGAGACGGCAATTAAAACACCACCTCCCTCCTTGCGAGTTTTATATTTGCTCGACTCACGATCGCGCCTGTAAACTATGTATCTGTCGTCAAACAACTCAGAATCATAGACACCGCTGTTCAACCAAGTCTCTGTTAACACTATAATGTCGTAATTATGTATGGAAATATTATGATAAAAGTTAATAGTTTTGGTTTTTAAGCCTCGTACATTTTGATAGTACACATGTAGTGGACAATTGAATGTGACTAGATAAAAACAATAGGAACTTGCAACTTATAACATACTTAATAACACTATGCTAATGATTTTAACTTATCTAGGTTATTGATACCAATTCTTTGCGAAGTCTCGTCTTTTTTCATAAAGACCTTGCCATCGCGAACCCAGACAAACTTGAACCCAAGCTCTTTACCGCGGATCCGAGCTGCGGCATGGATTGTTTTATTTTGGCTGGATAGGTGTTCCGTGACATAAATGGGTTGAGGTTTCTCCGCTGCTATACCCAAGTGACTCGTATTCAGTTTATCCTGGTTATTGTTTCTATTATATTTCATTGAAGCGGCAAGGAAACTGTCTCGCAGACGAGGACTACTAAATTTGACGAGAATGGAACGGGGCCTGGTACTTTGTGCGTCTTTCTTAGCTATTCTGGTGCAGTGTAGAATGTCGGGGTCTTTAATATCACAACTGATGACCTTACCTAGTTGCAGGACTGTGTTGACTAAATTTTCGGCCTTGTTTTCCGGCACGCACTGGAGCTCGACGTTGGCAGACCTAGAGTTTTGTTCAACTAGGTTCAGGCGCTGACTAAATTGTTGAATGGCATCCCGTAAACCGCAGTTGTCTTTTTCAAGTTTCTGTATCCTATCAGATTTATCTTCCAGAGTAGCCTTCATCTCTTCATACTTCTCATTGTAGAAAGAAAGTGACTCATTGAAACCTGAGATCAACTCGTTTATTTTTCGGAACTGTTCTGAAACTACCTCTTTAAGTGCACTCTGTATTTCCTGCTTAATAATTTCCCTCAGCGTACCTCTCGAAAACTCAATTAAGGTGTCATCATTTGCTTGAACCGGCGACGGCGTAGTGTGGTTTTGTGATTTGGAACGAACAGTAACATTGGTGTCCGTCGGTGACAACGAACGGGGCGACGATGGCTCAGTAGTGGGGCTCACAGGTTTATTTGGTCTGACAGGTGTATTCTTGTTGTCGTTCTTAGGTTGTTTACTAAGGCAGCTAGGACACTTCCAGATGGATTTTTGTTTGATGTTCATACTCTTAAACACTTTTTCGGTAACATTAGAGCACAACAAATCATACCATTTGTGACAAATGAAACATTGCAAGCTTTCCTTGCTATTAAAATCGATCAAACAACCAGCGCAATTCTTTGTTGTCATTTTTGTCAGTGCGGTTTAAAATGTTTGAGTATAATAATAAAGCGCTTCCAGCGAATCAAAAAGCGTATGGCGTCTAGCGGTTCCAAACAGAATAAAGCGCTAGTTTTTTCAAAGCGTTGAGCAATGACGTGGAGCGGCTCGCTGGGATGGTCGCGAGCGAAAGGTCGTAAGCGCCGTGGTATTGGCGTTACTTACGCGTTTTGGTCAACACTGATTTTAAGTCAAAGTAGTTTTTTAACGGATTAGTTAAAACAGTTTTACGTTAATCAACGCAGTTTAAACACGATACAAATTTAGGCACTGCACTTGCTTGGTGTTCACTTACAGTTAAAACTCAAAATAAAGTTAAAAATTGCACTTTAAACTAAAAGTAAACAATTATTTATGCGGAGCGAACGGTAACACTTGTTGCTTAGTTAAGTACGTAGGTAGGAGAAATATTAATTATAACAATATATATATATAATATATATACAATATATAATAATAATACGAAATATACATTATAACAATGATACTATAGAAGAAGTTGAAACTACAAAATTCCTGGGTCTCGAAATAGACAAAAAACTAAACTGGAAATCACACGTTGTTACTTTATGCAAGAAAATGAGTAAGTCTGCATACGCTCTATACACATTATCCCCTATTTTGAACACGGATGCTCTTCTGACTGCCTATTATGGGATAGCTGAATCACATTTACGCTATGGGATCATGTTTTGGGGAAACTCTACGGAAAGAGAGACCGCCTTCAAGGCACAAAAAAGATGTGTTAGAGCGATGTTTAAACTTAAACCCACTGACAGTTGTGAACTATACTTTAAAAATTACAAAATATTTACATTGCCTTGTCTATACATATTTGAAGTAGCTGTGTTTGTAAAGACAAATCCGAGTCGTTTTAGACGACTAGCAGATGTAGCACCACGCAATAGGCGCGATAATAGTGTGCTATGTCTGGAGCCAGCCAAGACAGCACTTATGCGCAAAAGTGTCTACTGCATGGCACCAGTCATTTATAACAAACTGCCGAAGACATGGAAAGAGCTTCCGCTTGCATTATTTAAAAAGAGACTCCGAAGCTTTTTATTGGCGAAAGCATATTATAATATTAAGGAGTACCTAATTGAGAAAAAGTTTTTAAGCTAGTGCAGAATTATGTATATTAATAATAATAAGTTTAAAATTGTATTTAGTTTGTAATAATTTTAAAATTTTAGTTATAAGTTGTTATTTTATATCTTTTGCATGCCTATGTGGTAAAATATGGCTGTACTGTTATATGTTTTTGTCATCGTTTGGAGTTACCCATATTTGCAAAATAAAGTTATCTTTATCTTTATCTAAACCACGTTAAGGGCGTTTTGTAATAATTAACTAGGTATCGTCATTTTATTCGATTACTTATGTCTTTTGTGACAACGTCCTGAATTTTGACGAGGATGCAAAACAACACCTTGTAGAAGAACATAGATCTTTTAGCTCGTGGTTTTAGAAAGTAATGCCGTCTTATTTTTCAATGCAATTTCTAGAGACAATTGCAGCAATGAAAATTGACCGACAGCCTACCTATGCCATTTAAGCTTGAATAAACTCATGTAGCACTAGCTATGGATCTTTTGGGATGGGACTCCAATATCATTGACAAGGGGTTGCTGTTGGTACAAACTTGTGAAATGTATTGACCCTTAAGAGCGTTTACGCCTTACGGCATTTCAAACAAACTTTGAAGTCCTTATTTTCCGAAATGACTGAACCGATTTTAATGAAACTTCATACGCATAAGCAGGATACATAGGGTCTAAAAAGTTACTAAAAACATTTTCGAAATGTCTTTAAAAAAAAACGATAAAATATATAAAAAAATATAATATAATCCATATCCATACTAATATTATAAATGCGAGTGTCACTCTGTTTGTTAGTATGTTTATTTGTTTGTTTGTTTGTTACCTTTTCACGACTAAACGGCTGATCGGATCTTAATGAAATTTGGCAAGAAGATAGATTTAAACCTGGGGAAGGACATAGGCTATATATCATTACGCTACGACTAATAAGAGCGGAGCAGCAATGAAAAATGTTGCGAAAACGGGGAAAATGTGACGCAGACGAAGTTGCGCGGGACAGCTAGTAATTTATAATCGGTCTAATTTAGCTGTGACACTATTTTTCGAAAATATTTTTGGCAAACTGTTAATCTCTCAGTAGCAGACACGGAAAATGAATTTGTGCTCGGTAGATGGCAATAAGCTCGCTCCCTATTACATGGGACTTACACATAACTGGCGAAATCTGGGTGTACTATTTAGGAACACCTCTGCCTACCTTTCGGGGATTTGTCGGCGTGATGTTATGATAAGTGTGAACAGTCGGTGCTTTAGTCCGACCGAGATAGTTTGATTTGCACTGATAACAGACAGAATACCGTGAAAGTCTGATAACGATAGCAGCAGTATATAATAATAAATTAATATTCATTAGTTTTCCTTTAATTTACTAATAGATACTACACTGATAAGATAATTAAAAAATCTAATGTGCATACTTACTAATTGGTCTATAGGTTGTGTTTTTAGGCACATAGAAATAGTCACTCTTGGATCTTATCTGTATGAACTCATCTACCAAACATCTGAATTGAACTATCATTACTTGCAACTTTTGAACATATTATAGTTATAGTTTACTTATAAGTACTAATTATACCATTGTATGAGAAATAATACTACTGCGCATAAATGTACACTTTTTGGTATTTTTATTTTTTATTATTATCTGCCAGTTAAGAGAGTGACCACACCAATTGACATGGAATCGGGTTGATCCGCTCAGAAAGACCTTTATATCCATGCAATAAAAGCGAAAACGCCGCCATAAAACAAAACGACTCAACATGAACGATTCAAGAAAATATAATTCTAGAGTCCTGTGCGAAGAATTTCTTCATTGGTTATTAAAAATAAAATCAGTTATTACAAAAGTTACAGCCCTTTCACACGGCAGTCCAGTTTTGCAGGATCGGCTTTTTACGGTATCCTGCTAGCTAAACTGGACGCTGTGTTCACATGGCAGTTCAGTTTTGCAGGATTCAGTAAAAAGTTGGTCCCGCAAAACTGGGCTGCCGTATGAACACGGTTGCATCCTGTTTTTTTACCATTCCTACGCCGGTTATCAAGTGAAATGGACGTGAATACTTTCCTAAATTTCTATTGGTATTATCGGCGTCGGCAGCGAAATAGAAGATTATGGGTTCATCCTATTTTGACACAGCGTTTGAATTTGGGTTTTTTCGGAATCTTATGAGCGATTTGAGAAGAGATGAGTCAAAATTTTTCAATTATTTTAGAATGAGTATGACCACATTTGACACTACACACGCGCGGGTGGAGCGGCGGGCGCGGTGCGGGGGCTGCCGCCACTCCACTATCCCGCAAAAAACAGTGTCCAGCAAAAAACCGCACGCAGGAAGCCGTGTGAACACTGCTATTGAAATATATGTGTGATTAAACGGGATCCCGCTTTTTACTGGACTTCGGATCCAGTTTCTAGTGACAAAACCGAACGGCACAATTCGACCGGATCGGTTTTTTGCAGGATCCCGCATGCGGGATGCTCGTGTGAACGCTAGCATGTAAACATATTCGCCATCAAACGGGATCCTGCAGAAAACGGGATCCTGTTAAAAACTGGACTGCCGTGTGAAAGGGCTGTTAGGGTTCACGGTCTAAATGTAACGTACTTCTCAGAATCAGAATCATTTATTTGTTAAACATAGGTATAATAGGGTCCTGATTTGGCGAAAGCTTGGCTGTTGACTGGTCGGCCTAGAATTATGTACTTAATTCATTCGAAACATCCTGTACATAGTCATAGCATTTTATCAACGCAATGTAACTGACCTAACTTACTGACTGTTTTCCTTCGAATAATGATTGCAATAATTAACTTTAATTTTATTATCATATCCTGCCTGTCCGGTCGGATACACAAGTTATTGTTTGTGGGTTTGTCTGTCTAAATTATTATATTACATACTAGCTTTTGCGGGCTTTATGTAATGTTTATGTATTGTTGCAATCATTATTCGGTATCTCGGATCACTCGTCCAAAGTGATTGCGAAATAGATCGTAGTGTAAAGCACAGAATTAACATTGGATGGATGAAATGGCGGCAGGTCACGGCAACTATCTGCGACTCCCGCATTCCCCTTAAACTTAAGGGGAAGATTTATAAAGCAATGGTTAGACTTGCTGTCTTGTATGGACCAGAATGTTGGACCACAAAAGGGATGAACGAAAGGCATTTGCATGTAGCTGAGATGAGAATGCTAAGGGGGATATATGGTGTTACGCGAATGGATAAAATAATAAATCCATACTAATATTATAAATGCGAAAGTCACTTGTTTGTATGTTTGTTTGTTACCTTTTGACGACTAGACGGCTGAAATGATCGAAGGACATAGGCTATATATTATCACGCTACGACCAATAGGAACGGAGCAACAATGAAAAATGTTGCGAAAACGGGGAAAATGTGACGCAGACGAAGTTGCGCGGGACAGCTAGTAAGTACATAAGGGGCAGTCTGAAAGTGGCGCCGGGGACTGAAAAGATGTGCGGTAATCGGTTGTCGTGGTATGGGCATGTGATGCGGAGAAATGAGGAAAATGTCGTGAGGAAAGTTTTGAGTATGAATGTGGATGGGTATAAGAGTAGAGGAAGACCAAAGAAACGATGGATGGACTGTGTGAAGGATTATATGGCAAGAAAGGAGGTGTCTCATGAGATGACAAGCAACAGAGAAGTATGGAAGAAGAAGACATGCTGCGCCGACCCCAAATAAATTGGGATAACGGCAAGAGAATGATGATGATGTTATGTTTATGTAGATTATACCCAACTTGACTGTCTCGTTGATCTACTTACGCAAGAGGGTGGTATCGTGGAGTCGATTGCCAGATAGGCCAGTGTTACCCGTTATTTTAATCAGGACATTCTCAGTTTCATCCCGGAATGTAATGGCTGGTTAATAATAAATAATAAAAATGTGACTTAAAAATAGTGGCGAGACGTACAAAACACCTCTGCCTTCCCTCTCAGGGAATACAAGCTTGAGTATCGACAAAATACACTACAAACAAACATAATATTAGTTACCAATAACTATTAGCTTATAACCCTTATCGCTATACATATGAAGTCTAAATTATGAGTAATTGCTTATTAGGAAAATGAAGCAAAAATGTGTTCAGTAGTTCATTCAACGTTGTACAGTCCGTACCAATACGTGTTTAATTGACACTCATATTAATTAAAATATTTATTTTTGCCTGACACTTTTTGTCAGACGGTTATAAAGAGTAGAATTTCAGTTTTTTAAGTCAGTTTAAAAATCATCTGAAATACAGAAAAAAAAAACCATTAAAATAAGTGTTCTAATCCGATATGATAGTGGTAATTTTATATGAAATAGTGAATTTGTTTCAAGTGCTCCTGAAAACCAGATTGAACATAATTTGAGATTAAAAAAAATAGTATTGCATTTACTTTTTGTGCTTAATCAGTGCGAGTGTACATGTGTGTATTACAATGAGGAAGCGAGAAGTTATCGACTATAACCTCGCTCAAGAAACTTACAAAATCTTGTAGATTCTGTGTCAGTAGGTAAACGAGAGAGAAGTCTGTCAAAGAAATAACTTGCTTTAAATTGCTAGCTCTTCTCTTCATTAAGTGAGAGTATGAATTAGTGAGTGAGTTTGAGCTTTGTGTGGCATATAGAGAGTCTATTATAAAGTGCATAGTTCATGTTGAACGAGATTGAAACTATGTATAGTCACGTTATATCGAATGTGGAGAAGATGGAAAACTTGTATTATTCACATTATCATCATCATCGGTTAGTTGGTAAGTTTTATGGCTTCGTTGGTCTAGTGGTTACAAGCTACTGCTGAGCATGAGGGGTTGGGTTCAATTTCCAGGTTGGGCAAAGTGTTATTGGATTTTTATACTTGACTGGCTTAGAGTTTGGAAGTTGGCGGTATTCTCAATGCTCAATTATTTATTGCATTCCTTATGTATTACAATTTAAGAATGGTGTTACCAAATAAGAGATCATTATGCACCCTATCGGGCACATGATCGGTATGATTTCCTCTTCTTTCGGAAGGCACGTTAAGTCGATGGTCATGGGCCTTCACTCTCCAGTCGTGTCTGTTTGCCTTCCCAGAAGACTAACGCTATAAACAAATCAAAGTGAAAACTTGATAAAAAATTAATAACTAAAAATACGATTTTTATACTGTAGGCTAGCAATTGCTTGAAGTTATCTAAGTGATTGTTTGATTTTCAAAAGTGCCTGTAAGGGTCTAATTGAAATAAATGCTGAGTTTGAGTTAGAACTCAAAAGAACTTCAAAATTTAGAATTAGAATAGAATAGAATAATTTTATTTGTGTAAAAACATGGTACATTTAGGTCTTATAAATAGGTTTGTGAACTTACATGTTTTACCATAGAATGGCATACAAATATTTGAACATGTTAAACATGAATTTTAATACGAGACATACATTTGTTAAGATATTAATACTATAGCATGTCTAGGTAATAACGCTTACAATTTAAGGATTCGTATCTATTCGAAACTTTAAATAATAAAATAATATAAGCTTAAAAATAAAAAATAAAATGAAACGCAACAACATGAAATATTTTGTAGAGCTCAGTAACCATATCTATCAGTCACTTTTTTTTCTAAAAATTCTTTTACATTATAAAAACAATTATCAATGAGCCATTTATGCAATTTGGATTTAAAATATTTTAATGGGAGTTCTCTTAATTCTTTTGGTATGTTGTTGTAAATTTTTATTGCAGTGATTAAACTATTTTTTTGGCATAATGTGCTTTGATGTGAAGGTATTCTTAATCTTGTGGGGTCACGACGAGTGTATTTCGAATGCAGGTCGCATGCTATAAAAAAATTTGAGTGCTCCTTCACAAAAATACCAACCTGCATTATGAAAAGGCCTGTTAGAGTTAATAGCCTCAATTTTTTAAACAGTGGTCGACAGGATGTTAATGGGCTGATACCGCATATTGCTCTTAGGCATTTTTTTTGAACAATGAATGCTTCATTTATATTTGTCGAGTTCCCCCAGAGTAGGAGTCCATACCTGAGTAAGGAGGATACATACCCGTGGTAAGCAGTAAGGGCGACCGCTTCACTAGCGGTACGTCTTAAACGTTTAAGAGCATACACAAATTGGTTGATTTTCTTGCAAACGTGTTCTATATGTAATTTCCAGTGACAGTGCTGATCAAGAATGAGTCCAAGAAATTTGTATTCACCAACTTCGTTTATTTGTTACCCTTGACAATTTACCTTAAATGTTTTTGGTTTAGAGTTGTAATTTTGAAAGTTTATGTATTTGGTTTTACTAAGGTTTGCACAGAGATAATTATTTTCTAGCCATTTTAAAACTTGATTTACTATTGTATTAAGGTTTTTTTCGTGAGTTATGTCCGATTTATTATCATTTGCAACGATTACCGATATGTCGTCAGCAAAGAGTATACATTGTTGTTGTAAAGCAGTGGGCAAATCATTGATGTAGATAAGAAAAAGTAATGGGCCCAGTATGCTTCCTTGTGGTATACCTGATTTTGTATGACTATATTCCGAACTGAATGATGTAGACTCTTTGTTTTCGTTTATTGAACTTATTTCTACTCTTTGTTGACGGTTAGATAAGTAGCTAGTAATCCAGTCAATAACTATCCCTCGGATTCCGTAGTTATTGCATTTTTTTAGAAGTAAATCGTGGTTGACAAAATCGAAAGCTTTGCTCATGTCAAAGAAGATGACAGATACTGAAAAATTAGACAAACGGGTTCCCCGTTTGTCTAATTTTTCAATTACATTTTTTATTAGAGTAAATGCTGCTAACGTTGTCGATTTACCCCTTTGAAAGCCGTTTTGTTCTTCTTTTATAATTTGGAATAAAATTTTTCTAAATAATTTGTGAGTCTGCGATGCATAATTTTCTCAAAGATTTTTGATAAATTAGATATTAAGGCTATAGGTCGGTAATTAGACAAGTCTTTTGTGTCACCTTTTTTAAACAATGGTTTCACAATAGATTGTTTGAGTTTATCTGGAAAAATCCCTTGCCAGAATGAGAGATTGATCAAGTGTTCAATAATTTTGTCAAATTCTTAGCTTTGCTTTCTTTGGCGGTTCTTACTTCGTTCAAATTATTGTCTTTTGCAAAAAAATGGTTGCATAAGTAATTACTTTAACTCAAGTTATTACTTTAACTTGACTATAGATACTAGGGTATGAGGTTTAGGGAGTGCACAAGTGTCAGCGCACACATTTGTGTACTACAAGGTGTTGTTTTGCATCCTCGTCAAATTTAAGGAGGTAACTATGCTTATGATTATCGTTCCGAATCAATAATAAAATGGGTAGGTAATTTATTAAATCTTGTTTTCGGAAATCGGTAGGTGGTAAGTGTGAACCACCCTTGTTTTTAGCGTGGGCCGTCTATTTCTCGCCCTATAACCACGCTTCCACAAATACAAACAATCTCAAACGTTTATCTGATAATTTCTTATTTTTCTTAATGGTTTAGGGAATAAGAAATTATCAGATAAACGTTAAAGGGGTTATTCTGAAATACTGACAAACATAAACAACCAAAAAAATCAGTGTTTATTAATAATTAACTAGGTACCGTAATTTTAAATAATTATTTATGTATTTTGTGACAACCTCCAGAAATATGACGTGGATGCAAAACAACACCTTGTATAATATCTCCCGCAACGATGGCTGTTCTCAGCTAATTTTGGTTACCATGGTAACTATTATGATTCACTTTGCCCGGTATTTTGGAAAAAACCATAATGGAAGTTGACTTCATAAAATATCCTATGAATACCCTAGCATAATTAAACTTATTTCCTGTACCTATTTAACATTAAACATAAAAGTACAGGTTCTTCCTTGTAAGTAATAAGTAATAGTCACTTCAACTCAAAATAACATGCATTCACGTCATAATAAATAACTGAGTATTTGATTGACGTCTTTCGCTGTTGTATTCTGAAATTCAAAATTAACCAACGAACAATCGCATGTTGTTTTGTTGCAATTGCACACGCAGCGGTTCAGGCTGTGCAAAAGCAACAGAAGCTTGAAAGTGTACAAGAGCTCCTATACTTAAGAGTGTATGATATGCCGTAAGGCATAAACCGCCTTACGGCATATATCATACAAACTTTTAAGTTCTTATTTTCCGAAATGACTGAGCCGATTTTATTGAAACTTTATACGCATACGCAGGACACATAGGTATAAAAAGTTTAAAAAATATTACGAAATGTCATTAAAAAAAAACTATGAGTAATGTATAAATATAATCGGTCTAATTTATCATTTACACTATTTTTAATTTTTTTTTAAGTAACTTTTTAGATAAGATAAGTCTTTATTTGCCTTAAACATGGTATAAAGTTGTTACAGTCAGTTATTATTCTAAAGTCCACATGTTTAGCTATACAGGATATGTATCAATTGCATGCAAAATAATAATTATTAGTTAATTGTGGTTCCATGTCACAGATACAAAGTCAATCAAACAATATTATAATTTTATCTCAGCAAAATAATATTATAGTTATCCACATTGACAAAAGTCCAGAAATTTATAGGTTATTATTCAGAAAATCTTTAATATCGTAAAACATATGTTCTTTCAGCCATTTCAGTAGTCTGCTTTTAAATAAGTTAATATTAAATAACAATTTTATTTCTTTTGGGATTTTGTTATAGATGCGTATACACATTACTAGGAAACTTTTCGCATACTTGGCTGATTTAGGAGTATCCTGCAATACAAGTCTGCATGGATCTCGATTTCGAGAGTTCAATTGAGTGGCTTTTTTAAACAATCCCTTATTATTATAAACATAATTACAAATTTCGAAAATGTAGAGAGACGGAAGTGGTAATATACCTAGCTTTTTAAAGAACGGTTTAGATGGGTGTATTCTGCTTATGCGTATGAAGTTTGATTTAAATCAGTTCAGTCATTTCGGAAAATAAGGACTTGAAAGTCTGTACGAAATGCCGTTAGTCGTAAACGCTCTTAAGGGTGTTTTCTTAGACGGCAATGGATGAGGGGAATGCCTTAAACTTATCAATCACGTAAAGCCAATTTCATCAATACCGCCTCAAAAAGGAATTGCAGCTACACCTCTGTCTACCTCTTCGAGTATTACAGGCGTTAAGTAATGTTTACTTAATTATTTATCTTTTCTCAGTAGACCCCACACCGCTGGAGTCTATAATGCCGGAGCTTATAGCCGGGGAGTCGACGACACACTGGCCGAGAGATCGTCGCGTTTTGAGGGCACTGTTGGAACTGAGTAGAGCCGACTCCGTGCCTACAGAAGCTGAGCGGGAGGATATTTTGGTGAGTTCATCATCATCATCATAAACTGCCTTCTTTGTCCTTGTATAACTAGTGAAATTTGGGTGTACTATTAGGTACAACTCTGCTTAACTCTTCTGGGATTTCAGCCGTGATGTTAAGTTTTACACTGACATCGCTTTTGTTTCGTAGCAGTAAACGCTGTTTTTACTTCAAGCGTTACAACAGACGTTCGGTTTACCGTACTAACTCTTTGACTAACAATCTTGTGCTTAACTCGAAGTCTTGGGTTACATTTTCTCTCACGTTCCGCCACCTCCTTCGCTAGCATGACTGCTTCGCAGAAGGAGGCGACGGCTTCCCATTCCCTCTCGCTCCGGACCATGGATTGAACCAGGGCCGGTCGCGAGAGGTCACCGCCGCCAATCGCCGCTACGAGGACACGGCGGTGCTCAGCCCAAGCGGGGCAGAGCTCCACGGTGTGCTCCACCGTGTCCTCCGGCCGATCCTCACAATGGTAACACCCGGGCGTTTCCTCCCGCCCAATTCGGTGCAGGAACCTCCCGAAACAACCGTGTCCGGTGAGGACCTGCGTCAGGCGGAAGGTGAGGGCGCCGTGTCGCCTCTCTAGCCACTCCTCAAAGAGGGGACTTATCGCCACTATTGTGGCGTGCCCTGCACGTGGTTGCGATAGTCGCTGTCTCCATGCCACCATGAGATCGCGCCGGAGGTCTGTCCGCTGAGCGACAATTTGCCGCGGCAGCGGAGTTTCCCCCCGGCGTAGTGCCTCCGCGAGCCATTCATGCAGGCGCGCGAGGACCATCGCCTCCAGATCCCATGGTAGCAATCCGGCCAAGAGGCTCGCCGCCTCGCCGGAGATCGTGCGGTACCCCCGGATCAGCCTTACGGTTACCACCCTCTGGGTGGGTTACATTTCAAAGTACGTTACATATTTAAAAAAAAAAGAGATATTTTACTTTAAGAATTTCTTAGCAGCAGGGTTTTTACTGGGTAATGGTAGGTTGTACTGTAAAATCTTTCAAAGTCTTCGTCATAAAGGTGCATGAGCTGTGAGTACTTACTGAAGATTTTCTTTGACAGTTATCTTCGGACCAGCCTCTAGAAAGCGAAGACAACAAGGAAACCGCAGAGGAACTGGAAGACGCGGTGCCTTTAGACCCCAACGCAGTACACGAGCTAGCTAGCAAGGGCGATGACGAGGCGCTAGCTGCTTTACTGAAGGTAGCTTGTTTATTCCTTGGCTAGATATATCGATTTTTCAAAAATCCAATTATGTAGTTTTAGTTTTCATCAAAATCGGGATCGAGACTCCTTTGACTGTTTTTCGCTATTCCTCATATTTCGGATTGGGCCATCAACGCCCACTTGAAAAAATCATCCTGTATAGCTCCGTTTCTTTTACACACTGCAGTGACATTAAGACAATCATGCTTTAAGATATTATGGTGAGCCCCATGATCTTATGTGGTGTTATTGCAGCGCTACCCAGCGCTAGTAGAGTCGCTGGACGCGACGGGCGGCACGGCGCTGCACGGCGCGGCGCGGGCGGGGCGTGCGCACTGCGCGGCCGTGCTGCTGCGTGCGGGCGCGCGCGCAGACGCCGCCGACGCGGACGGCTGGAGCCCGCTGCGGGCCGCGGCCTGGGCGGGACATACTGAGGTACCACAACGACATTACCTAGGATACGGTAGGCACAAAGTTGTTATAGTAAAGTGGTTCAAGACATGTTCGCCGCTACACGCGGTGTACTAATATTTGGGTATGTACGGTGCAACCGCACATTCTGCAATTTAGCAGTTTACTCCGCATTCATTTCAACTGATACTAATAAGTTCAGTTCGCGTTGAGCTATCAAGGCAGCGAGGCGTTCTCGTTACAGCGAACAAGGGCGACGGCACTCACTTCATTTCTACACCATCAGTCCATTAAGCTTATTTTACTTTAAGAACCTTTGGGACAATACTGTAGTGTTTTAATAATTTACCTTCTTTCATTCCATTCACCTATCATCTAAAAGTAACGTATGGGGATCATACAAGGTACGTCCGATCGTCATCATCAGTTTCCTCCAATTGACCCATTCTACTTGGGATCGACACAACGTGCATGTGAGCTTATAATTTTCATATCGTCGGTAGGTCGTCAGAGCATCAAACATTTCAGACGGGCAGGTCATTTTGGCTAAGTACTGCAAAGTTGTCATAAAACAAGTCAATCAAAATACATTATTTTATATAAGTTTCTGTAGGGTTAAGGCCCCATCCAATCATACGTTTAACCCTATCCTCGACTTCTCCTATTCAGTTGCTTTCGAAGATCATCGCTAGATCTGGGTTCAGGACGATCCTACCTAAAAATAGCAACCGAAGTCCATCAGAGTAGACCCAACTTCCCGATTCGTAGTCTTTCATCCAAAAACTAAAAAAAAAATAGTTAAATGTCTGTAGCGACCACAAAAAGCAACATACTACAAAAAGTACTACAGCGCCATCTATGACACGACGGAGGAACTAACATCAAATTTCCTACAAGTCGCAAGCAAAGTTTACATCAACTTCAGTATATATAGAAAAACCCGATAACAACTATCGGGCAGTTGCCCGCCAGACATAACACCTGTCTGGACGGAGGATCCTCCCTTTTCAATGGAGTATTGAGGAACTTTCCACCCTGTTCCTCATTCACCTAAATGTCTATAGTGTGAAAAAAAGTTTGACTTTTACCGTGGTTTCATAAAACCACACAATCCTTTTTTTTTTATTTCAACTAAGTTAATTACTTATGATTTATTTACAAAACTTCTGCCAAACTGCAGGATAGTTTGTCGGCAGTGTTCTCGTGGACACAGCTCATATTATAAAAGTAAGGGAACACAAATAATTTTTGTGTTTTAATTCTACCTTAACGGTAACCGGTCCTACGGCTAATTTTAACTATTTCAGCAGCATATTCTTTCCCATTGCTGGGCGACTTCCAGCCCCAGTTTCCAGTCTTCCTTAAATAATCATATGTTTTATTTCAGGTTGTAGAAGTGTTGCTAGAATTCGGTTGTGACGTGGATTGTGTGGACGCAGATAACAGAACTGCTTTGAGGTATGTTCATACAAAATATAAGGTGTAAAGTACCCTTCATAAAGCCGTCAACCAAGCATTCTGTATATCAAACTAAGTAACTCTACGCAATTTTTGACTGGGAAACGACTTTTTGTTTCGGGTGAAATATCATGTTTTGCGATAGGACTTATGATACATTGTAAAGTGCGGAGGTCATGGAGGTATTTAAAGCAAAGTTATAACATTAATAGCCCTCCTTCTGGCGCAGTCAGCTGAAAACGCGTTTTATACCCATTATACAAATATTTGACGGCACGGTTGGCGCAGCGGTTGAGCGATCGACTGCTGCGCTGCGTGTCGCGGGTTCGATCACCGCACGGAACAAATAGTTTCCTACAGATAGTTGTTCCGGGTCTGGCTGTTTGTGTATGTGAGTTTAAATGTTTGTAAACGCACCCACGACACAGGAGAATTTCCTCGTGTGGGGCAACGTTTTTTTTTTTTTTTAAATAAATTAAATAAATAAAAATATAAGGCGTAAGGGACACCGACCACATACTCAGTATATTATTTTAACCCCTTATTTAATATAAATCAGCTGTTCCATACATTTTGACCTTGTAGGTATTGCACTTTTGTAGGAAACAATTGTTTTTAAATTACCGACGAAAAGTTTCTATGTGGGGGTTCAGAAGGGAAGAGGAGGGGGCGTCAATGTCCCTTACACCCTGTATATTGCGCGATAGTCGGTTCAGCACAGTGTTAGTACAGCAGCTCCCCGCAGGGCGGCGGCGTGGTCGGGGCACGAGGCGGTGGTGTCGCGCCTGCTGGCGGCGGGCGCGGACGCCGACCGCGCGGACGCCGAGGGCCGCACGCCGCTCATCGCCGCCGCCTACATGGGCCACGCCGACATCGTGCGCGCGCTGCTGGACGCGGGCGCGCAGATCAACCATGCGGATGATGATGGTAACTACGATACAGAGAGAAAAAAAAAAAATCAAAAATAAAATTCCGCTTTGTTTAGTTTTTGTGCTGAGCGGTCTACTTAGCGGTCCCCCGACGCTACGACGCTTGGATTAATTTTATTTTTGGTTTTTTAGAGATTTTATCAGTCAATTTTTATTTCAAGCTTTTTAAACTTAAATTATTTTTTCTTAGCCTTGACTGTCCCAGTCCTGGGCATAGGTCTCCTCCCATTCCTTCCACTTTTCTTGGTGTTGCGTCTCTTCTCGCTAATTAACGAAAACAAAGAAAGTTATAAAGGAGACGGATACGCTTTCATACAATTTTGGGCCTAGATGTAAAAAGATGAAATTGGTGTCAATTGATAGCTACTATATTAACAAACAATCACTGAAAATTTTACAGATTTTGAAAATCTGAGAGCTGAGATAAAAGAGATTTAGCAAAAGTGAGGTTACGTAAGACGGAGGTTACACGTTCAATCTGGCATCAATCTGATCCATGATTGAGATCCAGATTGACGGGAAATTGAACGTATAAAGCGTAGATTGATGATCAAGATTCTATACAATCCTGTAAATCCATCAATTTGTGCGTGATCGTCATGGATCAGATTGAACGTGTAACCTCAGTCTTGACAATCTATACCTAACATCCGATTTTTGAAGTTCGATTGTCATGTTTTACCCGACTGCCGAATTAGGTGTGGTTTGGGCGCCATAGGATTATGGGGGACCAATATATTTTTCTCTTCCAAACTGATCGTATGGAGTATTAAAATAAAGAGTTTTATGAGGTGATTTCAAAAATATGAGAACAAAATATAAACCAGATGTATGCTGCGACTGCACAGCATGATTTTCATCTTGTTTACGTCTTTTTAGTTTGCTTGGCAGTCGGGATTTTGATTTTTTGAATCATTTTGTTCTATAATTTAGATATAATGTTTATATTTTGTTGAGTGGGAAGGAGATGTTTTAAAATGAAAATCGTTTTTTATTAGTTAATATTTTTTAATCATCTTCAATTATAACAAGAACGTCATCTAAGAACTGTGCAGGTGGTACTATATTTTCTTGGTACCTAGCCCAACTAAGGTACCATATTATCGACATAACATGGGCGCAGCAGCCTACAGTCCGTCTGCCCACGATGCAGTTACAATAATACTTCAATATTGCTTCTCTACCTCTGCGAGAGCTATTAACTAAAACATAAACAAAATACGTTTTGCGACTTATATGCCTTGACTGAATGCGTCCTCTTAATAGCCATGAAGTATTTGAAGCCGACTGCTCTCGCAGTAGGGCCCTGCAGTTGACCTCCCTGCACACTTCTATTACATAGCCATCATTGCCCCTTACATGTTCACCGAAATAGGAACGTGCCTGCTTTATTTGATATGTGCCTAGTGATATGAGTATCAGCTCATCATCAGTAAGTTGGGGAAAATCATTAAGATTATCACTGTGTACAGTTATTGTATGAATTATTTGTTACTTATGTGGCTTTTAAATGTTTACCTATCTATACTTTATTATTTTTTATTTTGTTATGGTGTGTACAGACTATGTAACAAAACATGTTATACAACATTAATATTTTTCAGTCAAAATGCAATGTTGAATAACAAGACTCCATACTGTGGAGGTCTTATATAACACAAGTTATACAACAATGTTACATAGTTTGTACACACCATTAGTGTTATGATAAAGGAAAACATAATTAAGCAAATATAAAACAGTACCTAAAGATGGCAAGTCAGCGTGGGAGACAGTTCTGAGCTAATAAACAGGGAGTGAGTAAGTACTTACAGATTGGGGTGCACGCCATTGTCGAATCACTGCTAATATCATTTCGTCATCCAAAGCTCGACGACCTAGTGTACAACAGCGACTAGTCGCGATGCCACAATTTACACAACGATCCATGATGTCAATCAATATCCAAACGGCAGGCGTCGTAGAATCCAAAATAACAAGTCCAAGTTCAACGTTTAAGCGGGGTTCTCAGAGTCCGGTATGGTAGCAAGGCAAGGGTCGTACAAGAAGGAAGATCAGAAGTCCGTAGGAAAGCAGAGGTCGAGGAAAATATCAATAAAATATGGGAGGAAACGCACTCAAACGCACACGCACTAGACCAGTGGTTCCCAACCAGTGGTCCGTGGACCACTGGTGGTCCGCAGAAGCCAAAATATGGTCCGCGAAAACACTATCTAAAAAACCTCACGCGGTCGGAGAAACACTCGTGAAACCGTGTTTGATCAAAGCCGTCGTGGAAGTTTTGGGATTAGAGGCCAAGAAAAAAATTCAAGAAATACCTCTGTCCAATAACACGGTCAAAGCTTGAATTGAACTTATGTCAAATCAGCACCTGTTTCAAGAATCAAAACGTCACCATTTTTCGCTTTGAAGTGTGATGAATTGACCACCATTTCGAATTGTTGTCAACTACTTGTATTTGTCCGTTTTTTAGACGACGACAACATAATTAAAGAAGAATTATAGATTTCACGGAAACTGGAAACAACATCAAAAGGTATCGACGTCATGAACTCAATATCGGATTATTTTGAAAAACATAATCTTATGTGGGATAAACTCGTTGCCCTCTGTACTGATGGTGCTCCGGCAATGTTGGGATCACGTTCCGGGCTGGCAACGTTAGTTATACAGAAAAATCCTAGTGTAATAACAACGCACGCACTGTATATCGCCAGGCGTTAGCTTCAAAGACTCCTCCTGGATGCCTTAATGATACGCTGCGAATGGCCATAAAAATTGTAAATTTTATAAAAAGCAGCGCCCTAAATAAAATACACGCCTTTTAAAAAAATTGTGCACTGAAATGGACTCTAACCATGAGGCACTTCTCTTTCATACAGAAGTTCGATGGCTATCGAAAGGTAACATGTTGGGAAGATTATATGAACTGAGAGCAGAGGTTGAGATTTTTCTGGTTGACAAAAAAAATAATGATTTGTTGAAACAGTTTACTAATCCGACTGTCAAATGAATTTAGCTTATCTTGTGGATATTTTCACACACATAAATAAATTGAATCTGCAACTGCAAGGTTCTGGAAATAAACAATTAGAAAACGTCGCAAATATATTCATTTTTGAAGATAAACTTCGAGCTTTTATTTGTGGTTACGTAAAATTGAAGAAAATAATTATTCTGCGTTTGCGACATTAAACGCACTTGTGGAAGACAAAAAGTATGACGCTTGTAAAGCAAATATACAAGACAACATCAAGGCAAAAGTTAATATATGAATTCAATCGTTACTTCCCAAAATATACCGAAGAAGTTAAAGTTGATCAAAAACTGATTCGTAACCCATTTAGCACGGACGCTGCTGAAGTGACTGAAAGAATCCAGGAAAAACTGATTGAATTCCAAAATGACAGAAACTGCAAAGACGCATTTGAATCGAATTCACTTGAGTCTTTTCGGTGCAAGAAAGCAATTTCTTATACTTAACTTCCAGAAATCGCCTTGCGCTATTTTATGGTTTTCTCAACACTTATTTATGTGACCAAGGATTTTCTGCTTTGTTGATAATTAAAAACAAGGCGAGGAATCGTTTGAAAGTTACTGACGATTTGCGCGTAGCTTTGAGTAACAATATTACTCCTAGGATAGCCGAACTCGTGAAGAAGGTGCAAGAGCAGAATACACATTAATACTAAATTACAGAAGTTTATCCTAAAAATATTATTATTTCTTTTTATGTAATTTCCTATTGAGTTTTTAATTAAAGTTTCAGTTTGATTATTGCAGTTTATTTTTATGATACCTACATAGTGGTCCCTGCTATTAAGAATAATATAAAAGTGGTCCCTGACCAAGAAAAGGTTGGGAACCCCTGCACTAGACGATACGAAACGAGTGTCAATGTCATGTCAGGCATCTCAAGTCAGAGTTAGCACAGATTAAAAATACAATCGATTAGTAAAAGTGAATCAATTTATCTTAATTATGCAGATATTTAATAAGATTAAAATCTTCATATTTTAATTCTAATAGATTTCCTTATTTTAATTGAATTAATCATCTGGTGAAAGCATTTTCGTTAATAGTAGGAGCTCTGTAACGATAATCGATTATAATTTAATCGATATTCCAATATTACTTCGTAACCTTAACTTACTTTTTGGATTTCTCAATTTCTAGATTTTAAATTGAGCTGATTTTTCACATGTCGAAATAAAAAAATATAACCTTTTTTTTAAACCATACCTCAACTTACTACATTCAGGCCCAAAAGTCCCCGTCTCCTTTAAAAAATCTCTAGGTATTTGGGGGAGGGGGGGGGGTGTGCAGTCTCCCCCCTCTGGCGTTGCCCATGGTTATAAGTGACAAGAATTCAAATATCGAATCGATCAGACCCGTAGAAGTTGTTTAAATCCCTACATTAACTAGAAAAGAGGTGATGAGCTTTAAACGGCTGAGTAGATTTTCTCGAAACATAGCTAAGAACACTCTCGATTAAAATACCTTTCAAACGACACCAATTTTATGAAAATCGGTTCATCCGTTCAGAAGCTACGATGCCACAGACAGACACACAGATACACACGTAAAACTTATAACACCCCTCTTTTGTGGTCTGGGGTTAATAAATACATATAGTGCCCGCGACTTTTGTCTGCATGAAATGAAAAAAAACCTTGCCTACCTATTTGAATCGGATTTTTAACCCCCGACCAAAAAACAGGGGTGTTATAAGTTTAACGTGTGTCTGTCTGCGGCATCGTAGGTCTTAAACGGATGAACCGATTTTGATAAAAACTGGTTTCGATTAAAAGGTGTTTTAGTCGAAGCTTAGCTTTAAAGAAAATCTGCTCAGCCGTTATTTTTTTAAATTAATTACTTTTGTTAACAATTTCATGGGTTTCTTTTAGTAAGTCGGTTACACCTCAAGTCTAATATGCTGTATGTGCTATTAATTATTGCAATTCATAATCAATATTTTAGTGCAAAACAGAGCTATATACCATTTTCATTTAACCTTTTGAACGCCAGAGCAGAAACGCACGCGCATGCCCCCTCCACACCAAGTCACAAATTCACTGCAAATACTTACAAATAAAAAAATGAGATTTAAAAGTATTAATAAATTATTTCTTGATAAGATATTTAATATTTAAAAAATATAGATCATTTTAAAGATACATAAATAAACTCACAGGAAAGTAATGATTTTTTGTCACATTTTTGTGTCGTTGGCGTTGACTATAGCGTTCAAAAGTTTAAAACATTATCAAAGAAGTTCATCTTTACAATGCACCCTCTAAACACCTCCCCTTCACCCCCGCAGGTCGCACCGCCCTCTCGGTAGCGTCGCTGTGCGCCAGCGGCTGCGCCTGCGCCGCTCTACTGCTGGAGCGAGGAGCCGACGTGTCCCTTGCAGACCGGGACAACGCTACGCCACTGTTGGTCGCCGCCTTTGAAGGACACACGTGAGTTCATCATCTGTCTAGTGGTAGTGGTCTTTCCATACTAGCAAGAAGGCCCGGCTTGGCCTAATAAAATTATAAAATCAAACGTGACCCCATCAATAGTTACTAAAAAACATAGTTACTAAACTATATGTATACAGGGTGTAACGGAAAGGGTATATACATACTTAAGGGTATGCTGCAGACCATCCTTTTTTCTTACTTTCCGTTACACCCTGTATATATAATGTATGGTAGTTGATCTGGGATGATGAATTAAACAAGTACCTTCATTGGAATCTCGTGAGGGAAAGAGACGTAGCTATAAATCACGTCTAGCGCCATCTCTTTCCTATTCTAGAATAAGATTAATACTGCTTTAAGTCGTCATGGTAGGCCAACTGGTATACGTATCCTTATTGGTTTATCTGAAAGCATGTGTCTCTTGGCAGCGAGATCTGCGAGCTGCTGCTGGAGGCGGAAGCGGACGTGGAGGCTGTGGACGCGGCCGGGCGCACGGCGCTGTGGGCCGCCGCCGCCGCCGGACACGCGCGCGCGCTGCGCCTGCTGCTGTTCTGGGGGGCCTGTGTCGACAACATGGACGCGGACGGCCGGACGGTGCTCAGTGTTGCTGCTGCGCAAGGTGACTTTGTGTACACGGTGTAAATCATCTCATCACGAAGCCGTCGACCAAGCATTCTGTACATGAAACTAAGTAACTTTACGCAAAAATTATTGCTGGGAAACGACTTTTTTTTGAGGGGTGTAAAATCATGTTTTGTGGTAGAACTCAATGTAACGCACTCAAAACATTATGCTGATGGACGGATTGAATATAGTACGGGGGTCGTGGAGGTGTTTAACGTAAAAATCTTACATTAAAAACTTGTATTTAAAAAAATACTTGTCAAAAAGTTGGAACTTTGACCCCTAATATCTCCGTTACTAGTAGGTTCCCAGGTATGGTGTAGAACAATGACAGGGAGAACTAGTGCCTTTCGGCTTCGTTAAGAGGTGTTTTACACCCTTTATACTAAACTCTTCATCCACTAAACAGTAATTGATGCGCAACACGTGACGCTCAACATGTTCCACAGCGTTGCACAGACGTTGCCAGCTGGCGCGCAACATGACGCGCGGCTTGTTATTTGTTTCCGTGCAACATGCAGTTGAGCACTAAGGGGGCACGTTTAGAACTAAGCAAAGCTTGTTAGATCTTCAATTATTTTAGTGATTTCTACCCGACCAAACAGCTTTTTGCCTTTTTGAGACATTTTTCGATAAAATAGTAACCGCTGCCGCTGAAAGCAACACTAGTTCCTCCGTAAATAGACAACGTTGCTAACTAAATGTTCCGCGCTGACTTTCAACATGTTGTACAACATGACGCGCGCCAAATGTATAGTGGATAAGAGGCTTAAGCCTCGTATCCACTAGGCAACATTTGGCGCGCGACACGTGAATCTCAACATGTACGGCAACGCTGCACAACAGCGCGCGACGTTGCCAGCTGCCGCGCAACATGACGCGTGGCTTGTTGTTTGTTTAAAGTGCATCGTTAGTTGAGCATCAATTGTTGTCGAGTGGAGACGTGACGCACAACAATGTCCGTAGTGTGGTGTAACGAACGAGTGCTCAAATTAATCGAACTATACCAAAACTATGAATGTTTATGGGATACTGCTCACAGAGACTATAAAAATAAATAAAAAAAACTAGATGCATGGGATTCAATAGCGAAAACACTAGATGTGTCTGTGAAAGAGGTTGAAAGCAAGGTACATAACTACATACTCTTCGATCGCAATTCACTCGCGAGAGGAAGAAATTTAAATGTTCAAAAAAAACAGGAAGTGGCAGTGAAGATCTTTTTAGCAGTAAATGGTTTGCATATGAACCTTTGCTGTTTTTGATAAAAGGTGAAACAACAACAACATTTTGTAACAGTATCTCGAAGTCTGTTTTGTTCATTCGGGTAAAATTCGTAAAAGATCCATCAACCACACTGAGATCACTGAATACATTTTCTTTATTTTGTAGGTATTTTCTAACCCACCAACGTGGTTTTCTTCTTTTTCATTTCGATAAAATTATAACCACTGCCGCTGAAATCAACACAAGTTCCTCTGGCGACATGTTGTCGACGACTGAGAATGTGTGGACAGACAACGTTGTTAAACAAATGTTCCGCGTCAACATTCAACAAGTTGTGAAACATGTTGAGCAACATGTCGCGCGTCAAATGTTGCCTAGTGGATACGAGGCTTTAAGAGCGTTTACGCCTTACGATATTGCTTACAAACTTTGAAGTCCTTTTTTTCCGAAATGGCTGAACCGATTTTAATGAAAGTTCATATGCATAAGCAGGATACATAGGTCTTAAAAGTTACAAAAAAACATTTTCGAAAAATAGTGTTACAGCTAAATCAAACCGATTATAAATGATCTATAGAAACAGAAATCCAGTTATGTATTTTTTTAAAGACGTTTCGAAAATGTTTTTCAGTAACTTTTTAGACCTATCCTACTTATTAGAATTATGTCTCATTTAAATTGGTTCAGTCATTTCGGAAAATACGGACTGGAAAGTTTGTATAAAATGCCATAAGGTGTAAACGCTTTTAATACATAACTACGTACGCAAAATACGCGGTTTGGACGTGGATTTGCGGACACCAAACCTTTATACAATACAATAGGTAACTAATACATAATGTGTTGGTAACATATGACGCTGTGGGATAGCGGCTTGGGATTATTGATATCATTCCCCGGCTGAGCCATCATCACCAAGCCTTTTTGCTCCAACTTAGTTTGTATCGGTTTCGATTCTAAACAAATGCAGCTGAATACCAGTACTTCACATGGAGCGACTGCCTATCTGACCTTCACAACCTAAACTACCCTTTAAGTAAGACTAATTGTTAGGCATTTGATTGTTAATTTAATTCGCCAATAAACCTTCAACATAACACGAAGTGGATGGCGGGGTCTTAGTTCGCTCACTTAACTGGTGAGATAAAGGCTAAGTACATACTGGTAAGTATTTAAGGAATAGGGGATGATCACATTTTTTTTTCTTTGTCTATCGGGTAGATTATTGAAAAGTATTGGACACGTATTTTTTCTTTTTTTCACGTGGTCAATCAATTACGGAGATATATCGAGTTGAAATGGCGCATGACGTCACATGTAGGTAATTTTTATACCTACTTGTGACGTAGTGAGCCCCCACTCTCCAACTTTAATGAGTTTTAACTTTTTGATATTTTGATAAAACAAAAAATACGTGTCTAATATTTTTGTTTTACCTGTCTGACGGACAAAATAGAATGTCGTTTTCTTTACCCAGTCTTCATCCCTATTTTCATGTCGTGTTATTTTATGAACTGTCCGTCTCTTCCACAGGCAACGTGGAGGTAGTTCGTCAGCTGCTGGACCGAGGGTTAGACGAGCATCACAGAGACAACTCCGGGTGGACACCATTGCATTACGCAGCTTTTGAAGGTAACCACTTTCATATGACCAACAAAAAGAAATACAATTTTCTGCAAAATATTACAAGTATGCACACGAAGAAGGTGGGATCATTGAGTAGTTGAGGCCAGAAATTAATTGACATACTTTGTACGAGCTGTCAAAACGTGGTTCCTCTATAGATTTTGTATGGCAGTAGTTACCTGTGACATCACTGCTAACTCAAACATTTTTTGATTTTAAAGCAATTAAAAATCTAATTTTACAGTTAATTGAAAATTCATCTTGTTTTTGTTTTCAGTTTTCTGCTCTAAAATTATTCTTGTGAAATATTTTGTGGTAACTACCAAATAAGCATGCAACCCCAAACTATACTCGACATATTTAATTACCCTCTATATAATTTACCCCTCCACTGGACACACGGAAGAGATGTCTCTGAGACCTCGTCCGAGCGGCCCACGTGCGTATATTTTAACTGTCATGGATTTCCGCTGAATGACGCCTGATCTCATTACTTATTAAAATCAGTTCAGTTGTATACAGTTTCTGGCGTTCATAAGTGCCTGTAGTTTTATATGAAACAAAATATTTTGTTTGCTTATAAACAAAAACAACTCATTTCTAAAGTTCGCATCCCCATTCCCAGGTCACATTGAAGTGTGCGAAGCCCTACTCGAGGCCGGCGCGAAGGTGGACGAGGCCGACAACGACGGCAAGGGCCCGCTGATGCTGGCCGCGCAGGAGGGACACTGTCGGCTTGTGGAGCTGCTCGTAGACACCTGGGACGCCAGGGTCGAGCAGAGGGCGCATGATGGGAAGACTGCCTTCAGGTACCATCAGCATGACAATGTTACCGTCCAAGTTAAGATTTCAGGACGAAATATTTACGGTTTTGTTTGCTAGGATATAAGAGTAGAGGAAGACCAAAGAAACGATAGATGGACTGTGTGAAGGATGATATGTCAAGAAAGGAGGTGTCTGAGGAGATGACAAGTAATAGAGAAGTGTGGAAGAAGAAGACATGCTGCACCGACCACAAATGAATAGGGATAAGGGCAAGGAAATGATGATGATGATGTTTGCTCCCGGCTTTGCTTTCGTTATTGACGGAAAGTAACGCACCGTTTTAAAGATAGTCTTTGATACTCGGGGATAATGTAGCTTCCCATTAGTGGAAATATTTTCGGAATCGGATCAGTAGTTACAAAGATAACTCTTTACTACAAACTTACAAAAAATATTAACCATCTTAATTATCGCCTCCGTAAACCTCCAATGTCTTACGAAGATAGCTGTCGAACCTATGGTCTGCTTACACTCGAAGAAAGACGTAACATGATGGACATGTGTTTGCTGTATGACATACTCAATGGACGCCTTGATTGCCCGGATTTGGTCGCACAGATAACTTTTAACACTTCCCTACGGCGCACTCGTCACACGCCACTGTTGCGCGTTCCTAAGCACTCCACTAACCATGCCAAGAACTGTGTACTGACTCGCATTGCTCGAATTTATAACTCGGGATTTTCTGAAGTTGATTTATTTAACTGTAATAAACTGACATTCAAAAAAAGCATACTGAAAGCTATACGCGGAGATAAATGACAGGCAACCAATCTTCTTCTTCTTCTACTATTTTTTATTATTCAACCTTGTTTTTTTGTATAAAGTCTTTCAAAATTGTGATCAAATTTTATCTTATGTATTTTGTATTGTATTACAATTTTATTTTGTTGTTATTTGGAAATATCTAACATTAGTCCGTTCGCATGTAATATACATATATCCTAGTTATATAGGGAAACCTATAATTGGGCATAATAACTGCGACACGCATATTTTGTAAAATATTTTTATGTATCGCTGTTGGTTACAAAAAAAATATATTTTATCGGTAACAGTTAACCGAACACACTGTATGTATAAACTAAATTCGTCATCCCCAGACTGGCAGCTCTAGAAGGTCACGTCGAGACTGTGGCCGCGCTGTACGCGCGCGGCGCGGACGTGGACGCGCTGGACGCGGACCGGCGCAGCACGCTGTACGTGCTGGCGCTGGACAACCGGATGCCCATGGCGCGGTATCTCATCGCGCACTGCGGCGCACAGGTCGACACCACGGATAACGAGGTGAGTAAGCACTTATGACGTGTAAAACCACCCTTATTGAACCCGAGAGGCATATGTTCTTCCCGTATTTTTAAAGTGAAACTTTTATTACATCGTCTCAAACTTTTTCGTCTGTGTGTTGCATGTCGCGTGACGCTCGGCGGCGGAGTAGGGATAAAGTGTGTAAGTTCACTTCATCCCTACTCCGCGTTTTATACGTTTTATACCCTTAATGGAATATTATTCCAAAAATTTTTAGTTAAATGTCTATAGTGTGAAAAAAAGTTTCACTTTTACCGTGGTTTCATAAAACCACACAATCCTGTTTTTTTTTTCTAACGTACTATATCGGGGGCGAATAATTATGCCCGACGAGCTGTGGACCCAAATAACCACAATGTGGAGCAGAGAGTGAGACACAGCCAGAAGGCGACGCGGTAGACCTCGCAGGAGATGGCGGGACGAGCTGGACAGAACCAACGACCAGTGGTCCACATTGGCTCTGGATCGAAGGATTCGGAAGTCATGGGCAGAGGCATTTGCCCAGCAGTGGGATGACAAAGGTTAACAGTAACAGTATCATATCTGGGAACCTTCTAATTGCGGAGATGTTTAAAGTTCAAAGTTAAATTAATCAATAGCTGGCATCGATACAAAAAAGTATTGTCTATACTTTTGCAGATTTTGTATTGCAAAGTTGTATCGGACAGATGCCAGCTATTAATTAAATAGATTTTAGGAGGTGACTTTTAGAAAAAAAATTGTCATCACCATCTGCCTAGCCTTTTCCCAAAGTATCTTGGGGTCGGCTTCCAAATTAACACGACATGACAATTAAGGGGTGAAGACTGGGTGTCAGACTTTTTGGCTTCTGACTACTCGTAACGACTGTCAAAAATCTACAAATGACAGCCGGGACCAACGGCTTAACGTGCTTTCCGAGGCACGGAGGAAACTCGGTATGTAATTATGGTCACCCATCCACGGACTAACCTCGGCAAGCACGACTTAACTTTAAAGATCGACCCGGGCGGCTGTTATTATTTAGCCACCAGCTCCTCGTTAGAAAAAAAAAGGATTGTGTGGTTTTATGAAACCACGATAAAAGTGAAACTTTTTTCACACTATAGACATTCAACTAAAAATTTTTGGAATAATATTCCATTAAGGGTATAAAACGTATAAAACGCGGAGTAGGGCGCGGCCGCGGCCGACCGTCACGCGACATGCAACACACAGGCGAAAAAGTTTGAGACGATGTAATAAAAGTTTCACTTTAAAAATGTGCCAGACAGTTAGGCTAAAATATTTAAACCTCATAATTATGGTATAAGGGTCTTACAACAAACAGTACTGCAGCTCCATCTATGACACGACAAAAGAACTAACATCAATTTCCTACAAGTCGCAAGCAAAGTTTACATCGACTTTAGACTATATAGAAAAAGCCCGGCAACAACTGTCGGGCAGTTGCCCACCAGACATAACACCCGTCTGGTCGGAGGATCCTCTAGATCTTCTATCTTCTTTGGAGGACCTTCTATCGGGGATGAAGAACTTAACACCCTGTTCCTCATACCTTCTAAATATTGTATAACTGGCTGGTGTTCGCAACTCCACGTCCAAAGCGCGTATTTTACTATATGGTGGCAGTAATAAAATTGTTTGTTACAGGGTCGAACACCATTACATGTGTCAGCGTGGCAGGGACATACGGATATGGTGAACCTACTTATTAAAATAGGTACGTTCAATTTTCCATTGTTTTTCATTATTACCTCACTTTCGTGGTTTAATTTTTCTCGAGTCTTTTGCAATGTATGTATTGAATCTGTGTAACAAAAGTAAGACACATTTAATATGTAACTGTGTACCGCATCACTAAAGCCTTGTATTCATTAGGCAACATTTGTTGATAAACACTGTTTTTAAACAGTTTTTCATCATCTCTGGAAACAGTTTATAAACAAATGTGATGAAACATTGTTTATGAAACATGTTTATAAGCAAAATTCCCATGCCATGGCATGGCCATGTTTCAGAAACGGTGTTTACGGTAAACTTGGTGATAAACACGTCACAAACAGTTTATCAACAAATGTTGCCTAATGGCTTTAAGTTGTATCTTACTACACCGACATTAAATGGTTACCGAGTATTCAATACATAATTCTGGCAGTAACAGAGAAATATTTCATCGTTTAACAACGATCTATTTTGCCATCGTTTTGCATGAATGAACCGAGAAACCGAAAGTCGGACAAGACAGGAAGAAATGCGCCATCTAGCGCTATGACTCCAGGACTGCAAAGACCACCGAAATTGCAGAACATGTCTTCTCTTTTAGATCTGCTGATTATCAAGCCAAAAAAAAAAACAGCAAGACTAAAACAGAATACATATCCGTGATAACGACAATGAGGTCGAAATGAAAATACAGGACGGCTGCGACGAAAATTTCCAGTAGTACTACATTGGTGTCGTTTTCATGGTTATCGGCGTCAGTGATAATGACAATGTGGTCAAAATGAAATTCCACGATACCGCCAATTTTTTATTTATCCTTCATGGGTGTCGTTTTCATGGCATTTGAGGTCGGTGATAAACAAAATGAGGTCTAGATGAAAATCACCATTGATAAGCTAAAAGAAGACATTTAAGTAAATATTTGCATTCCGTTATGAGCAGGTGGCGCGGCAGTGGACGGGCGCGACCGCTGCCTGCGCACGGCGCTGCACGCGGCGGCGTGGCGCGGCCGCGCGCCCGTGCTGCGCACGCTGCTGGCGCACGGCGCGCAGCCCTCCGCCGTCTGCACGCAGGGCGCTACGCCACTGGGTATAACATTACTCTTTTTACCATTGCCACTCTAAAAAGGCATTTTTATTTATTTGAGATGAGTTTGCCAGAGTATGTCGGAGATGACAGAGAAAAAGTCGACGATGGTAAGAGCTTACCCAGAAGAAGCCTGTTTTACTTTTACGATAGGATAAATTCTTAAAGCACGAAAAGCAAAAGTAAAAGTTGTTTATAATTATGACCCACGCTTTCTTAAGGCGGATTAGCGATTTAAGAGTTATATTAAATAAAATCTATGAGATTAACCGATGTCAAGGGACTATTTTTAAGATAAACTTTAAAAAAAGTACACCATACTAAATACCGTCAAACGGGATATTGGGTGTGGATATATGTTACCTTACCAAGAAGTTATCTATTTTCTTTGCTAAATTATACTGAATTATTTAGAGACCTTGTTGACAACATACCATATTAATTCAACATTAAAATCCCTTTCTTACTTTTGTCTCAATTCACCCCTGCGTCTGTCTCTATTCACTTCGTTTTACGCTGAAATCTTACATAAACATTATTAATCAGTATGTTCCAATGCATTGCCAGTATTGCCACATCTAGTACAACAACTTACTTTTAGTTTGAATCCGTGTTTGCTTGGTGATTAGCTACTAGATACATTTGTTTTTGTTATTGTGATCGAAATATGAGGGTAACTCATGTTTGTTACTTTTTACGAACGTATATTTCTGTGCGCTCAAAAACTTAAATTTAGTTTTTCAGTAAGTGAATTATTGTTAATTCTTGATGATGAATAATAAAGTTCTTAAACCATATTACCTGGTTTTACAGAAGGGAACCCTTTCCAGAGTGAACCGTCCTCTCTTGTGAATATCTGCTTAACATAAATAAAATAAAAATCATGGTCTCCAGGTATTGCAGCTCAGGAGGGTCATGAAGAATGTGTGCTGTGGTTGTTGCAGCATGGAGCTGATCCTCAGCAAGCTGACCATTGTGGTGAGTACCGACTGAGTGTAGTGAAATGCTTTTTGTATTTTAATAATAGTAATACTACACGTTGTACCATGCGTTTCATATTATAAACCTGTTTTTTTTTTAATATCCCATAACTCTAGGATATGATTGAGACCATATCAAAAAATCAACTGGCATATGAATTATGTTCCAATTATACTTTTAAAGTGAAACTTTTATTACATCGTCTCAAACTTTTTCGTCTGTGTGTTACATGTCGCGTGACGCTTGGCCGCGGAGTAGGGATAAAGTGAAAGGCGCTCGTTAGGGCGCCTTTCATTTCCCTACTCCGCGTTTTATACGTTTTATACCCTTAATGGAATATTATTATAAAAATTTTTAGTTAAATGTCTATAGTGTGACAAAAAGTTTCACTCTTATCGTGGTTTCATAAAACCACACAACCCTTTTTTTTTTTGTTTTTTCGCATTCTCTTATTTTTAAATATGAATTATTGGTTTGAATAAAAAGAATTACTCGTATTTATCAATGAAACTACTACTATTTTACTACACTACTGTGAAGTTTGGCAACCTCGCAAAAGTAAAGATTCGTCATACTGGTGATAATTTTTGACCTAAGTAAATTATGACTGATGATATCTCCGAAACTACGCCTCTTTGGACCACCTATTCTAGGAGTTTTAGTATTATTTTTACCTACAGAATATAACCCTAGAGTTATGGGATATAAAAAAAAACAGGTTGTAATAGAAGTGATATAAAGCGGTACTTCTGCACGCTGCTCGTATTGTTAAGAGATTTCCCTCTTCGGAACCCAAACCCTGTATTTCGATACCGGTGCCACTATTTTCTGGCAAAAGTAGAGACACTTGCAGTTTAAGTAACTTCTAAAACTTCTAAAACGTAAGTAAAAATTTAACATATTCACATTGAAATAATAAGGTTTACTGCTCCTCAAAGTGAAATAGTTGTTTCGGCCTCGCGTCGCTGTATAGTGGCTCCGGCGGTGTCGAATGACGTATTTCTTGTAACTCGATTTCGACCTTGTTGTCGATTCCTGTAGGTTGTCTGGTAGTCGGCATTTTAGTTTTCTTAAGGCATAGTCTCTTAATCCAAATGTAGACAGCAAACGAAGCAGCTCCTCCCAACAGCAAAGAAGTCACAGAGTAAAGATATATGTCGTGACTCGAAATGTCTGTCCCTTGTGGTAGACGCGGTAGTCTTTCCTGCTCTTTCTGCTGAGTTATTTTCTTATCTATATTTCTGATACTTATTGCCGATGTATCTAGTTCTGTCATATTCAGCTGTGCGTTTTTCCAACTTAGATCAAATAAATTGTTGATTGTGGTGTTAAGTGTAGGTACTTCAATATCCGCCTCCATGTAAAATTTGCTTCCTAAGTGGTTGTAAGTGAATATTGTCGCATCTTTCTTTTGTAGTATGCATTTTGGTTTCAAGGCAATCACCCCAGTACCGTTGATGACTGCTGGCGTAACTTGATCGCTACATATGACGCGCATCAGCTGTCTGTCGCATAATGTAAACAACCACCAGTTAGGTTTATGTAATTGGATCCAAGTTTCTTTGCAAGTTACGTTATTGATGTCACAAGATAATGACGTTTGTTGGCTGAATACCTTGGCCTCGCAAGGTGCGTCCTTGTCTTGTAAGCTAAATACCGGCTGACGTGAAATGCATGTGTACTCGTCTTCTCTGTAAGGCGTACATTGGCGCATGTCTTGCTCTTCCATGGTGATGTACGAATTTTTCACGAAGTTTATGGCGATGTAATTGGAGAAAGGCTGCACGATTTTCAACTGCCCTTGTTTCTGGAATGGTATAGGTATTACCCGGTATATTTTGTAGTCCTCATCGCTCAATAGTGGAATATGCAATTCGAAAAGTAGAAAATTGTTTGTAATCCGAGCCTTGACATGGATTAGTTCGTAGATGTCACGGAAATCCTTTTGTATGTCCTTTATCGGTAGGGCCATTCCCTGTGGTAGTTTTCCAGAGATGATGTTCAGCTGTTCTATTATTTGAGATGCAGGAAACAAGTGTGTATCCAAATGACCTCGGTAGATGTTGGTGAGAGCGTTCATTAGCATTTCTTGAATTCTATGCAAATCGCCCAAAATTAAAGTTGATGATAAAGCGGCAGAATTCACGTCATTTGCTGTGTATAATATTTGCGCTCTGTTTTCAATTTTTGTGATTACGTTGCAAGTCTGATTTATGTAGGTTTGTATGGCGTGGAATTGTTTGTCCATAAATTCCGTATTGTTTTTAATTACGTTGTTTTCAGCTTCTATAATTAAAGTTTGATTCTTCATCAGCTGTAGCAAATAATTATCGTTGATTTGCATGTTTTGGATATCTTTCTCGTACTTTCGCGCAAAGTCTTCATCCAAAACTCCAAAAAGTGTTCTGGCTAATTTTCCGATTCCATCAAAGTAGCCTCGTTTTTGTCGTGAATGCGGAGAAAGTAACATAGTGTTATAATTCTCAAGGTGATGCATTTCATGTCGTAGGTGGTTGACAACTGCTTCGCATGGTGTAAACTCGTGTGCGATTCTTTGACACTGTTTATCAATTTGGTTTATATAGTTGTTCATGTTATTCGCAGCTTGCCAGTAGGAAGTAAGGTTGTAATAGATCAGTAGTGTCCATTCATCATGTATAAGTTGCAGTTTGCCGGCTTCATCGAAGTAAATAGGTTGATTGTTGATTATAGAGGTCACCTTATAGTTGTTTGTTGCTGGTGACGATAGTGCCGTTCCTATCATTCCTATCAAAGTTATTAGAGCAAACGTTAAGAAACTGTACTTGTTGGTTCTCGTGCCCCTTTTTCTTCTTTGGTTCGCAGTTATCTCTGTATCTTCTTGTCTTTTGTTGCTTGTTGTTTCTTCAGTAGCCGGCCATTCTTCTTGTTGTGGTAATAAAGTTAGTTTGACAGTGGGTCGTTTTATCTCTCCAGTTTTTGTTTTAAGTGTGACCACTCGTACTAAACCATCCTTGCCGGGATGAGCTTCCATCACTCGTCCCATGACCCATTTACCAGGAGGTAAGTTTGTCTCTTTAATTAGTACAACGTCGTTTGGTTTGAGATTTTGTATAGTTTTATTCCACTTGCTTCTAGACTGTAAAGTGTTCAGATAATCATTGGACCATGCCTTCCAGAATTGATCCAGCATGTGCTCCGTTAGTTGCCAACGTTTTCTCAAATCCATCTTTCTGTCGTCTGGTTCCGGTTGAGGTAATGACAGCGTAGCACTGCCAGTTAGAAAATGACCTGGAGTAAGAGTACTATAAAATTCCTCCGGATCTTCTGTTAGCGGACACAGAGGCCTCGAGTTCAGGCAGGCTTCTATTTTCGCTAATAGTGTAGTAAATTCTTCCCAGGTTAGTTTTTGTTCCCCAAGAACTCGCCGCAAGTGATGTTTTAATGATTTAACGGCTGCTTCGAATATCCCACCCGCGCTAGGCCAAGCAGGGGCGTTGAAGTGCCACTGAATTTCTAATTTCCCAATCTCGTCAAAAAACTCATGAGAGAGCAGTTTTTTGAAGTTACTAAAATCCTCCTTCAGCACTTTGGATGCTCCAACGAAGTTCGTGCCGTTGTCTGAGTACATATGTGCGGGCGTTCCACGCCTCGCGCACATTCTTTGAAGCGCTGCAATAAACGCTTCCGTGCTTAGTTCTGAGACTAATTCGATGTGTACAGCTTTCGTAGCCATACAAACGAAAACTGCGATGTAAGCTTTGGACGTCTTCACTCCTTTTCCTTTGTTCAGTTTTACGTCTACGTGACCAGTAAAGTCAACACCAGTGTGTGTGAATGGACGACTTGGTGTTACTCTTTGTTTTGGAAGATCGGCCATTAGTTGAGCACTGTCAGTAGAGTTGTAACGATGACATTTCACACAACGTCGTATTCTTCCCTTTATCGCCCGATTTCCAGACACAATCCAGTATCGTTGCCGTATGTAAGTAAGAGTCAGCCGGGCTCCTCCATGAAGCGTCATCAAGTGTGCTTGGTCGATCAGTAGTTCCGTGAAGCGGCTGGAGTAGGGTACAACTGCGGGATTCTTCATATTGGCAGGAAGGTCAGAGTGCTGTAATCTCCCGCCTACGCGAATGATTCCCTTGTTATCCAGATAAGGTTTGAGTTTATAAATGCTGCTTTTAGGTGACACAGTGTTATTTTGTTTCAATTGTTTGTGTTCTTGCGCAAACTCGCTTTGCTGGACATATTTTATTATATATTCTGCTGCGTATTGTAGGTCAGTTGTTGTTAGGTAAGTAGCACATGGTCGTAATTTCTTCTTTAGTGATGCAATATATCGCACAATTCGAGCAGTAATTCTTGTTACTGATGTCAGCGAACTGTGGTTTTTTAGTAACTTGTAAACAATATTTTCAGTGTTGTAGGTTTTAGAACTGACGTCATTGGGTTCGTCCCTGCGTTCTTCGCTTGTAGTAAAGTGACAATTCACATTATGAGGTGTTTCAGATTCGGCGAATGTTTTCAGAAACGTAGGTCCGTTCCACCATAATTTGAACTCGACTACCTTGCTCGGTAGTAAGCCTCTCGAAGCGCAGTCAGCTGGATTAATTTCCGATCGTACATAACACCATTGTTGAGGTGCAATTACGTCCTTTATTTTCCCCACTCTGTTAGATACGTATCTTTCCCATCTTGAGAGGTCTCCCTGAATCCAGGCTAGGACCACTTTGGAGTCACACCAACCATAAACCGATATCTCATGTTCCGTTAGTGATTTCTTCACTTTTTCCATCAGTTGGGAGAGTAGTAGTGCCCCGCATAGCTCAAGTCTGGGCAGTGAAGTTTTTTGAGTAATCGGCACCACCCTAGTTTTTGACACTAGTAATGTGATCTTTGGGTCGCCTATTTCGTCGATTACTCGGCTGTATATGACGCAAGCGTATGCTTTTTCGCTAGCGTCACAAAATCCATGTAGTTGGATAGTTTTCTGCGTACTGCCAATCCATCTGTTTATTTTAATGTTTTTAATTAGATGTAGTTCTTTGTTTAGATGCCGCCATTCGTCTTGTAACTCAGTAGGTAGTTCAGCATCCCAGTTTATTTTAGTTAGCCACACCCTTTGGAATAGTAGTTTAGCTGACACAGTTATGGGCGCCAGCCAACCCAAGGGGTCGTATAGTTTTGATATTTGTGACAGCAGGTTCCTTTTAGTTAGTGGTTCGTTGTTGTAGTCGTCAATAGTCCAGTTGAATATGAAAACGTCATCTCTTGGATTCCAACCTAACCCCAACGTTTTCATTGATTCGTCGCCTTTAAAATCGAATGTACTTTTCGATATTTGATCTTCGTCTAAGTGTCGCAAAAGCTCAGGATCATTGCTTGACCATTTTCGCAGATTCATTCCGCCTCCCTTTAGTAGTTTAATGATCGATGTTTGAATTTCCTTCGCTTGTTTCGTCGAGTTGTGACCGCTGATTAGGTCATCGACGTAAAATTGATTAAGCAATATTTCAGCGGCCTTTGGGTATTTGTGGCCGTCATCGAAAGCAAGCTGTTTAAGTGTTCGCATTGCTAGCCATGGAGCACTTTTTGTCCCATATGTTAATGTTTGAAGTTGATATTCTTGTAAATTTTCTTTTGGTTTATTCCTCCATATGATCTTTTGTAGATGTTGTTGAGCGGGATGGCACCATATAGAACGGTACATTTTTTCAATGTCTGCTGTGTAAACATATTTATAGCCACGCCATTGTAATATCAATGCTTGGATGTCCTTTTGCAGATTGGGACCTTTTTCCATGACGTCATTGAGGCTACATCCACCCATGGTTTTCTGTGAAGCATTGAAAACTGCTCTTAATTTTGTTGTTGTTGATTGTTCTCTCAGTACTCCATGATGCGGTAAGAAATTTGATTCTTTGGAGGATGTTGTGTTCGAAAGCTTCATGTGACCTAAATCGATGTATTCGCGAATAAAATCTTTGTACATTGACGCAAGTTTTGGTTTTCTGTCGAATCTTCTTTCCAGTTGTAGAAATTGAGAGATTGCGATCGGCTTAGAGTTTCCCAATTTTTCTTCATAACCAGGAATCAGTGGCATTTTCACAATGTATTTGCCGTCGCGATCTCTCTCAGTAGTCATTTTGTAGTAATTTTCGCACCAGTCGTCTTTTGATGTGTCTTCAGTATTCTGTATGATATCTTCAGTCTCCCAAAATCTCTTTAAGTCGTTAAGGTCGACTAGAGCAACATGGCAGTTAAAAGTTTCTAGCTTGCCGCATAAAATCCATCCTAAACGGGTTTGCTGAGCTGTCGGAGTTTGAGCATCTCCCTTTAGGACCCCCTCTAATATAACTTGCGAATAGATTTCCGCCCCCAGCAGCAAATCCACGCTCCTTGATAAGTTGAAATCAGGATCCGCTAGTTTCAGACCTTGTAGTTGAGGCCAGTTTTCTTTTTTAAATGTTTTGTTGGGTAAGTTGTTTGTGATCCTTTTCATTATTAGAGTGCTTACTGAAAATGCGAAGTCAGTGCATCGTGATTTACACTCCAATTCTAGTCGTCCTTTACAGTCTCCCGAAATAGTACCCACGCCGGAGATCGTAGCGTTCATCCTTTTTCTAGGTAGTTTTAGTCGTTGAGCTGCGTTCTCCGTGATGAGGTTTACTTGTGAACCTTGGTCAAGTAAAGCTCGCAACGTTATAAAGTCTCCTGTTGAAGTTCTAACTTGTAGTTCCACTGTGGTTAGTAGAATTTCCATAATGTAGTTGTTTGATAAATGGTTTGAACTATGTTGATTGGTTGATGTTGTAGGTTGCTGCCCCCGTTGTTGAGAGCGTTGACCCATATTGTTCATATTGGAACTTGGTGACAGATTTTGCGATGAGTAGTGTAACATCGTATGATGTGGTTTTTTGCACTCTTTGCAAGTTTTGTTTGATGTGCATTCTGTGTCGATGTGCTTATACAAACAGTTTTTGCATATTTGCAAATTCCTTACTGTGTCATTTCTTTGCCGTGTGTCCATTCCAATGAACTTTGGACACTGCATGATCACGTGAAATCCGTGGCACAGAAGGCATTTCCCGAATGACGCATGGTATATTCTTGATGCCTCCTTTCTGTGTTGTTCATATGATGGTTTCTTGAAGTGGAATTTCGTTTGGTTGCTGAATGTTTGTTTGTGTTGGTTTGATGCATCTTTTTGGTAAACTTTTGCTGCTTCTAAAGCCATGAATTTAGTCTCCAGGAACCCCAAAAATTCTCCCAGCTCCGGGACTTCTTTTGGATGCTTTAATTCCCTAGTATATTCAGTATAAGATGTTGAGTCCAACTTCTGTGCCATCAAGTACACGATTATTGGATCCCAGCTTGCTGTATTGAGGCCGATGTTTTGTAGGCCATTCATGCATTCGTTGATTACGTCATGCATTTTCTTCAAGACAGCAGCATCAGCCTGTCGGATGGATGGTAACTGCATCAAAGTATTCATCAAGTTCGCAAATTGGAGTCTTTTGTTGTCGTATCGCTGAACAAGAATATCCCAACAAGTTTCATAGTTTTCAGCGCCGACCAAATGTTGAACTAATCGTTCGGGCTCTCCTTTAAGCTTTGATTTTAAGTGTTGCATTTTCTGCGCTTTCGACGAGTTTGCATTATTGTGAATTGTTTCCAGAAACATATCCTTGAACGTAATCCACTGACTGTAGCTTCCAGTGAATTCTGGTAGTTGTATCCTAGGTGCAACGTTTTGGTAATTAGCGCTTGTCCATAGTTTCAAATTGAGGGATCTTTTTATAACATCGTATTGGCGTTCTTTGTTGCCAAACAAGTCGTTGTATACCTCGTTTGAACCTTTCAAAATTGCTTCAAGCTCCCAGTGACATTTTTCTACAGTGTCCCACTTGGTTTTCAGGATGCTTAGGTGATCCTCTAACTCCCATTTTTCGCTAATGGAGTCAATTTCTATTTTGGACATTGCCCGTTCAAGTGCTTTAATGTGACATTCCTGTCGATCCAGTAGTTCTTTGGTCTTAGTATCTACTCCCGTAGGATGCGGGATGACAACTTCAGCCTGTTTGCTTTCGCAGCCTAACAACCGCTGCAGTATATCAGCCCTGGTGGATTCGTACATATGTTTTGTCTTTTCATAGACGTTACCCGTGAAATATTGGATTCCTTTGTCCTCTCGTTCAAGTAGTACATTGTGTCTATTGTTAAAGTCTTGCCAGTAATTTTCCAATGACACTAACCTTTGAGTCAAGTACTCCTTTCCTTTTCGAGACGCGCTGTCCTTTTGGTAGTTAGCACAGAGACGTCTGATTGACTCGAAGACTTCGTTCTGTGTAATGATTTCGCTCATCTTGATGTAATCGATTAGTTAATCGAACGTAAGTAAGTAGTAACCTAAGTAGTGGTAGTAGTAGATTAGAAGTAGTAGTAGTAGTAGGATGTAGTAGTAAAGTAGGTATTGAAGAACACGTAGTTTAGTGCCTTCTAGCTTGTAGGCTTTGGATTACCCGCAGTTCACGTCGCAGTCCGAAAGCTGTAGTAGTAGTAGTAGTCGTAGTAGCAGTAGTAGCCGTGGTAGTAGTAGTTGTCTTGTTGACGAAGTTGAGTCTTATTTTTCCGCTTGATTCACAAAGAAGTTCCAAGGTATCCCCTCTTCGTTGATTGCTCAGAGCTCTTGCACTCTTTCTACGAATATGCGCGCTTTCTCAACTTGACTGGTGAGATCCGCTTGTGGAAGGCCAGCCAAGCCGATTCGCTGTCGTTTTCAAGAGATACAATTACCCCAAACCGTGAAATACTCGAAGGACCATTAAATGTAAGGTTCCGTAGTAGTTGGCACCTTACACTTGCAGTTTAAGTAAGAAGTAGCAAGTAACTAAGTAAGTACTTGGAGTTAGGTGAGTTGACGTAAACACACACAGATTTGGTAGCACTAAAAGTTTATTAGAGAACCGATCACAACTAAGTAAAAGTAGGTTGGATGCTAATCCGCGGTGTTCGCGTAAGTATGTAATTTGTCAACTAACTTAAAATTATATTAAACATTGTTTTAAATACGAAAGAGGAAAGTAGGTTGCTGCGTTTGCAGCTTGACGGTGTGTACGTAAACCGTACATGGTATATGCCACTATATTATTAATGTTTTGTATGTTGCAGGTCGCACGCCCGCCAAGGTAGCGTGGCGCGCGGGTCACGCCAACATCTGCCGCCTGCTGGAGCGCTGGGCGGCGCCCACCGCGCCCGCCGCGCCCACCGCGCCCGCCCAGCACGACCTGCCCACGCCGCGCCCCACTAGCGCAGGTAACGAATAAGGAATATCAGATTACGCACTGAGAGAATGGCCTCGCAGTGGCTGATGTCTTAGCCGCTATTTTGAATCCTGAACGTAGCGAGGACTTCTAGGGCTTTGCGTTTATTTTTTTTATCAGAAATACATTCTAAGCTTGAAAGTTTTTTATCTCCTGAGCGATGCGAGGGAGTAAAGTTCTAGAGTCTTGAGAATCTGGGTCAAATCGAAATAGCAAGTGAAATTCGATGGTGATGGTTATTGATGTACAAGTTAATTTGCATATTTAACTCGGAAGTGTGTGGAATATAATAAAAAGGAATATTCATTCGAGTCAATCAACCAGTCGACTGCCTCGTTGGTTGAGTGTTCGTTAGCGCGACTTCTGAGTGCGATGTCCTGGGTTTGATTCCGGGTCGGGTAAAGTGCTATAGGGTTTTCCAACAAGAATTTCTCAGTAACTGCCACGGAGTTCGAATTTGTTCCCGGTTGATGGCAATAGCGTCGCCCCTATTACACGGGATTTAAACATAACTGACGAAATGTGGGTCTACTATGATTGGCTACACCTCTGCCTAACTCTCCTGGGATTCGTGATGATACTCATACAACATAATGTGTTGTCCACAGGCTCACCGGAGTACAAACGTCGTAGCGTGCACAGTTCCAACTCGACCAAGTCATCGTCTAACATGACCGGCGGCTCAGCGCGCTCACACTCACATCAAGAGCCCAACGATGTCACTGCTGAGAAGGTGAGATAATATACAGTCGCTCTGTCTCTTTCTGACTGTAAAAAGACTCACTGGTAGGAGTAGAAGGCAGGAGAAAATCTCACGAGGAAAGCGTTGGTTACGAATGTGGCGTGTGTGCGTTGATTACAAAAGTAGGCGAAGACCAAAGAAACGATGGATTGACTCATTCTGACACATGTAGGAGTCATTCCTCTAGAGCGAGACAGCGCATATAGGCAGTAGATACAATACTACTCGACCGTGAGATATACAGTCGCTCTGTCTTTTTCTGTCGATTAGGAGACAATAGTTAGAGCAAGAAGTTTGCGCAAATTCGAATCGGAAGCGTTGAGCTGTTGCTACAATATACTAAAGCTTTTTTTCCAATAAATAATTTATAATGTAAACAACTAATCATATAATAAGTACTGATTTCCGACTTCAAAAATTACGAAGACCCATAAGAAAATCTAATAAACTAAAATAAATATATTTCTTAAGAGACGACTATTCTACAATGTGAACTAATTTTTTGAGCTGTTGTTTAAATATTCGAGATGTTATTATGATCAGTTGGAAAACATATTGAGCAGTTATTTAATTTAATGGCGGTTGATTAATAATTGCGACAGAAACATGGACAGTAATAAAAAAAACAATTAGGCGGTTATTTTATCATATAATGTCAATTCTAAAAATAATTGAGCAGTCCAATAACTGAATGAGCGGTAAAAATGATGGAATGAGCGGTTCGAGTAAGCTCGAATTCTTGTATTTGGACTGCTCTCTGGACTTGGGGCACCCCGACTCGGACAGGTTAGGTTCGAAGGGGATGGCGGGGTCTAATGAGCGAGCGGAGCGAGCGAACTAAGACCCCGACTTCCCCTTCGTGTTAGGTTACTGTAAACCCTGCAGAAATAGGAGCCCCGCGTAGCGGGGCTACGTCGACTATGCTTTTTAAGCGAATATAAAATGGTAGTGGTGCCAGGGGAGAAGCGGTACACCCCCCCTTACACCTCATTGTTTATAGAATTGCGTAGAATGAGATTTCTAACCGCGAAATTCCGATTTATTACTGCCCACACGTAACCGCTCGTTCAATAATTTTAACTGCCCATTTAATTATTTCCTGCTCAAATATAAAGGGTGTAAAACACCTCTTAACGAAGCCGAAACGCACTGGTTCTCCCTGTCATTGCGATCATTTTTTGTTCTACACCATACCTGGGAATCAAGTTACGGAATATTAGGGGTCAAAGTTCCAACTTTTTGACAAGTAATTTTTTAAATGCAAGTTAATAATGTAAGAGTTTTACTTTAAACACCTCAACGGCCCCCGTACTATTCAATCCGTCCATCAGCACAATGTTTTGAGTGCGTTACATTGAGTTCTACCACAAAACATTATTTTACACCCCCTAAAAAAAAGTCGTTTCCCAGCAATAATTTTTGCGTAAAGTTACTTAGTTTCATGTACAGAATGCGTGGTTGACGGCTTCGTGATGAGGTGATTTACACCGTGTATATTCACTGATCCATTTCATTATTTTTTATTACTCATTTTTGTTTACTCTACTGCTTAGTTTTAACTGCTGAACTAGTTATTAAACGTGCCATTTATAATTTTTAACTTACCAAAACTGCTATTTACAACTGCCTCTTTAAATCAGTGCCATCTAAAATCCTTTGGTTCTCAATTACGTAATACCGGGTGAAAAGGGACATCGACGCTCAAACGGTTATCACGTTTTCTGTTTGTGCGTCGATGTCCTCCCACCTGAGTAAGGTACTTGTCCTGCCTATCGAGCGGTTTTAGTCTGGGCATTGTCTGTAAGTAGACAGAAAAGTTTTCAAAAACACTATGAAGTATCCCAGTTCGACTTCGCCGGAACTCTCGGATATTGTGTCTGCTATTCAAAATTCATCCTTCATAACCCTAAAACGCGGGAACGCTTTTCCTACTCCCGTCCTTCTGATGCACCTTGCAGGTCGCATCTTAGGAAACTCCTTAAATCCCCTCCCCATTCTACCGACTTCTACTCCTACTCCTTCACGCTCATACACGCTGTGCGGTTGTGGAACTCACTTCCGCCTGACATTAGAGACTGCCAAACTGTTGCGGTTTTCAAGGGAAGAGTAAAAGAACATTATCTTTCCATTCTGTCATAGTTGTATAGATATTATTTTATTTTATTGGTATATTTTTTGTCTTTGTATTTATACGTAAGTTAGTATGTTTTTATATTGTATTTTTATATTTTAAATAGTTATTTGCTTTAAGTTTTATGTATTCAATTCTCTCTTCTTCTTTTACACACTATGTCTGCATCTCTTTTTTTTAATATCTTCTTTCGCAGGTATGCTGGAAGAGGTTTCTTTAGAAATAAGCTTTACCTTTCTACCTATTTTCTGTTCCTTTCTTCTTTTCTGTATTAAGTGTGTACATAAATTGTTAAACAAATAATTAAGTGTTTAATTATAATGTTTTGTATCAGGCGAACCGCGCCAACCTGTCGTTGTCGTTCGCGCAACAAGTGGCGCGCTGCGGGCGCGGCCGGCGCGACATACCCGAGCACACCGAGGTACCGGAACACCAGCTCGTCGAGAAAGACTCCAAGCTCAGGTTTGTGACTTACGCCGGATCCTGATCGTTATCTTGATAGTAATAAATATCATCGTCAATGTCACTGTACTTGTATTCGAACGGGATTTGCCGCTTCTGCACGTATCCAAACGCGTTAAGTATCGACTTAAAACCGTTACAAACATTGTGTTAAATCTACAAACTGCATTTTTAGTACATTTGTGCATAATTTAGAAAATACCCGAAAATAAAAATACTGTTCTGACTATTTTAGTCAAAAATTAAAGAGTTGATCACAAAACGAACTCTCAACTCTATTTTCAGCTTTGTTTCGTGTCGTTGACAATGGCAGGGCCACCATCAGGGATTTTAATTTTGAAAACACAAAAAAAATGTAGCATATAGTCGATAATTTGTCGCCAAATATCAGATAAAGAGATAAAAAAGATATAAGAGTTTATAGGTAGCCGATCTGGAGAGACTCTCCCCAGCAGGGCCACATTTATATCTCAAAAAAATTATGTTTATGTTTATATTATTAAGTTTTATTTCATGCTTTTTAAACTTATATTGTTTTATCTAAGCCTTGACTGTCCCAATACTGGGCATAGGCCTCCCCCATTGCTTCCACTTTTCTCGGTGTTGCGTGTCATCTCGCCAATTAACGAAAACAGCAAAAATTAATTTAAAAAACGTTCTGGGGGATGGGGGGGGGGGGGTTAGCACCCACCACCCCTGGCAAAGCCCATGGTGACAAGTGACAAGGTTTCAAATTTCGAATCAATCAGACCTGTGGGAATTATTAATTTCCCTTCAACTAGAAAAGAGGTGATGACCTTCAAACGGCTGATCAGATTTTATCGAAACATAGCTGCATACTACTATATCAAATGATTTTAATTAGATCACTTTAAGATGTAAAATATTGTTTTTAAATATGTTGTTCTATAAATAGTATATTGTTAGAGCTCCTTCTGCCTGTGATACAGGATTATCCTAGTACAGGCATCGAACATTGTGAGACCTACATTGTTTAATTAAGACAATTTTTTGTATTTGTCCCATTTTTGGTTCTGAATAAAGATTTATTTATTTATTATAGCTAAGAACACTCGATTAAAACACCTTTCAAACGAAACCAATTTCATCAAAATCGGTTCATCCGTTTAGGAGCTACGATACCACAGACAGACACACAGATACACACGTCAAACTTATAACACCCCTCTTTTTTGGTCGGGGGTTAAAAACTAGGGCACCTAGCGAAGATCTGTTTCCTCCCGTATTTTGTCGCCAATTAGTCGGAATCAGTCGCCAAATATATCAGAATTTGACGGTCACTGGTTCAAAAGATATAAGGGTTTATAGGTGGCCGATCTGGAGAGAGTCTCCCCAGCAGGGCAACATTTATATCTCTAAAACTCGGGCACCTAGCGAAGATGTGTTTTCTCCCATAATTTGTCGCCAACTAGTAGCAATTTGTCGCCAAGTCACAGATTTAATCGGGTCTTAGTTATGGAGATATAATGAGTTTAATTAGTAAGGTATAGACCAAGAGCTAGATCGAAGAGTTCACGAAAAATTACTAAGGAAAAATATTTCTATTAATATGTGTAATATACTTCTAGTTTTATCGGTCTAAAGTCTTTAGAAATGTCCTAGAGAGATAAATTCTCAATTAAATTCATGTTTTATGTTTCAAATTACTAGGTTAGAGTGGCTTAAACTTCTTTGAAAACATTAAACCTTGCTCTTGGTCTATTTGGTGTCAAGATGTACAGTCGCAAGCAACTGTTTTACCAGTTTACAATGTTAAGCTCTAATTAACGTTAGAATACTAAAAAAAATACCGTACCTTTAGTAAAATGTTTAAAATACTTAAACGTTGAAAACGTATTGTCAATTGTAATTAAATTTTATTTTATAAAAATGAATTTCCAAAAAGTTCGTTTGATGTGTGTTGTGTTTGTGTGTATTTTGAGGTGATTGTGATTGTTGTGTTACGTGTATGGACGGTTGTCCAAAGTAAAACATGATATGGTATTGTCTCATTATTAATTTTGTCTGTACGGAAACAGAATAGGAAAATAAAAAGCCATTAAAAAGTTACGAGCTATCAAAGATTCGTTTTTATTGCAAATTTTAACGCAACTTTGGTCGTAAATTAGTAATAAAAGAAGTGTCAAATTTCCAAAACAAAGTCGGTACCGACACAGCACAATTATCAAAGAATTTAATACATTTTATTATTTGTAATTGATACACGCAGTGGTTTTTTCATAAAACACTATCTTCCAAAGCCCTTTTCGTATTTTTTTACGCGCGCCTTTCGTTTCGGAACGCTGTGTGTGTGCGTACGAACTAACTGCTCATCACTGATACTATCTGATACTATCTCTGTCGGGCACGATGCCAAGTAAGACAGCGTGCTTTTTGGCCACGGCCACCAGTGAGTTCGAGCCCGCGACTAGTGAAACCTTAACTTAAAATTATTGTACTTTCAGAAAATGTTACAAATACCTACTTATTTAATATTATGAACAGATACAGTTTGTGAGTTTGGATGTTAGGGGTAATCTCCGGTAAGACTAATCCGATCTTGAAAACTTTTTACTATTAGAAAGGTTTATTATCCCTGAGTGACGTAGGCTATATAACATCACGTTATGACCAATAGGAGCGGAGCTTCAATGAAAAATGTTGCAAAAACATTTTTCATTGAAAACTAAAAAATATTTCTAGATTTGTTTATAGGTAATGAATACAGCTTTCCTATGGTGTGTTGAAATTATAGAATAAGTTTATATTTATATAATTCGAAACAAACATTTCTCCACGAGACGTCATAGATACTGTCTAGTAAGTTAAGTATTTTGTACTCGCTTATACCACTGCATGGGGAAATCGAATTCTATAATATCTTTTTAATTACACACCGACTAAATCTGCAACTTGGCGACAAATTGCGACTAGTTGGTGACAAAATATGGGAGAAGCCTCATCTTCGCTAGGTGCCCTAGTTTTAGAGATATAAAATGTGGCCCTGCTGGGGAGACTCTCTCCAGATCGGCCACCTATAAACCCTTATATCTTTTGAACCAGTGACCGACAAATTCTGATATTTGGCGACAAATTTCGACTAATTAGCGACTAATTTTTTGTGTTTTCAAAATTAAAATCCCTGATGGTAGCCCTGCCAGAGTCAGTGACACCTTTGTTTCGACTATGTTAAAGTTCTTAATTCAGAAGTGACATCTCAAACTCAGCTCTAAAGACATCGACATTATGTTCAAAATACTATATCTGGACCGAAAGTTGGGAGGAGTTTCTCACTTTCAAGCAAGTGGAAGCGGGCTTTATTGTGATTATAACTTGACCACACCATAAAATTCCATCAATAAAAAAAGAACCGGTGCGTGCACGACTGGTACTCGCAATTGTTCTGCTCTGGCCTTTGAACTAACCGCAGAGGACCAGTATGGTGGATTGCCTACTTTCTAGGCCTGTGTTCCAGCAGTTGACATTGTATAGCCTGTTAAATAACGCTAGTACCCCCGTACAGGAGCTACTTGGCGAACGAGCGCGACGCCGAGCTGGGCGCGTGGTCGGGCGCGCACAGACGCGGCGACACGTCCCCGCTGTACGCGTCGCCGCCGCGCACGCCCGTCAGCGACATCTGCAGTCCCACGCAGCCCGCACTGCTGCCAGGTATGTGCCCGCAGCTTTATTGAATTGAAACTTCTTATGCGACTTCCAACAAGGTTGCGTTAAACGTTTAACGCTACTATGGAGGGGTTATGAAAGCACTATTGAGTAAACGTTCAACGCTCCTGGGGAGGGGGAATAGAAAGAGACAGAGCGAGAGTGAATGCGTGGCACTCGAACGCATGCGTGTAGTATTACGAAGTTTCACTTCTTCCGCGCGGAGGGACTCCACGCACTATTTTTTTATTTATTTAAGTTTTTATTACATCTTAGACAAATATGTTTTAAAAGAGATTAAAATATTGTATGTTATTTTTCAAATTATCTTGTGCCGTTTCGGGTACAGTATGAGCCTCCTCCAATTGCCAACGTTTCTTTCTATCGTTTGCCTTTTTATCCAGTATCTTCCTGCTATCTTTATTACGTCGTGGTCCTATTGTCATGTCACAGCTTTACAAGTGCCGTTTAGAGTGTAAAATTCCTCAAATCCCATTGAAACGGAAGGTTCCTCCGACCAGACCAGCGTGTGTCTAGTGGGCGGCAGCCCGACAGTTGTCAGATATCTCTGATTATGTTCTTATCTCGCTCATAGTGATGTTAAGAGGATACTCGTGGTCTGTTTTTTTTAGTACATGACTTTATGTTCTCTATACGACGCCATATACTAACATATATTTTGACGTCATAGCCAGCGGACGATCAAGACGCTTCCAACCATACCTCATTGTCAAGTCAAATTATGATAAGTACTTCAAAAGTTGTGTGGGAATAGATGAACATACCGGTCAACATAAAAACCCTCCTTTTTGCTTCGGGTTATAAATGAAAGCTGCGCGTGGACTACGCTATCTTCAGCGCTCCGACCGGCCGCAGCGGTCTCGCTCTGATATACAATAAAAAATAGATAATGCTGAACAATATGTTCTGACGGCGATGATTATAGACGTTTTTCCTTGTTGAATATATTGTAGATATTGTTTCATCACATCTGTGAAATTTCCCGAGTTAAATTATTTTACTTTTGTACTCACTAACAGGATCTCAACCACCAAGCCTGACGACCGTGCAGCCAGCGATGACGGACACCCACTTCAACAGGGACACTCACATGAGGATCATCTTGGGGCGAGACAGCAAGCCGCAGCACGACAGGAGTGAGAGGTCAGTAATGTTAAAGCGAGACATCGGATGCCCGAATTCGGGGAAAGTCATTCGAGCATCCGAATACGGGCTAACGACCAAGTTTATTATATAATAATATTCAGGATTGCTTTTACAATTTTTTTGGGATAATTTTTTATGTAAAGCATGGAATTATAGTAGAACATTATATATTATGCCACATATAAAGTGACTGCTGATAATTGAATATACATAGTTGCTGAAGTAAATATAAAGAATGCGTTAGTCAAAACGTTTAATGCCTAAAATGTTTAAAAAATGCTTGTGTAATGTGTCGGATAATTTCTAACAAGTACTGTGATAAATGTTTGACGAATAATTCGGCTTTCGCCATTTACATTTTTCGGAAGAGAGTTTAAAAAAAAAGAAGATAAACGCGGAGTAACGTTTCACCACGTCCTACCACCATTTAAAGCAGTAGTTATTTAATCGTACTTGATTGTGGAATCAGTCCTGGTTGAAGAGTTGGTAGTAATCAGGATTTACAAGATTCCGTTACAAAAAATCCCTTCCATTCAAATCAGCGGCAATTTGAAACTTATAACTTGTTCCCGAAAGCCGAATTTTCGTCGTCATTTGAAGTATAACACTACAAGATAGTATGTGTATTAGCGAGGTGTGGAAAGCGATGGGTCTCGTTGCGTACGGCAAGCTAATCGGCAGTATCGGCAGAGCCAGAGGCAGGATATTGAAAAAAAAGTGAGTCAAACAAACGCGTGTTCTGTGGGGAGTGACTGTGATGTCCTTTTGGGTTTACTTGTCTTAGACTAGATTTGCGTCAGGTTGATGGCAATGGGCTCGCCCTCTACCTAATACATGGAATTTACCGCTGATGAAGTGTGGGTGTACTAAACCGGGTGGAAGAGACACAGACGCGAAAACGGTTACCACATATTCGGTACATCATCCTAAACCTCTGGCACAGCAATTTTTTTTTAAGTGATTTTCTTATGCGACTTCCAATAAGTTTAACGCTACCATGGAGGGGGAATATTTTCTAAAACTCACTAAGAGATGCCAGTGTTACAAGATTTGTGACTACGTAGTTCTACTAGGTACGCAAGATGGCGTGCAAACAGCATTCGACTCTTCGGTGTGACCAGCCTTCGATCAATTTCCTTGAGTAAAATAACCTCGATAAACTTATGTAATAATTATGTAATAAAAATAATTAACGAGAAAACAACAAAATATTATTTAGAAATTCAATAAAATAACGAGAGTGAATGCGTGGCACTCGAACGCATGCGTGTAGTATTACGAAGTTTCACTTCTTCCGCGCGGAGGGACTCCACGCACTGTTTTTAAAAATAAGTGCTGGTTTATAAATTTTGACCGTGTAGGTATTGCACTTGAGTACGAAGCAACTTTTTTTTTTTAAGTGAAACTTATTATGCGACTTCCAACCAGTTTGCGTTAAACGTTTAACGCTACTATGGAGGGGGAATAGAAAGAGACAGAGCGAGACTGAATGCGTGGCACTCGAACGCATGCGTGTAGTATTACGAAGTTTCACTTCCTCCGCGCGGAAGGACTCCACGCACTACGTTTTTTTATTACCGGTGTAATATTTCAATGTGGTTTAGATTGATACACAGCAAACGATGGAACTCTGCCTGCGTCTGTATTTCCGAACGCTTACAACCCTAATCTCTTCAAAGTTAGTGTACCGTTTTCGCGCCGGTGTCCCTTTCAACCTGTAGATACACTTACGTTTACTCTTCATTTGGGGGAATAAAAAGCGTGATGCTATACATTATTGTTTGTTTTGTGCACATTTATGCTGCCACTATTTGTTACGGCGCTCCCTCAGCCGGAACAAAGGCTTGTCATGTAGCAGTTTCGATTCGCTACTTTATAAAGGGTGTAAAACACCTCTTAACGAAGCCGAAAAGCACTGGTTCTCCCTGTCATTGCCATCATTTTTGTGTTTTACACCATACCTGGGAACCTTCTAGTTACGGAGATATTAGGGGTCAAAGTTCCAACTTTTCGACAAGTATTTTTTAAATACAAGTTTTTAATGTAAGATTTTTACTTTAAACACCTCAACGACCCCCGTACTATTCAATCCGTCCATCAGCACAATGTTTTGAGTGCGTTTCATTGAGTTCTACCACAAAACATGATTTTACACCCCTCAAAAAAAAGTCGTTTCCCATCAATAATTTTTGCGTAAAGTTACTTAGTTTCATGTACAGAATGCTTGGTTGACGGCTTCGTGATGAGGTGATTTACACCGTGTATACAAAATCGAATCTTGGATTAGTACATTACAAGCCACCGGTGAGGGAAGCTCCTTCAGATTTCACTGGAGTGTTTTGTTGCACCTCTTTCCAACAGCACGGGCAGCATGACCGCCATAGAAACTGGCTATGTCGACGGAAGAATCGACAAACTGACACGTTTGTCATTGTCTATCTGTCATTATGTCGATTCTTCCGTAGACAAAACTCGTTTGTACAGTGGTCATGCTACGCGTGCTGATATGATCATGTTAACCTTTTGAACGCCAGAGCATAAACGCACGCGAGTGCTCTCCACGCCAAGCCACAAATTCACCGCAAATACATACAAATCCAAAAAAAGCTGTTATTTAATCATTTCTTGTTAAAACATTTAATGTTTAAGATATATTGATCACATTTTTAAGATATTTATATAAACACACACAAAAGTAACGATTTAAATTCATGATTTCGTGTTGTAGTGCACCACATTTTTTGTCACATATTTGTGTCGTTGGTGTTCAGGGCCCGCGCTTGCTTGTCACGTATGTGTGACCATGGCGTTCAAAAGGTTAAAGACATTTTTTTCAGAGGGATTAGAGTGCGTTTTTATCACTGTCGAAACCTACTCGATCGCGTTAAAGTGAACTTCAATTCGTTTGGAACCATGTTTGCGACTTTTATCACCAGATGGCGCTGACCATATCAAATGTAAATAACATAAAAGCAAATAATGCAACTATTTTAATGATACTATTTTAATTTAATAATTATTTATTTTCTTTTTACTAACAAAAAACGCCTTCATCCTCTCTCCTATTGAAAATTAACTTTGCTGTGCCCGACAGGGTCCATAATTGATTCGATGTTTTAACATACCAACTGTTACATGTACACATTATGGAATGCAATAAAGTATTGAGTATTGTCACAACACCCATCACAACTTAGGAGCCATTAATATTATTATATTAATGACAACATCCGTGGTGCTAGGCAACTAGGCTTATCCCAGTTTTAAACGTCCCTTTGTGCCTATTTACCTTGTTTCGTTCTGTCTCCTGCTGATATGGCGAGAAGTGGAAATTATGTTTTTTCCTATACCTCCGCTATTCTTTTCTGATAACTTTCGTTGCGGGATCCAAGACACTTAAATATTTTTTCTGGAACTTCGTTGAGCTTCATTGTCTCGGCGGTTTTCTGGTGGTCGCCACTGTTGATTCTGGCTTACAACAGTTGCAGTGGTTTGTGAATAATGAGGCGAGCTTGTCCAATATAAAAAAAATATGGCGCTAGTTCAGTTTAGTATAAATTTAATTTTACATTAACGCAATCGAATAGGTATTAAAAACTCTCACTCGAAAGCTTATCTATTTGTGTGGTGTTCCGTTTTTTGACAAAGTCACGTCTTGATTATCATTCTCCAGCCGTTATTCCAATTTATGGGGGGGAAGGGGGGGTTAGAAGTATAATCACAGTCACCCCTCGGTTACTTCGGCTGGGATTGGCTAATGGCTGGTGGATAGGTAGCTACAGTACCTAGGCTTTATCATCATCATTCATTCATTATCGGTTTCGTGAATTATAAACTGCATCTGCAATCTTTGGAGCAAGATTGTTCTTAAGCGTTTGCGTCGAAGTCTCCCCTTTTGTTGCGCAATTACTTTGTTCTAATATCAAATATTGTAACCTTACACTGTCACTTACGGTATGTCTTCCGTGATTATTGATTACTGGCCTATGCCTGCGGCTTCGCACGCGTTTAGTTGGATCACTGTCCCACGGGATTGTACTTTCGTGATAAAAATTATCCTTTGTGTTAATCCAGGTTATAAACTACCTCTGTGCCAAATTCTATCCAAATCCGTTCAGTAGTTTTCGCGTGAAAGAGAAACAAACATCCATCCATCCATACTTACAAACTACTGCAAGCGCTGAGAATGCGGGTGTATGGTAAAACCGAACGATCAATAATTACAGAAGATACCACATAAGTAACAGTGTAAGTCAAAGACTTCTATAAGTAGCTAAATAAGTGAATAGTGCGCTATCAACAAGTTTTTCCTGTAACATTGTCTTGCCATAAAACGAGATATAATGCACGCAGTCATGGTGACGGCACGGTTGAACGATCGACTTCTGCGCTGCGTGTCGCGGGTTCGATCCCCGCACGGAACAAATATTTGAATATGGCCTACAGATAGTTGTTCCGGGTCTGGGTGTTTGTGTATGTGAGTTTCAATGTTTGTAAACGCACCCACGATACAGGAGATGAAAGGATAACAGAGGTGGTCGTGGTCAGCTTGGTAGGGTCAATATGGAACTTTCGTTCTTATTTTCACATTCACACTAAGATGGAGGCGACACGGTGGCCCGCAAAATTCAAATTTTCTTGTGATTTTTGCAATTTGCCGGCCAGTGTCAGTTTTTATGTTGAATAAAATATGATACGCGGCCTTTACTGAGTTATAATCATTAAAGTCATTAATACAACGCCTTTAAGGTCATTTAACCCCATAGAATGAATTTTTCATGAAATAGTCATTCATTGGGATTGAATGAACTGAAAATGAACTGAAAGCGGTTGCATTGATGACTAGCTGTTGCCAGCGACTTTCGTCCGCGTGTTTTTTTTTTTCCCAGAACCCTAATCCTTTTTCTAAAGTATACTAAGTTACTCCTTATAAAATCAGCTATCTACCAGTAAAAGTCCCATCAAAATCGGTCCAGCCGTTTCGGAAATTACCCGGAACAAACAGACAGACAGACAAAAATTGTAAAAAAAAAAATATTTTGGTATATGTACCGTATATACATTCATATGCATGTAGTAAAAAGCGTTTTTTTTATATATTACAAACAGACACTTCAATTTTATTTATTTGTATCAATGTATAGATTTACGGCCGTGTATCACATTTTATTCAACATAAAACCAGACACTGACCGCTCGGTACAGGGTGCCTCCAACAGCCTTCAAGATCGCGACCATCTTGACGGTGATCTGCCTAATGTTAGACGAATTGCAAAAATCTCAAGAAAATTTGAATTTCGCGAGGTAGGTATCCCGTCGCTACCACCTTTTTAAGCAGTTAACGTTTTAATCCATACATGTAACCATGAGCTTTGCGGCTATTTAACTTGCACTAACTGGGTGGTTGGCTGCACGAAAAAAACTAACACGAGAAATCATAGCAAAGGTCGGGGTTTATAAAAAAAATGCTGTTCTACTAAACGCCAAGACGTGATGGCAGTCACGGTCATGGAACGTGCGAGTAGGACAACAAAGATTTAGTACGGGATTTCTCAAGGTCATCATCTCCCTCTTTTCTTTAAAGACCGTGGCTGTAACGGGTCTTAGCGTTTAGTGTGTTTGTGGGTAGCATGCGGATTTTTGTGGCAACGTTGGAACCTGCGCTTGTAACTTTTGCCATAATTATAAAACTCGCTCGTTTGTGACAAGGATGACTCAATTTTTTTTTTATTTAAAGATGTTTTTATTTGTTATAAAATGAAAGTAAGTATCAATAAGTAACTTAAAAGGAAAAAAAAAACTTTCTTGTTTGAAAACAAGAAAGTTTTTTTTAAAGGATTTGTATGCAAAAAAAATGGCAATAGAATGAAAATATCTATAGTCTAAGTTAAAAATAACGCAGTCCTGTATTTCTTAATTTTAGAGTTATGTCATTATTGTCGCAAACACGCGAAATTATATAAACTGAGTGACTGAGCACTGTAACTAGTTATGTATTTTTTTCAAAACGAAATAAAATGTTTATTTATTGAAAGATAAATATTTATGGTCACATATATGATAAAATTGTTAGTATATATCTTCAGTTTTGTAATAGATTTATATTTTAAATCTAATTTGTTTGTTATTCTTTATAGTAAGGGCAAGAGGAACGGGATAGTCACCAATCCGGCGATGCGATTGGTCGCCAACGTCAGAAATGGTCTCGGTAAGTAAATGAGCTACCGATTCTATGCTATTATTATTTTGCTATTATTTAAATAGTCATGACAAACATTACTCAAACTCACTCACTCAACTCAATCTCTTTGTCTCTGTCATCTCTGACCAAGGATAGAGGCAAGAGCAAACCATTTACTCAAAAAAAATATAAATTTGGTTTTATATAATTTTGTAAAAATATTTAAAAACGTTATTATTATTCTACTGACCTCATTGGAGAACCTCTCTTCTTCTTCGTCGTTCGATGAGTGCTGAAGTTCGCGACCACATGAGACACGACTCCAAGCAGGTTTCCTGCTTTGTGGACCGCTCGGTACAGGGTGCCTCCAACAACCTTCAAGATCGCGTCTGACCATCTTGACGGTGCTCTACCTAATATAAGACGTAATTTTAGTGCGGGTTTTAAATTCAAGCATTTATTTCAGACAGCGCAGCCGCCAACATACGTCGAACAGGCGTGGCTCTAGCCGCGAGCGCGAGCTCCAACAACCCCGCCGTCAAAACTAACGCTTTCCAATGGAGGAAGGAGACACCGCTATAATTGGAAAGAGACGGAATATCCATGGTTTTCTTGAAGAGATTTAACTGTCCCAGGTAACTGGCGGTTTTAGTAAAGCCAAATGGGCTTTTTAGGGTGATAATGTAATTTGACATGCTTAATGTTTTGAGTCTAAAACTAACGTATTTTAGTACAGCGTTGACTCGAGCTAAGATTAAAGAGTGTGTAAATGATTAGTTTCTAAATAAACGCAGAGCATTTGAAGATGCTCAGATACTACATTGGTGAAACTTGATTTACGAAGAGCTGAAATTGATTATGTTAGATTCAAAGACGCCTACTCCATTAAGTAAAATCGACTGCAAGTAATGTAAGAGAGGGGTGTGTTTGTTAAAATAGGGAAGAGTAGACAGAACCTACATTTGTCTATAAAAAGAATAATAAAACAAATGGGCTATAAGTGGCTCGTTGGTCGCAAGCGCGGTTACAGAGTATGAGGTCTTGGGTACGATTTCCAACTTGGTTAAAGACAATCTTCAAGTGTTATTGAATTTTCCCATCAGGAATATTTCAGTAATAGTCAAAAGGAAGTCGTTGCCCGGCTGATGGCAATAGGCTCACCCCCTATTACACGGGACATAAAAATAATTGGTGAAATGTTGATCTTACTAATTTTCTTCCGCTCGTTCCCCTTAAATATAAAAAACCCAAGTAAACGGTCAATGGCCATATAATTATATACCTAAGAACTGTATATAAAGTTACATAATGTAAAGTTTATGTTTATGAGTAGGTGTATAATGGCAATATTAAAGACAACGTGTGTGAAAAAACCTAATAGTAAAAAAAATACGTATATATTTATAAATATTATTAATTGGTTGTTTTTAATTATTATTAAGCAAGGTATATTCAAATATAGGCCTAATTAAAAACCTGATAAGGAAAATATGTATCCATTTTGAAAATTACAAAAAAAAAGTCATACTTAGATTATTTCCATGCAGTTTAATTTAATATAACTTGCGTAGATGATTTTAAATATTAATTACACTGCTTATTTACTCATTTACTAATGGTTACTGAGTTTAAGCGATGCGAAACTATATTACTAATGTTATTTTTTATGAAAAAACATGTTTTGTTTCTAAGAAATTTTAATTCAGATGACTACGTCAAAAGTAGGGTAGTATTTTTTTTTGCTAACAAAATTGCTGAATCGTCTAGTCTTAAGGTGCTGCTCAACCTAAGAAAATATAGTATAACTTCGCATCGCTTTCAATACGACAAATGCTTTACTTTTTTATACTAAACATTTTTTTTTTTCTACAAAAACGTCAGTATTATTAATACTTTAATGTATTGGGAACATATTATATATTTGATTTGTGCATTTTTTTTATTGAAAACAAAAAAGCAGTACAATTTTTAAAAGGCTCGAAGAATGAAGGGTTATCGAAATTCGGTGTATTTCTATTGCATTAAGGCCTGCTAAGAGCTTTGGCTCAGCGCTAACGGCGCCAACTTACGGTCGTGGATTCCAAGCCAAGCAGGCAATTTACTTTATGTAATTCATGTCATTGCTATTGCTCGAAAAATGTTGACGGAAAGCATATAAAGAATTCCGAGCTATGTGACATCTACCAACTCACATTGGGCCCGCGTGGTGGGTTACAGCCCGCTTTCATAGAGATGAGGCCTGTGTCCCAGGAGTGGAAACATTATAGGCTTATATTAATCTTGCAATAGAAATGCGACCGAATAAAGAAAAAATATGTCTGATCTCAAAACGAACAAACTTTTTATAAAAATATAATGAATTAGGTATCGACAACGCATTTATTCATAATTATGTACATTAATTTTGTTTATAAACTAGTCTGTATTTGTGTAGTCATATTATTTAGAAAATAGTAGGAAATGCAAAAATGTTGATATGACGTAAGACTCCTTGGTGGTTCGTGGCCTGTATGCCATAAAACCACCGTGGAGGAAGATAGATATTTGAGACAGAATGTGATTGTCATTTTTTAGGAGGAATAGTTTTGTACGAGTTTTATGTGATTTTCCTTGTAACCCACAATAAATGTGTCTTAACATATTAATAAACTGTTTACTACAGTATATTCGTTACACTGGCGCCCGACGTGGGGCGCCAGAAACTATTCCTCCTAAAAATGACAATCACATTCTGTCTCAAATATCTATCTTCCTCCACGGTGGTTTTATGGCATACAGGCCACGAACCACCAAGGAGTCTTTATGCGTCGTGTTACACAAGATAAATAATTATATTTCCAATAAGCTCTATTACTATCGAAATGTGGGTGTACTATAAACTACATCTGTGACTACCCCTTTAGGGATTACCGGCGTGATGTAATGTTATCTTCATTATGGCTACACATATACTTATTAGCTTAAAGTACGTGTCTCCAATCTAGCACACCGAGTTAGTTATACAGGGTGTAACGGAAAGGGTATATACATACTTAAGGGTGTGCTACAGACTATCAAACTGAACATGTTTCTCCATCGGACAAACATCGTAATAGCGAAAAAAATATCAACTGCCCCAAACATTTGCGTCGAATAGGTATTGCAATTTTGTATGGGGGATCAGATAATTTTTTCGTTGAAAAACATGTTTTATGATGAGAAACATGTTCAGTTTAATGGTCTGTAGCACATTCTTAAGTATGTATATACCCTTTCCGTTACACCCTGTATATAGGGTGAGTTGTAATAAGTGACCGATACTTACACACGTGATTATACTCATGATAACAAACAGCTTTCCCAACGAAACATTTTTTTTATACTCATGCACTTTTATCACAAGCTGATAGGCCACAAGCGCGCGCGCGGGAATTTCATACGGCTGTTGTATTATTGAGAATGAGTTTAAAATTATTTTTTTGGGAAAGCTGTTTGTTATCATAAGTATAATCACGTGTTTAAGTATCGGTCACTAATTACCAGTCAGTCACCCTATAGAAGAGTTCGGCTTTATACAGTATGTTAGTTTAAACGAGGGACATATTCAAACCCTTAATAGTGCATGCTAACATGATACTAATAAAAATATAAACAAAAAAAAAAACACTGATAAATAACAGACAGAACCATACCAAAATTTTCGCAAATGTCACGCAACGTGTATACACCCTTGCGCTAGCGACTTAATACTATCGCAGAACATGTGAGGAGGTCAATGACTCTTAGGTATAATCCATTTTCCCTTCATACTTTAAACTTACTTGGCTTAGGACAGTCCAAAATATCTAGGCACTAAACAAAACATTAAAAATTCTTCTATATACGTTATAGGTTTTTTACATATTTGGGACGAGAATCGAATACTGAATACCCTCCCTCAATATGTCCCTCGTTTAACCTAACATACTGTATAGCGTCGTCCTTGTCATCTATAGACCGAATTTAGATTTACATGAGACTTACTTCATCCGAATATAAACTTTAATTGTATAAAATTAATGCGCATATTCCTACAAAAGACTGTTGTCAACATACAGTTAATGTTCTTATTCGTATGATAGTCATACGAATAAGAACACTCACTATTTGGGAATAAGGTTCATTCTAAGTTCGCTCTATAGATCTGGACCCTGTGTGGCAGTCTCTTCTAAAACGCCGAGTGCTGGCGTACTTAACTAAAATGCTTATATTTAGTAAGTTAACAGCAATGTTTTGCGAGTGAGTATATAAATAGATATTATTTGTAAATAAATAAATAATCAATTATTGGTTTTCTTTAACCATCATAACTTTAGAAAGAGGAATGATATTCTCGACATATTTAAAGCCATTTTTTGTCCGTAATTCTGCTCTTGTAAGTGAAAACACAGTTGTATGAATAGCAAAGGTTTTTTTTTAAAAAAAGCTAAGGATTTTGAACTCTCGGCGACGAACAGAGCGTTTAGATTCCAAAAGCGTCCTAAATGAGCTTACTGCGTTTCCAGTTGCATGAGCATTATTGATCATAATTCTAGTACAGAAACCCAATTATTCGCCATTCTTGCTGCCCTTATTTTCATCATTATCGAGGATATCTTTTTATTTCTATAAGCTTCAAAAATCATGCAAAAGTAACATTTTTCTACAAGAAGGTTTTTTTTTCCACCATTCCTTTTTGCATGATTCTAAAAGCTGAAAATAACGTACTGATATGAGACATAAAACTGCTGTACCGAAACACATGCTATTGTTAGATATAGATAGCGCAGCCAATCGGACAAAACTATTCTTTGCAATAATTTGTCATGATGAAACTGTACATATAATATTATGAAAAGAAATACTTAAAATTATAAGTGAAATGTCAATGAGAAGATTTTTTGAGTATAAATAGGTTATGTTACATTTTGGGTGTAATATGGCCAAAGGTCTATTTTGTGGAATAGGACTTTTAAAAATCCACCAAACAGAAATACGACCATGGAGTTCATTTTCAGCGAAGTAAAAGTGTGTGAAACAATTTAAGTCAGAAAAGTTGACAATGTAATAAGTATTTCGTGGATACGGCAAGAATAACCGATAATGTTATTAATATTTGTGAACGAAAATGAAACTGTAACATAATCTAAATACTTACCATAAAAATCGTATGTTACTATAGAGTGTTGCCATTGCTAGACAAATTATTTTTAATTCGTGTCCAAACTCCTTAAAATAGTGTAGTTACGCTTTTTTAATGTAACAATGGCAACACTAGACTCGATTGAAAACGATAACGACTGTAATTAGAAGTTTTAGTTATATTTATTTTTTGTAAGATTGGAAAATAAATATTTTAACAAAAGAATTATACTTTAAACACTTTGAGAAATGGTTACTTATTTGTTAAAAGCATATATAGTCTGTATTATTTACTACTTTTCTCTAGCGGCATAAACTATAGGAAGATAAGTGATGCCGTGGTAAATACACTAGCTAATCAGCAAGTTGGCAGCGGGGCTGACTGTCCAGGATTCTCCAAAGGACGTATAGTCGACCACAAAGTTTTCATAACATCCAAAATGTCATTTTGACATCTGTCATCAACAAGGTTTATTTGCAAATGACAGTTTTGTAGCTGTTGCCTAAAGTGTTAAAGCAATTAAGAGCGTTTACGCCTTACGACATTTCATACAAACTTTCAAGTCGTTATTTTCCGAAATGACTGAACTGATTTTGATGAAACTTCGTACACATAAGCAGGATACACAGATCTAAAAAGTTACTAAAAAACATTTTCGAAAAATAGTGTTACATTTAAATTAGACCAAATTTAAATTTTCTATAGAAACAGAAAATTCCAAGTATCTCTTGTTTTAAAACACATTTTGAAAATATTTTTTAGTAACTTTTTAGACCTATGTATCCTGCTTATGCGTATAAAGTTTCATTTAAATCGGTTCAGTCATTTCGGAAAAAAACTACTTGAAAGTTTGTATGAAAAGCGGTAAGGAATAAACGCTCTTAATATGTCGATTACACATTTCATGATCGTAAAGGACACTTCAATAGTTTTAAAAAGAAATATAAGTTAATAAGTAAGTGATCATTTCAATATTAAAGTTGTAAATTCGGCAGCGTTTAGGAAAAAAATATATTAATAATAACTTAAAAAATAGATATAAAAATCTCAATGGTAGTTGTGTTAGGTTTTTCGGAATTATTAGGTATTGTATTAAAATCTAAAATTGAATTAATAAACAAACATGTATAGTTTAATTATTATTTCATGAACGCATGTTTTTTTTTGTTAATTTCTCTTATTGGGAATGATTCTGTGAGGCTGTCAAAATTATTTGCTCCTACATATTTTATTATTAATATTTTAGCAACTTGTCTTCGGTAGACATCGGAAATATTCGGACTTTTCCGATAAAACCAACGTCACAAGATTTACAATGAGCAATAATCATTTTAAATTCTAATAAAAAATATTTCTTTGTTAACAACAAAATATGTGGGAGCATGTTTAAAAAAAAGAAACTATAATTTCTCTGTGTCATATTTGGAGGCTAAAACTTAACGGTATCTAAATCTTGTAGACGATGTCGCAACTATTATATTGTACATGTAATTAATTTAAATAACAGTGATAATATTTGCTTTATGTATTTTTTTTTTGTAACTGATTGCATGTATTAATTTTTTAAGTATGGTTGTTGTTTCATGAAAGTTTTCGGTTTTAATGGGGTATCACAGTTTAAGTACCGGAATCCACCAAAGACGATTCCCAGGTTGGCAAAGTATCATTGGGTACTAGCACTTCGTGCGCGAAATTTTCTTATATAATATGGCTTATGTTACTCGGTATAAATGTAGCTTTCTAATGGTGAAAGAATTTTTAAAATCGGTCGAGTGGTTTTTGAGTTAAATTGTAACAAACAAACAAACAATCAAATCCTTCCTCTTTATAATATTAAGTTTAGAATTCTATTAGGAATTTCTCAGTAGTAGGAGAGAAGGAGTCTGGATGTATACCCAGTTGATGGCATTAGGCTCGCCCCTTGGGACTTAAACGTACCTGGCGAAATGTGGATCTACTAATGGGAACACGTCTGCCTAACCCTTCGCGAATTAGAAGCATGATGTTATGTGTAGATTTCCACACATCTTCTCTCCGCTCCGTTTGCCTCTGCTTTGGTGGACTCCAGGTCTAAGGCTTTTCAAGTTCACTCAGACTTATAGATATCTATACTAATATTATAAAGCTGAAGACTGCTTGTTTTCTGAACGCGCTTATCTCAGGCACTACAGGTCCTCTTTAAAAAAATCTTTCAGTGTTTGATAGCCCATTTATCGAGGAAGCTATACATCATCACGCTACGACCAATAGCACTGGAGCAGCAATTAAAAATATTGCCAAAACGGGTAAAATGTGACGCAGACGAAGTTCCGCAGGACAGTCTTTTATAATACAGTGCTGCAATAATCTTTTGGTGTTGATATTGCATAGAGGGTTGGTATACATTTGTAAAATTGTGTTTTTAGACCGATTTTAAAGTGTTCTCCACTGTTTTTTTTTATTGAAGAAACTTAAAACCAAATACATGCAATCAGTGATTGATAACGAATAAAAATCAATTCTTGCTAATATTCAAGTCAGTAATTTAGTTTTTGTAGCGTTCTTCTTTTATAGAGAAAGTTTTAATGCTTTGGTACGAAATGGCTTGCTTTGAAGTTTTGAAGTTCTGCTTAAGCGCCATGGTGCAGTATTATACATTTTACAGCGCTAAAGAAGTGTGTATTTTTTTTTGTCACAATTTTTGCAAAGTATAGCTATGTATTACATGTTATGGTGATAAGAATGCAATTTTCGTCTGATAAAGTACCTATGGGGATGTACCTATTTACTTATTGAAAATCTAATCATGGAAATAAAGTAAAATAAGACATAAAGTTCAATTTTATGGAAAATATGATAACTCGATGGAAACATAGTAGTACTGATAATTGTCATTTTAGATAATAAAGCAGTAAACATAATCATTAATATTATATTAAAATGAACCTTTCATTATTATAGTGTGCTAGGCTTTAATTTGTGCAGTGTTTGTCCGAATTAAGAACAATCGAAAATGGCGCGTATTCTTTAAGACAAACGAGCCATAAGGTTGCGTTTCGACCAGAAATGTGCGACAATGCGTAGCGAACGACGTTTGAAACTAACCAATAACATCGCTTCTTTTTCACAGCTTCAGCTAGGCTAGCTATGTGATTGGTTGGTTTTAAGTGCACGCGGCGACCAGTCAAGCTATGCAAAGCCAGTATACGCTGATCTCTCATTGTACGGGAAGCTCGTACAAAGCGAGCTCAGGTTATACTGGTACATCTATGTCGCCATGTTTATATCCTTCGCTCCACATTTCTGGTGGAAAATCAAGTTTACGTGCAATGTTAGTATTAAAACTTTCTCTATAAGATAGTATTCGCAGCCTAGAGTTAGTGCTTTGTATAAACTTAGCAATACTTATTTATTAGTCAGACTGTGTGAGTTTCAAATGTGATCTATACTAAGTGCGTGTGACGTAGACGACGTGCGATTCGTGGAAATATAATGAAATATATATAATTTCTCTTATTCTAAGTGTTTTATTTGATCTTTATTCTATAAGTAAACCTATGGATACCTGCCCCACACCGCCAATAAATATAAAAGCCGGCTAAGTGCGGGTACCATTATTTAGTATTTGTTCTTATAACGGCAACAGAAACACATAATATGTAAAAAAAATCAACTGGCTAACTATCACGGTTCATGAGAGACAGCCTGGTGACAGACGGACGGACGGACAGCGAAGTCTCAGTAATAGGGCCCCGTTTCACCCTTTGGGAACGGAACCCAAAAAACTAAAGACTATACGGCATGTATCAGTATTTTAAAGAAGCGGTATAGAGAACTAAACTGAACAACTTTTTCTATGGGATCATCAACAATTCCGGAACAAAAATAATCAACAGTTCCATACAAATTAAATGCTGCTGAACCCAATTGTATGGTACAGCTGATTAGACCACACTTTTCTGATGCACGCTACATAGCTGTCGAATATTCTCTCGCTCAAGAATCCTGCAAAAGATAGTACGGGAAGTGTCATAAAAGAAATACACAGTTGATCGCCGACTGCTCACTCTGCCTGCTTGGTGATAACTCTGTTAAACAAACTGCTGGTTTTCAGTTGATATCTCTCTTCTCGCTAATCGCCAGCGGTGGGACAGTTGCCTCACATTTGAGTGACTGTGTCTCTCGTATTATTATTATACTCTTTGGACTGCGTTGTTGGCATAGTTATCAACACGTGGTTGACAAGGCTGACTGTCGGTTCGTTTTTAGATAAAACTGCAAAAATAAGGTATTGTATAACCTGGAAAGTAAATGATTTATTTATTTATAACACCTTAAACTATCCTTACAGGGTTTACCCTAATGCGACAGTTCAGAAAAACTATATACTTAGAATTACAAAAATTACAACAATACACATAATAAAATAACAGCATTATTTAATTATTACGGTGCATAAAACAAAAACATACCTTATTATCATAAACACATACCATAGTTACTTGCATAAGTCTAGTACGTACATAAACACAAACATTGTACATTTATATAAACACAAACATAATTTACTTACGTTTTATATAAAACGTAAGTAAATTATGTTTGTGTTTATTAATTCATATGAATTAAGTATTATCTAACTTGTAGCAATACCCTAATAGTAATACCTAAATAGTAATACCCTTGCGAATTCTCTCCAACAACATGTAAACACATCGATCTGTGTTTGAAGGTCGTTAATGGTACAGAATGCTCTGCTAAGAGGTTATGATGCATCTATTAATTGAGTTTTACAAACACTAACAACTACAACGTAAAAGTCGATGTTTCAAGTCTTATGAGGACGATGCAGGTACTTAAATGTCTGAAATTATATTTTGTGGAAATAATTTAATAGACCTGTCTATTCAGTACACGCATTCGTCAGTAATTTATTGTATTTATTCATCATCATTTCAGCCGAAAGACGTACATTGCTGGACATATAGGCCTCCCCCAAGTGACGCCACATTGACCGGCCCGTGAGCCTCGCCTCCAGCGCATCCCCGCAACCTTCACCAGGTCATCGGTCCACCTAGTGGGAGGCCTTCCAACGCTTCGTCTTCCAGTTCGCGGTCGCCATTCCAGATCTTTTCGGCCCCATCGCCCATCCGTTCTGCGAGCAATATGCCCTGCCCACTGCCATTTAAGTTTGGCAATTCTTCGGGCTACGTCGGTAACCTTGGTTCTCTTGCGGATGTTCTCATTTCTGATTATTATTTCGCAAGAAAACTCCGAGCATAGCCCTCTCCATTGCCCTTTGGGTGACTTTAAGCCTTCTGATGAGGTCCATTGTGAGCGACCACGTTTCGGTCCCGTATGTAGGTAATCACTGGCAACACACACTGGTCATAGACTTTCGTCTTGAGACACTGGGGTAAGTTGGACGAGAAGATTGTTATTTATTACAAATACATATTATTTTCTAACTTCTCTCCACAATGTTCCCTGAAGACCAATTAGTCGTAAAACGACAATTAAAAGTAAAACGCAAACAACTGGGTGTCATCTTACGCGCAGTTAACAGGAGCGCTCTCGGTCAAATCTAGCGTGAACACACTGTAATAGCACGCGCGAGCTAGGGGTGGCGATCGGGAAGCTGGCTATTACATCAGTTACATCTACGTGTATACCTACTAATGTTATAAAGCTAAAGTGTATGTCTGTTTAGTTTAACGCGCTAATCTCAGGAACTTATGGTTCAAATTGATAAAATATTTTAGTGTTGAGCCCTTATATCGAAGAAGGCTAGACTATATAACATCACGCTACGACCAATATAAGCGGAGTTTCAATGAACCACTTTGTAAATTTCGCGCAGATGAAGTTCCGCGGGTCAATTACTCAATACTTTTATTGCATTCCACATGTTATCCTTAGGTGGTAAACTTAAAATTAGATCATAGGTATAGACACTGTCAGGAACAGCAAATAAGTGAATTTAGAGCGAGAAAGCATTTTCACAAATTATATAACATTAAAACTACTATACAGTTTGTTAGTTTAAACGAGGGACATATTCAAACCCATAATAGTACATGCTAACATGATACTAATAAAAATAAAAACAAAAAAAAACACTAATAAATAACAGACAGAACCATACCAAAATTTTCGCAAATGTCACGCAACGTGTATACACCCTTGCGCTAGCAACTTAATACTATCGCAGAACATGTGAGCGGGTCAATGTCTCTTAGGTATAATCCATTTTCCCTTCATACTTTAAACTTATCTGGCTTAGGACAGTCCAAAATATCTAGGCACTAAACAAAACATTAAAAATTCTTCTATATATGTTATAGGTTTTTTACATATTTGGGACGAGAATCGAATACTGAATACCCTCCCTCAATATGTCCCTCGTTTAACCTAACATACTGTATATTACTAATAAGAACAATCGCCTGACTTTGCTATCGAACTGAAAAGTTATTAGTAATGCCTTCTTAAACCATAGTGTGTAACGTGAAAGCCAAAAAAGACAAAAATAAATAATCCCTGACCAAATTCGCTACAACACTATTCCATCTCACCATGCCGTCGATAAGACATTAGGTAGGAAAGCAGTACTTAAAAAACCAAAACGAGTACTTACATCATGTCTGTTACTCTGTAGCAACCCTATTTTGAAGTAATAGTGGGATAATAAGCGCGGTAAAAAACCCTCTTGTTTGTAACCTGAGACCAGCTCACCCCTTGTTACGCCAACCAGCTTAACTTCAACCCTTACTGCGATTTGTTTTTACTTGTTAGTAAAGGAAACAACTACTTGTGTCCACCGTTCACTGACATGACATTACGCCTGTATTGCTGGAAGGGTAGGCAGAGGTCTTTAGGATAGGTACCCACATTTCGGCAGCTATGTTTGTAAGAAGAAGACATTCTGCGACGAGTCAACGACCCCTAAATTGTTTATAAGCAAGACGATCATTGTCCTGGCACAAAACCAGATTCCGGGAAGCTACAGATAAAATGTATACTTAATTGAAAATCCTTACGTACCTTTCCCGGCCTGGAAATCGATCTCAGGACTTCTAGACAATGTAAAGGTCTTCTTATAACGTCCAAGGAAGACACTCTTAAAAAATCACCACTTATAAGAATATTAGGCAACAAAAGACTTCAGCCGACTTCCGTCGACTGTCTCCAGTCTCTTGAATCCTAAACGGATGACGTCTTTATCCTAAGCACATCTCAACGTCAAAATCTCCCTTTTAAAAACAGGAAAGGAAAACAATACGTCGTTTTAGAGGAGCCCCTCAAGAAATGTGAGTAGCGACACGCGCGCGCCACGCGGCGAGTAGCGGAACTAAGCTCTCAACAATGGCCGACTTTATTAGCAGTTTTGAAAGATTAGAATTTGATTTTGTAAATAATGATTATTTTGTTGTTTTGTGAGTTACTTTTGTGTGTGTAATAAGCGGTGGGAATTCTTTGTGGGTTGATTGTTACTTTTTAGCATTAATTTGTCGAGGTTATTAGAGACTTTTTTATGTCTATAAGCAAGAAGAATGTGACTGGGGTGGAATTAACGTAGTGTAATGAACAACTTTGGTAGCCTAGGTAAGGATCCCAAACCTACGTACCTAAGTTATATCTATCATAACAAAATATCAAACCTGTATGCCCCGAAGGGGTAAGCAGGCATATTGTATCTCCATCTTACACCCACATCTTGCGTTGTAATTGAGTTCTATGTAATAGTGGAGAGCCTAGTGTCATGAGCTACGCATTATATTGCGGAATTTCTTAAAATTTACAAAATTACACTGCTCGACCTGGGGAGTCGAACCTATGGTCGTACCATCGGGAAAGTGAGAATATGGACACTTTTCAAACAAAATCCCGTGCACACGATGACATCTGTTTAACACCCTTATTACTATTGGTCCGCACAAATACTTTGCGGACCAATAGCGGTAAATCAAAAAAAGACCCGACTGAAAAATACACGACCGTTTTTTAAACATGTATTGTTTTAAACGCAATCTCAGGCTCTGTTAATAATCCCAGATGTTTGACCACAGTTTTTTTTTTCATTTACGACACCAAGGGACTCGGCAAAAAATAGATGCTGCGATGCTATTGGTAGCTGAGCGTTAACAAGCGCTTCTATAGCGGCCGGACGCTGCAAGTAACGATAGTCCTTACCGTGGTCAGATACGCAATTTGGTGATAGTACGTGGTCAGTCATCACGCTACATCAAGTAAGTCATCATCTGCCTAGCCTTTTCACAAACTATATTGGGGTCGACTTCCAGTTTCACCAGATGCAAATAAGTACGAGTATTTTACATGAAGCGACTGCCTATCTGACCTCCACAATCCAGTAACTGGGTAATACGATAAACCCTTGGTAAGACTGGATGTCAGACTTTTGGCTTCTGACTACTCTAAACGACTGTCAAAGATCTACAAATGACAGCCGCGACCAACGGCTTAACTTGCTTTCCGAGGCACGGAGGAAACTCGGTATGTAATCATGGTCACTTATCCACGGACTGACCTCGGCAAGCACGGCTTAACCTTAAAGATCGACCTGTGCGGCGTTATTATTTAGCCACGAGCTCCTCTACAGCTACACCAGTTAGTAATATTATTAAAGAGACTATTTTTACGCAATAAGCACTACTATTAGTAACGTCATTTTCATTATAACAACATCAAAGCTCCCTATAACATCGTTGACATTCTCAATTTCTCACCCCAATCATAAACCATCACAGCAATCAACTCCATAGTAAAACATAACCAAATTACCTTTTCAAATAACTACAATGAAAATTAAAAGCTTAATTCAATAAATTAAAACCCACCATTTTAATTTAGTCTGTGACAAAATCCGAACTACTTTTAAAATGTTCTGAATTTGACAGTTTTCTATAGACGGACCGCCGCCATGACAGGTCAACTCAAAATGGCCGACTTTACTTTGGATAGTGTATCCCCTAGTCAAATTGCGCGGAAAATTAAATTAGAACTGTCAAAATATATTTAGTGAGCGAAAGTGACGCGTTTATTAGAAGCACGTGGCTGATATTAGCTTTAGCAGAGCGCTTTGTGAGCGGCGTGATTAGAATAGTAAATAACTCTAGTACAATAAAAGTGGTGTTGTCATGGAGGATAGGTAAACTGTATCGCGATCGTTGGAATTATTTGTGAAGAATAAACAGCTTTTCTTTCTTTTTCTTCTGTTGGTACACATAAGCCGAAATGATGCATCGGAAGGTTCGATGCTGGTTTTTACCGGGCAAATAGGCCGGGAATTTCGGCGGATATGCGGATTTTTCCGTAGATGTGTCGCTACGCTTATAATTGTGCCTTGAACGTTAAAGAAACGCTTCTAGAATAATATATTCTTTATTATGTACACACTACAGCCTCTAACGGTTTAGAGGCTGTGCGATGTCATAATCTGCCTAGCCCGTCGGCTTCCAGTCTTACTGGATGTAGTCCAATATCAGTACCTACCCATTTTGCATGAAGTGATTGCCTATCTGATTTCCACAACCTATAGTTACTGGAACGCAATAGGAACGCCTTGATAAAGCTGATTGACAAACTTGTGGGTTACATACCAACAACAAGTATAAGATCTGCCATAGATCTACGAATGGCGGTGAGGACCAGCGGCTTAATCTGCATTAAGAGGCTTGGGATCCTAGTGGTGTCGATAGACCTACTAGGATAAAAATACTTACAACTATTCGCTACGGGGACCTTTAAAATAAATAAACTTTAATTCAGACTACATTGTCGATAACTTTGTTAGTAGCTATTTTAATGTTTGTAACACTGGTGCTTAAGTAAATACGTGGGTTAGTATTGTTAGTGTTTACAATTTAATCATTTATTCAGACCTATGACAGTCTCCACCCAGTGTCTATAGAAATAACAGTTCGGTCTGGCAGCAATCATTTATTATTATTCATCGTTTAATTATTCTCGCGGACAAAGTCGACAAAAGCTACTTACTTATAGCTCTATTATGAAAATTATCTTGCTTGTGTACCAAAACTGAAAACATCTACAAAACGCGCGTGACTTATCTCCGATCAATGTAGTGCCACTTTAGCACTAAATTGGCAGTCTGTACCACTCGGAGGGTGGTACCACTCACGACCTGTTTATTTGTGCCACAATAGCAGATTTGTTATCTTTTATTATTTGTAGATGAAGGGTTGAAAAGTTACAAGTTAATCTGATTTGGGTGAAGAGATTTAAGAGAGAGATTTTATGACAGAAAAAATGTGATTCTGTCTCAAAATGTTGCCATTGCGCAAAATTATACCTTGCCAAGTTTGACTCGTAACATTTGTACGACTGAAGAATTTGGCTGTTCTTCTTAGCGCGCGTGATGCGAAGAGTTTAGTACTTTCAGTACCGTTCATCAGCTCCTGTAATGTGCAAGCAGCAAGACACGCAGGTCACGTTAACAAATCACTCCAAGGCAGATCTATGGAACCTCCAAGGTCGACCTAAAAAGGTTTTGGTTTGTGCAAATGGATTACGATCTAATTCGCGTTGCCCCGTTGTTTGTCCATGGATTTAAGCCTTTTTTTTTTTTTTTTTGCGGATGGGAAATCATCAAATGACTTCTCCCGCTCTGGGCGGAGCGGGAGGGAGTGTCAGACTTGTACTGACTAAAACCCACCCATGTTCCTTCTTCGCCCTTTGTGTTCCAGGGCCGCGGTATCTCTTTCGAACAACCCGCACCCTGGCAGGCATCGGCCCTTTCGGACCCCTTCCGGTTTGCTGACATCTCCTTGAGGCGCGCGTGGAACACGTACGCGCCGTCGACACGGCCTGTCGTCATGAGACGGACGGACGGTGAGCTAGCCCATTACTCACCGTCCACATGGATTTAAGCCTTAACTTTTGTATACTTAATCGATAATTTCATTGATTAGTTACTTTGTTTCACCAGTGCGTTGATCAGGGGGCGCTAGCACGAGCGCGGGGTAACGTAAATACATTGATTTTTTAATAGAAAATACAATTAGCCTGTGTATTTTATAGTTAAATATTGTTAATGTTAACTATTGTTGTTTGAAACAAGCACAATCCGTATCATCCATAGATAGGAATAAATTCTTAACATTATGAAAATATTTAATGTGAAATGTGTATTTTCAATTACGTGTGTTACGGTAATACGTTAACACCGCGCGCTCGTGCCAAAGCCTCAGTTAGTAAACCGTCTTAACAACTCTGCTAAACAATCTCAGATTTCGCCACGACCTTACGCCTCTAATTGCAAGGGGTGAGAACTCGCCTTTACGCGCTAATGAGGCCCCGGCTTATCACCACTCCGAGCCATCAAGTCGGCTTTGTTGTCACTATAGCACCACTTGGTATCACTCGTGTGAGCAGAGTCAACTTTACGTGCCACTGCCGCAGATTTCTTATCTCGGAAATAGTATTTTTGTATTTTGAGAAAAAGTGTTTTGGATACAGAGCTGTGATAATTTGAAATTATGTGGGGGCTTTAATATATATATGTTACCGGCCAAACCCGATTTCCGGCTAAACTAGTTTGTCCTAGGCCAAACTAAGACTCATCATAACAGGATCATATAGAGCAACCAAACTAAATGAGTTAGGTTAGAACTGTGACCATAAACGCGCAAGCCGAGCGAGCGTAACGAGCGGTGCCACATCCAAGTTAGGCGCCTTGTAAATGTTATGTTTGGGCCAATATATCCTGACACGATAAGACTATAAACCGGTTTGGTCTAGGACAAACTAGTTTGGCCCGAAATCTGGTTTGGCCATAGTAATATATACAAAAATAAACACTAACTCCGTTTTCTTATAGGGATAGACCGAAACTTAGCAAATACCTTATAAAAACCGTGGATATAAAAAGTATAATGGTGTAAAAACAACCTTATCGAAACCGAAATGCACTTGTTCTTCCCGTCCTTACGATATTTTTTTTGTTCTGGACCATACCTTCTAGTTCAAAGACATTTATTTTAAAAATATTAGTTTTAAAGTAATAACTTTACTTCAAATACCTCCAAGACCCCTGTGCTATTCAATGCACCCATCAGCACAATGTTTTGAGTGCGTTACATAGAGTACTACCGCCTAAATATGATTTTTCACCCCAAAAAGAAAAGTCGTTTCTCAGCAATAATTTTTGCATAAAGTTCCCTAGTTTAATGCTTAGTTGTCGGCTTTGTTAAGGTATGTTTACTATTTGTATGCTTAATGTGACACACAGACTAGTAGATTCGCGATACAACATACCACGCCTGAAAACCATGATATGCATTGCATGCATTCATAAAACTTAGCTCGGTAGTTTAGGCGCTACGGTCCAACATAAAATGTTACAAACGTACTTACATAGACAGCTGAAATACATAGTAGCATCTCGGCTATTTGGTTCTTATACATCCCTATATAGAGAATTAAATCTGTTCCACACAGAAAAATGCGAAAAGAGAATGATAGTAATTCAATATATGCCCAAGAACTCCACGACTTCATCCCACCGGCCCCCTTCTACCATCGGACATCTAGACGCACTGCAAGTTACCATCCCTATACCTTGTTGCTATTCCACCTATTCGCACTAAGCGTTTTCAAACGTCTTTCATAATGCGCACAGCAAAGGAGTGTTACTCTGCTTGCGTCTGTATTTCCGAACGCTTACAACCCTAATCTCTTCAAAGTTAGAGTGAACAGGCTTCTTCTGGGTGAGCTCGTACCATCGTCGACTTTGTCTCTATCATCTGTGACCTAGACTAGAGTTAAGGGCAAAACCATCTCAAATAAAAAAAAAAGTCCATTTGTGCACAGACTTTATTTATAATCGTCGATTTACCAATAGTGATCCCAATCATTTGTGGTTTCCTTATTGAAACGCGCTGTCGAAATGTTGACGTGTTCATTCATTTCTTTTACAATGCATGGGAATTTGGGCGAGTGAACGACATTGAAGAGAGGCTGTTGGTAACTTATTGAAGTGGTCTGTGTAAATTGTATTAAAAAAACAAGATGGTGGCCATGTGCCCAAGAACCTTGCAGCACCATAGGTGTGCTAATTAACGCCCAAAGTACTTTTTTTAAAGTTTGATGATGATTATGTGGAGTACTGTCATTTGCAGACCATTAACAGTCGTTACAGCTGGTAGTCAGTTGCCCGAAAGTCAGACAACCATGTCATATCAAGGGGTATCATATTACCCAGTACTAACTGGGCTGCGGAGGTCAGATAGGCAGTCGTTCCATGTAAAATACTAGAATTCAGCTGCATCCGGTAATATTGGAAGCCGACCCCAATAAAGTTGGCGAAAGGCTAGGCAGATGATGATGATGATATGTACATATCATCATCATCATCTGCCTAGCCTTACCAGGTCAGGTACATTTTATTTAAATCCAACTTTCGGAAAAAGCATCACCTTGCATATCCCAGTAATGATCAAGTCTATTGCTATTAACAAGACATGGATAGGTACAGACTAAAGAGTGAGACACGGCAAATTGAAATTAAAACCCAAAATGTTATAATTTGCTTGACCCGAGCAGCGAACCTAGAACTTCTCAAAAGTCGTGATAGCGATCAGTGGACCAACGACGCAGTCTTATTCAGAAGATCTCGAATCGTACTTTTTAAATATGGAGTTGCATAATAATATCTCTTAGAACAAGTAAGATAAAAGAAGTAATGAATAAAAAAAATACAAAAACACATTAATTATATAAAATGGCCGGCAGACAAACCCGTGCGCCTCACAACTAGTCTTCAATAAGTGACGTTAACAAAACGACAAACGTTGAAATGCAACCCCAAATCGGCAAGCTTTTGATCCCTAATTGGCGGTCGTTCATTGGTTGAGACGATACACTTGCGCGCGCTGAGCACTCTGATTGGGCCGTGGTAATAAATCCCGCCCCTATTTGTGGATTAGGGGGGCAGGTCGGGGGTGAAACGAGGCTTAACTGGCAAACAGTCTTGATAGTGGAGATTCATGATTTTTCAGTAACTAGGAGTTATTTTTCTCTTTGAGTTGTAATTACAGAGGAGTTTCAATTGCATTTGTAGTTAATACAATTACCTGTTGTTGGTTCGTATCGGAAATATAATAATGTTGGTGAAGCATGATTGGAATGCGTATTTATAATTTGTGCTGAAATATAAAAAAAAAACGGATTGTTATTGCATTATGGTTTTCTGAATTGTAATAAAAGCTTTTAAAAGCGTACTTACATAGTAAGCTTTTATCTCATTTGTGGGGGTGGGGGGAACTCAACTATGTTTAAACAAAAATATATCTGATCAAAAATAAATACCTATAGAACGAAGTTGGATTCCAGTGAGTAGCTTCTTTATTCTCTTGTTCGTGGTTAAACATTAACAGCCGCATGGGTTGATCTTCAAGGATTAGTCGCTTGCTTAGGTCGGCCATAGATGGGTGACCACCCATTACATACCATGGTATTTAGATTGGACTGGATGTTGCAACTTGGTAACCATCCATGAGGATATACTACGTTACTTCCGTTTCCGTTTCGCTAACGTTGCTCTTGTGTTTGCAAGTGCTACTCCTGAGCATTTGGTCCTGGGTACAATTCCTATGTTCTTAGTTATTGAGTTTTTTCATCTGGAATTTCTCAGTAGTAGCCACGTAGTTCTGCAGTAGTGCCCGGTTGATGGCAATAGGCTCGCCCCCATTACAAGGGACTTAAGAACAATTGGCGAAATGTGAGTGAATTATTATTAGGTAATCTCTGCCAATCCCTTTGGAGATAGCAGGTGTGAGGTTATAATATGTTACATCATGTCGCACCCTGAGTACAAAAGTAACCTCATACGAAATTTGCGTTTTGTGAGAATTAACAAAATTGTGTTTCGTGTCGGTTCCAATAAAATATGTGACGAAATGTTGGAACGAAGTTACTTATCGCGCGTTGCGAAAGGGGGCTAGACGGAAAAAATTAAGACCAAAAGTTGTAACGACACTTTTTGCTATAGTTGTAAGCTGTGCGGCTTGCGCGTGTTTCTCTGTCTGTCTCTCTCTCTCTCTCTCATAGAAAGCAAGCCAGTTATTTTCGTTTCGTCTTTCTATTTTAACTTAAAAAAAAAATACAATTACTTCCCTAATTAATCTAAAGGAACTTCGTTCCATTCGGGTGTCCCTTGACACGTCTTAAGTTTTTTTTTCTTTTGTCCTTTTCTAGCACGATATCATCTCTTTTTGATTCACTAGACGATCGATGGTACATTTTATTAAAAGTAGTTTTAGGTATAAAGGGTGTAAAACACCTCTTAACGAAGCCGAAAGGCACTGGTTCACCCTGTCATTGCGATCATTTTTTTGTTCTACACCATACCTGGGAACCTTCTAGTTACGGATATATTAGGGGTCAAAGTTCCAACTTTTTGACAAGTATTTTTTTAAATACAAGTTTTTAATGTAAGATTTTTACTTTAAACACCTCCACGACCCCTGTACTATTCAATCCGTCCATCAGCACAATGTTTTGAGTGCGTTACATTGAGTTCTACCACAAAACATGATTTTACAGCCCCCAAAAAAAAGTTGTTTCCCAGCAATATTTTTTGCGTAAAGTTACTTAGTTTCATGTACAGAATGCTTGGTTGACGGCTTCGTGATGAGGCGATTTACACGGTGTATAACGCAATTCGCCGTAATTTCGTATTTGGGCACTTTTGCTCTCAGGGTGCGATATGTGACGTCAAATATTTTTAGGGTTTTATTACATTTTACAAATTAATATTATTTTTAAAACTAGATAACTAAAATAACAACAAATTATAAAGGGGCGTCAAAAAACTCCTCCTCAACGCTGTCAACTGGTAACGTGCCCAAGAGACTGGCGGCGTTGCCACGTTGTATGGCAATACTTAGCCTCTGGCCAAAGTAAAACCCAGCCCTTGGGTCACGGGAAGTGTCAACTAGGCGTTTAGAAATTTCCTTGAAAAGGCTGTGAGCACTCGGACCCCACGGCCCCAGAGTTTCAACCCCAAACGGCTCAAAAATATAGTTACCACAAAGGTTACTATATTTACGCCGCTTGAGGTTCTCCGCAGCCGCAGCGGCAGCGCCTGTACAGCACGATGAGCTTGGAAGATGTGATGGCGCAAGAGTATCGACGCAAGTTGCGTCCCACACTAAAGGCCTACCCATCTTCCAAGGAAACAAAGACATGCCGTCCGGTCTTTTGCCATCGTCGCGTGCCAAGCCATTGGGTTCTAAGATAGCTGGAACGCCGACGGTAACAAGAGCTCGACGGATGATGTCATTTATGTTCGCGTGCCGCGCAAAACGTCCCGCACTTCGGTTGCATGACAGGCCGTGGTGTCCGAGGCTGTTGACAGCTTCACCACAGTGACAGCGATGAGGAGAGCAGCAGGCGGCACCAAGACGTAAAGAAGCAGCGAGGCGGAAGGTCGTGTCGTCGAACAAAGTGCCTATGCTCGACGATGGCAGTGCGAGAAGCCAAAGACCCGACTCCCACTCACCCACAGCCAGCAGTCGCGCACGCTCAGCAGTAGTAGCAGACGTGTTGAGTAAATTGTCCTGAACTATTCTGCAGAGCGGCTCGTCCCACCGTCTCTGGGATAATGGATTATCGGGTTTTTCAGTATTACGGCAAGCGAGTTTCCAAGCATCGATAGCCTCGGAGAAACACGGCACATCAAAATCAATCAGTGTGGAAGCCAGGATATTCCTGATTAATTTTTCAGTGCCGTAGACCGAGGATATGAATGCAGGTAAACTAATACTAGAAATTTTGCGGACGCCGAGTCCTCCCATGCGAATAGGAAGACTTTATCATCATCATCATCATTTCAGCCGAAAGACGTCCACTGCTGGACATAGGCCTCCCCCAAGTGTCGCCACATTGACCGGTCCCGTGCGACGCGCATCCAGCGGATCCCCGCAACCTTCACCAGGTCATCGGTCCACCTAGTGGGAGGCCTTCCAACGCATCGTCTCCCGGTTCGCGGTCGCCATTCCAGAACTTTTCGGCCCCATCGGCCATCTGTTCTGCGAGCAATGTGCCCTGCCCACTGCCACTTAAGTTTGGCAATTCTTCGGGCTACGTCGGTAACCTTGGTTCTCTTGCGGATGTCCTCATTTCTGATTTGATCACGCAAGGAAAATCCGAGCATAGCTCTCTCCATTGCCCTTTGGGTGACTTTGAGCCTTCTGATGAGGCCCATTGTGAGCGACCACGTTTCGGTGCCGTATGTAATCACTGGCAGCACACACTGGTCATAGACTTTCGTCTATGACCAGACGTCAAATACTCTGACGTCAAATATTATTCAGAAAAAATTCAAGTAAGTATCAAAACTCCCGCATCGCAGTTTCCCATTTTGCATTCTAGGGATGATCCGGCGAGTGGGTTACACCGTCTTACAGCAATTTAGCTGCCTATCCCAGTATATCTATATATACATCTTGTATGTACAGCCATGTATACGAGTATAGCAGTTATGAGCCGAGTTGACACGAGCGGACGTAGCGGTGGGGTTTGTACCATCTGCATCTGCGTAGCCTTTTCCGAACCGATGTTGGGTTTGGGTACCAGCCTAACCAAATGCACCTGAATGCTGAAGGATTTTGTATCGAGAGATTTTTTGAAAACTGTGTAGGTACTCTCTAACTACCTCGTTGGCATAATGGTTGCAGGTGTAGCTTATGTGCATGGAGCGTCGGGGGTTTCATTGCTAGATTGGTGCAATGCTATTCGGGTTCCTATTAGGAGTTTATAAGTGGTAACCTAGAGTCCGAGGAGCTTAGCTAAATAATAAACAGCCACACGGGTCGATTTTTAAGGTTAAGCCGTGCTTGCCGAGGTTGGTCCGTTGATGGGTGACCATAATTACATACCGAGTTGCCTCCGTGCCTCGGAAAGTACATCTAGCCGTTGGTCCCGGCTGTCATTTATAGATCTTTGACAGTCGTTACGAGTACTCAGAAGCCAAAAGTCTGACATCCAGTTTTACCAAGCGTTATCGTATTACCCAGCTACTTGGTTGTGCAGGTCAGATAGGCAGTCGCTTTATGTAAAATGTATTCAGTTGCATCTGGTTAGACTGGAAGCCGACCCCAAGAGTTTCCCTAGTTTGGGAAAAGGCCTGACAGATGATGATGACCGTGGAGTCCGGATTATCGGATATATCTGGTTGATGGCACAGTACCGGGAGCCTTATACCCAGCAGTTGGAGATTCCGAGCTGAAATGATAATGATGGCAATAGGGTCGACTCTTATCACATTGGATTTGCGAAATTTGATTGAAGTTACTGTACTTCTTTGTACTTTTACCTGTGTTAAAATCAGCCGAAGTTTTTGTTTTGGTTAGGTTAGCGGGAATAGGGCGACGGACAACTTTCGAAATCATGACCCTTAGCTCGCTAGACGCCATAAGTTTATAAACTTAGGGTTTATATATAAAACGAAAGGTGTTGCCATGGAATGTCAAAGAATAGCAATACTTTGGATGCCAGTTTCTGAAAAATCCTTGAAAATTTGTTAACAAGTTAACAGGCTGTCAGACTCGTGTCCATTTGATTGCCTATTGTTTTATCTTTGTTTTGACAAACCTTTCAGTAAACAAGTTTTAATATACTCAACACAACAGAGCGCGGAATAGCCGCAAGAGAGAATAGAGCCATAACAGAGACATAATAATAAAAGTGCAGCGCACGACTTCCAGAATTTTTTATAGGTAACCGAGGACGCACTTGGTTTGTATGAAATAGTCAACGATGCTGCCCAAGCACGCGTCGCGCAGACGCGTCTATCTGGTATCTACGCAATTAGCATTCACACAATATATGTATGTCGACAAAGTCTCTTCCCGCCGTCTGTACGCTTAGATATTTTTAAACTACGCAACGGATTTTCATGCGGTTTTCATCAATAGACAGAATATTCAAGAGATATGTATAATTTATCCCTGAAAAACACATCAAAATGTGAATGAAACGCGATTGAAGTCGCAGGCAGCAGCTATTTATAAAATAACCAACCTGTCTGAACTCCTCCTTACATCGAATTCTTCCATCAATTTGCAGCGGAATCTCTCGATTTGATTCCGAATTCCTGCCTTATTTGCACTCGTGAGCCTAATCTTATTTACCATATTTATATTATATACATGTAGGTAGACCTACGTATAGGTTGCCAGTAATATTGGGTTTGAAAGTAATGGCGTCAGTATTAATAATTGCTACTGCTAAGCATAATGTAGTGGGTTCTTTCATCAAGAATTTCTCGATAGCAGACCGAAATCTGACTTTGTAAGTACCCGGTGGATGGCAATACGCTGGCTCCTTTACATGGCACTTAAACATAACTGGCGAATTGTGGGTGTAGGTATAAACGTGATGTTAAATGAATAGGGATGGTGACTCATTTTTTTTTATTTGTCTATCGGGTAGGTTATTAAAAAGTATTTGACACGTATTTTTTCTTTTTTCACGTAATCGTAAAATTACGGAGATATTTTGAGTTGAAATGGCGCATGACGTCACGGCTCAGTACATTTTATACCTAGTTGTGACGTAGTAAGCCCCCACTCTCTAACTTTAATGCGTTTTAACTAAGTATTCTTTTGTTAACTCGATAAAACAAAAAATACGTTTCTAATATTTTTGTATTACCTGATTGACGGACAAAATAGAATTTCGTTTTCTTTACCCAGTCATCATCACTATTCCTCAGTAGCATAACTAGTGTTATTGGATTTGCCATCCGGAATTCTCAGTAGCAGAGCCTTGAGTCTAGATTCCAAGTAGCGACAGTTTAGGCCTCCCCGTCATTACGACATATAGATGTGTTGCTGGGGAGATTGTTTCGCTACCATTTCTCCCCAGGTAAATCACTAAAGTGGCAAAGGGCGGATGTTTTTTGGGACTGTCTTATGTAATTTTAGATGGTCCAAAAGTCCTGAATGTCAGCGTAATTTTGAATTTATTCTGTTATTAAAAAAGAGGTATAATTTGTTAGTTTGGATGTAGTGTTAATCTTCGGAAATAGTGATCCGATTCTGAAATTCTGTCACTAATGGGGAGCTACATTTTCCCTGAGTTTGTTACGTAGGCTATATACAGGACGTTTCCCTGGGATAATTTCTGAACACAACGCAAGGGAAGACGGGAGCAAGAGCTGGTACATAATTTACTCGTCTTTTTTAAGATTGACCCCATTTTTTGACAAAAGTAGAAACTGTAGATACTTACAGTTTATTTCATAGACGCTACCAATGCATATTAATATTACGACGCGTCTGTAATGTGAATAAAGCAGATTTAATGATTGTGTCTTAAATTTATCTTTTTTACCTATGTGTAAAAATAATAAACATTACAAAATAATAGATCATGAGAAATCAGCCCCCGTGTCACTTCGATTCTATTTCGATTTGACAAGTCGTAGGTACTACCTATATCTCGTTTTGGCATTACGAAAGCTAGCGAGATAGACATACGACATATTTTCGAATCGAAATCGAATCGAAGCGTTTGTGAATAGGGGCCTGGAGGGTTAAAGACACAGAATGTGCAGCGTGACGTTAGGTCTATGCGGGAGTAACTTTGTGTTTTGATGTTGATTTAATATAAAACTGCCAAAAGGTTGCAATTTCCTTAAAAAATACCTCGCAAAACTGGATCCTATCATTTTTAAAAGCTTTTATTTAACTTGCAATGTATGTATGTTTGTATGTTTTTTAAACTAACTACGATTAATTTCGAGATCCGAACATGCATATATAATTAATTCGGTGATACAGAGAAATATTTATAACATCGGTCATCATTACACAGTGACTTCTGAAAACAAATAATGAAAACGAACGATCTAAGTACATATTTTAAAATATAATTTAGTTTTGAAAAGTAAAAGTGTTTTGTAAAACCAATTTACGCTAACAAACATCATTCCCAAACCTTTTTCCATTTATTAACAACAAACAAACAGTCAAAAGATCAGCAATAAACCCAAAATGAATGCTAATTGCCACTGACTACACAATGTTAATCCATTAAAAAATATATTCCATTCAAAAACAGAAACGGTTCTAAAACGACCAATAAAGACTGAGTTTTTATTTTAAAAAATCCGCAGTAGCAAGAGTAGCATCCCACCCGCTCGCGGACGGCTCATCCCCTTCCCCCACCCCATTTCACCCCAATAACGACAGTTTATCGCGGCGTTTCGCCCCATTCGGCCCGTTTCACTCATACGGCACAAAGCGACCGATTATTCGAATAATTGTCATCGATTACCGTAATTGGGAAAAAAAAACCGGATTCAAATTCGAACTTTTGGCGGCAAAGGATTTGGATTTGGAGTTTTGTTTTTATTTTCGTAGTTTTTTTTACCAGTGAGTGGACAGTATTTTTGTGTTGCCTAATGATCAGTTTTTTGTAATGACGTGTTTCGAACGTTGTATAAATAAATGTCTTTTTACTAGGGTGTGAGAAAGTGCCCATTATTACTGATTAGTGTAGCAATTATTATATACTTGAATTAAAAAGAAAACCACGATCAGACTAGTCACAGTGCCCTCGGTACTTATTTCAGACAAATTTTATTTTTTTATAATAATTATGTCTACAAACAAAATGGTTCTAAACTAATTAAATACCTTAATCAATTATCTGTTTTTAAAACACTAAAAACAATGAATAAAAATAAAAACCAGTGAAATAGTGACGAAATATATAATAAAAACTTACCCAACCATTGACCCAAAAAATAGTTCAACAACCTCCAAAACACAGTTTTCTTTATGACACGAAAATAATCCAAAATGGATCCAGAAACTAGAAGTGAATCGCCAAGTGACACAAATCGCCAGGAGCATACGTCAAAAACATCATTTCTAATCGAAGATATACTATACAGGAGTCATGAGACCCGAACGTTTAAGACCCCTGAACAAAGAAGGTTCGATTACGACAGAGATCCTAAACCTTTTTTCCCGGTGCCCAATGAGATGAGACCCCATGTGCCCGGGAGAGAGGGGTCCTATCTCCAGGTGGCTATGGGGGCTTTGGGGGCCTATCTACATACACCGAATACCTATAAAGCTGTTGAAGCACCGTACTTTTTGTCACAAGGTACGCTTTTTACTTTTTTTGGTGAGAGTGTACGGGGTTTTTTTTTGTTGGTCAAATTATTAGTATTCTTATTCTTGAACCGTCGTCTGTTTATCGAAATAACAATACCTTGGTGGACGAGCTCTGTGGTGAAAATAGGAAAAACATATTTTCACAGTTATGAGACCTAACTAGATCTAGTTTTCGCCCCCGTAAAGCCCTATTTACTTCTATTATTACCACTTTTTGCAAACTCTTTACAGCCGTTTACGAGAACGTAATTACAAATAAACAAAGTGTTGTTTTGCAATCTCGTCAAATTCAACGAGGTAACTACGCTAGTGATTCTCGACCTGATTTTTTTTGCGTAAGCGTTATTTAGCGTTTATTAATAAATTAGTCTTTTGTGACAATCTACTGAGTTTTAACGAGAATACAAAACAACACGTAACTAAGCAATACAAATATAGCTCAATTTAAAAAGTTAAGCCGAATCTGTAAAATTGCATTGAATTAAAATTGAACCAAAACATATTGCACCTTAAATAATGTAGGATTATTTTGATGTAAGCAGTCATTGCGGGTAGTCAGAAGTCTGAAATTCTGATAACTGGGTTGTGGAGGTCAGTCAGGCAGTCGCTTCATGTAAAATATTGGTATTCAGCTGCATACGGTCAAACAGTGACAAAAACGAAAAAATAGAAATATCTCTAGTGTGCGTTTTTCTTGCAAGATGAAAATGTTTATGGTGATATAATGAAAATGTTACGAATTTTTATATAAAGAACTTTAATACCTATGGATACTAAGTATGATTGAATTTGCTCGATCTTAATTGTCCCAACAAGTTATTCTGCCACCAAAGGTAAAAAGGCCGGACCTGAGTGAAAGTCCTTATTATTTGCGCCTTTTTTAGGGTTCCGTACCCAGAGGGTCAAACGAGACCCTATTACTGAGACTTTGGTGTCCGTCCGTCCGTCTGTCACCAGGCTGTATCTCATGAACCGTGATAGTTAGCCAGTTGATATTGATTTATTTGATTTCTGTTGCCGCTATAACAAATACTAAAAACAGAATAAAATAAATGCTTAAGAGGGCTCCCATACAAAAAAGTGATTTTTTTGCTCGTTTTTATAAACAATGGTAAGGAACCCTTCGTGCACGAGTCCGACTCGCACTTGACGGTTTTTTTTTATTTATGGCTTATTTTTCTTTTGCCAGTGACGACATGATTCGCTATTCCTTTCGATATACATACGTATCATAAAAGTTTGAAATCTAATTTCGCCCGCATAAACCATTTTCGCCTTTATTTATGACATTGATTGACACTGGACCTGTAGTGGACGACTTTGACGTTTGAGGAACCTGTAGAATGACAGCAGAAGCATCAAACTTCCAGCGACACGAACGTCAGTGAATTATTTGTCGCAGAGCTTGACAAGGGGAGATATTGGTCTCGGGACTTTAGACGTAATTTTTTTGAGTTCAGAGTGAGAGAATTGAGAGTGCAAAGTCCTATGTTTGCGCACTATATAGTAATTATTCATCCCTGCAGCTAGTTTTCGCTGAGATTAGTCGTCATACCCAAAATGGGTTTCCTAACCCATTAATGGAGTGTAATTATATGGGAAGCCGTCAGAGCAGCCCGCGAAATTCAAACTTTCTTAAGTTTTTTGCAAATTTGCTGACCAGTGGCAGGCTGTATGTTGAGCAAAATATGATTTGCGAGCGTAACACGTTAGTATTTATACAATTACTAGCTGTCCCGCGCAACTTCGTCTGCGTCACATTTTCCCCGTTTTCGCAACATTTTTCAATGCTGCTTCGCTCCTATTGGTCATAGAGTGATGGTCATAGCCTATGTCCTTCCTCAGGTTGAAATCTATCTTCTTGCTATACACGGTGTAAATCACCTCATCACGAAGCCGTCAACCAAGCATTCTGTACATGAAACTAAGTAACTTTACGCTAAAATTATTGCTGGGAAACGACTTTTTTTTGGGGGGTGTAAAATCATGTTTTGTGGTAGAACTCAATGTAACCCACTCAAAACATTGTGCTGATGGACGGATTGAATAGTACGGGGGTCGTGGAGGTGTTTAAAGTAAAAATCTTACATTAAAAACTTGTATTAAAAAAAATACTTGTCAAAAAGTTGTGACTTTGACCCCTAATATCTCCGTAACTAGAAGGTTCCCAGGTATGGTGTAGAACAAAAAAATGATCGCAATGACAGGGAGAACCAGTGCCTTTCGGCTTCGTTAAGAGGTGATTTACACCCTTTATTTCATTAATATCCGATCATCCGTTTAGTCGTGAAGAGGTAACAAACAAACTTACTTTCGCATTTATAATATTAGTTAGGATAACCATTAGAATCATCAATACAATCTACCTAGGTAAATTTAATCCCATTGAATGACTATTTCATGAAAAATTTGAAGACATGTTTGCGACTCATATTTTGATAAACATAGAATCTAACACTGACCTGGTGGCCTACCACGACGTCTTTAAGTAGTATTGTTTTATTCTAATTCCGGAGTGGGTAAGAGACAGAGCTATACAGGTCGTCTAGCTCCCTCTCTTTCGCACTCTGGAATAAGCTTAAAGACGTCATATATATAGTAATGCCCCTGCACATTGCAAACAATGTAAGAAAATTAGAATTTCGCGGGCTTCACTAGCGCATTCTCCTTTAGCAACAAAGCCAACCATACCATGTCAGCTATTATATGTATATAAGTGTCATCGAAGTTGGCAATTGCGTTGATTGATCTAACTACACGTTTTTAAAGTCTAGCTTTTCCATGGCTTCACCCGCACTGACGTCGGAACTTGTCCCGAACGTACTACCTACTGGGATAAAAAATGTTTACGTCCTAACACAGGTCAGAACCTAGCTGGTTGCCAAATTTAAAGAAAATTCCTAATTTAGGCGTCAAATGTGACAGACAGAGATAGTTATTTTTGCAATTTAAACTATGTAAGTTTGGATCAAGATTTCGTGGTTAAGAAGCAAACGCCACGGTCGCCCGGTCGGTCCGCGGATGGCTAACCAGAGACCATCCGTTTCATACCGAGACCCCTTCGTGCTTCGGAAAAAAGCACTTAAAGCCACCGACTGTTAACGGAAGATCTTTGACCATCGTTACATGTGTCCCGAAAGTCTGACAACTAGTCAACTAAAATATATCATGTTACCCAGTAAATGTCGCGACACTTACCGCTTCGTCAGATGCTACACTCTCTGGCATACGCATGTTGTGATAGTGACTACGGAGACAACAAATGCAAGAAACTGCTCAGAGCTTGCCACGACTCACTGCGACGCGACCGTACTCACGTGAAGGAAGCATAAGTGACGTACGTGCGTGTAGTTCAGTCGCATAGCCTGAAGTTGACAAGTTGCACTAACTATAACACTAACCACACGTTTTTCGTGTGGGTAGTGCTTTGTTATTCTGGTTGGTTGCTAGAACCGTTTCAATTGATTAAGTATTTGTCGGTTTCCGAATTGATGATTTTGAGAACCTGTCAAATTGTACTTTAGAAGTTAGGTTATTGCTTCGACATTCTAAATGTATGCTAAAAAGAATGATACCTACAAGATTAAAAAAAAAAAAACAAATATAAAACAAAATTTATTTATTTACCAAATCCTCAATATTTAGTAAATCACCAATCAAAGTCGTTTGTTTTGTTTCAGGAGTGCCGTATCACGCCCTCTTCACTCCGTCGGAGTTATCTCTATCTGCCCTGAAGCATTGCCGACGGCGGAAAGCAAGGACCGTGTTCTCCGACCCACAGTTAACCGGTAGGTTTTTTATGTTTTTATATATTTATACTTATATATGCTAATAATATTATGTAGAGGTATAGTTTGGATGAATCACTCCCGCTATGCCGATTCCCTTTACGCCGATTCGTGATGCATATGCATTGTCTTTTGTTTCATCTCGGCGTGGCTGTCACAGAGTACGGTCACAGTTAAAACGAAATACGGCTGTGCTTTTAATTAATGAAGTAATTTCGCTCAACCGTAGGTACCGTCTTTTTAATAATACATTGATAACCCACGAACAAATACTAGGCTAGCATAAATTTAAGGATGTTGGAGGCAATCTTCGGAATCACTGATCTAATTTCGAAAATTCTTTTACTAATCTGAAGCTACATTATTCCTTGAGGCTATATATAACGTCCCCGTGGGGAGAGTTTCAGACCTAAACGCGAGCGAAGCCAAGGGCAAAAGCATACATGGCAGACAGTGAGACAGTGAGATGGTTTTTCAGGGATAAATTATACATATAAACCTTCCTCTTGAATAATTCTGTCCATTGATGAAAACCGCATCAAATTCAGTTGCGAAGTTTAAAAGGTCTTAGCGTACCTACACACGGCGGGTAGCTTCTTTGTTTTATAGGTACTATGTAGAGATTTTGTGACACATGCTTTTTTAATACAGTAACTAATTCTAAAAGAGCTATACTTTTCAACGGGAAAAAAAGGTTAAAAAAATAGCTGTTCAATACATTTGACTCGACAGCAGTTTTTTTTTCGCAATGTTAATAATGTTGTGTACTACCTATACCTACATCGGTCACAAATCACTAGTCACGCTATTTAGTTAATGTGGCAAGCCTATGACGACGGTCCTAAGGGTTTCATATTGCCAGAATTGAGTATTTGAAGTTTAGGAGTTACATTTTGACACATCATCATCATCAGCCTATATTGTTCCCACTGCTGGGAAACAGGCCTCCTGTCTATTAGAGGGAGTGGGCTGTAATCCACCACGCGGGCCCAGTGCGGGTTGGTAGATGTCACCTGTCTTCGAATTTTAAGTTCTAGGACATGCCGGTTTCCTCACGATGTTTTCCTTCACCGTTTTGAGAGGAGCGGTGATGAAATAAATTACACAAAGTAATGCGCCTGCCTGGGTTCGATCCTACGTCTTATTGCTCGTAAGTCGGGGCTGCTACCACTGGGCCACCGCTGCTCTCGGATTGACACACCTAAACTTTATTAGTCTACCTATCTACAGATATACATTAAGCCATTCAGGTTATGCCAATTATAAACATACCTAGATTTTTGTCTTTTCCATCACCTTTGTTGCTGATAGAAAGTGATGTTGTCTAGGTTCCCTATTCCCTGATGACGGACTCGTACCGCATTTTGTCATGTTTGATTGTGAAGTTATTTTTGTTAGTTTGATCAGAATGTTGGGACACTACAGATGAATGAAAGGCATTTCTATGTGGCTGAGATGAGAATGCTAAGGTAAGGTATGCGAATGGATAAAATAAGACATGAGTACATAAGAGGAAGTCTGAAAGTGGCGCCGGTGACTGAACAGTTATCTGGTAATCGGTTGTCTTGGTATGGGCATGTGATGCGGAGGAATGAGGAAAACGTCGTGAAAACTTTTGGGTATGAATGTGGATCAGTATAAGAGTAAAGGAAGACCAAAGAAACGAATTTGTGAAGGGTAATATGGCAAGAAAGGAGGTGTCTGATAAGATGACAAGTAATAGAGAAGTATTGAAGAAGAAGATATGTTGCGCCCACCCCAAATTAATAGGGATAAGGAAGGAGAATGATTCTTTGATGATTGGTCTTAGATAAAAACGAAATCTTTGCCCCTCGCTCATTGGTCTAGTTTTAGAGGTCACAAGCGCTCTGATGACCATGTGGCAAAGTATTACTGAGGTATTCCACCCGGAATATCACCGGGGTGTTGTCAACATTCATGCCCGGTTGATGGCGATCGACTCTGTTACATGGAATTTTATAACTGGCGCAATACACGGTGTAAATTATCCTCATCACGAAGCCGTCAACCAAGCATTCTGTAGCAGGGCAGAACTCAATGTAACGCACTCAAAACATTGTGCTGATGGACGGATTGAATAGTATGGGGGTCGTGGAGGTGTTTAAAAATTTGACATTAAACTTGTATTTAAAAAAATACTTGTCAAAAAGTTGGAACTTTGACCCCTAATATCTCCGTAACTAGAAGGTTCCCAGGTATGGTGTAGAACAAAAAAATTATCGTAATGACAGGGAGAATCAGTGCCTTTCGGCTTCGTTAAGAGGTGTTTTACACCCTTTATGAGTTTTCCATAAGAGTACACATTTACCTAACTTGGTGATTACAGGCATTATGTTTTGTTATTCTTGCCCAGGCCTAGAAAAACGCTTCGAATCCCAGCGGTACCTGTCAACTCCTGAGCGTGTGGAGCTGGCCGGAGCCCTGAACCTGTCGGAGACTCAGGTGAAGACCTGGTTCCAGAATCGGAGGATGAAACACAAGAAGCAGATGAGGAAACAGCAGCAGCAACGAGGTAAGGATGATCTTTCTGCTCTCATCAATCAAGCAGTTTGTCGGGTTATTCCGTGATTGGAGGGTTGGCCTGTTTTTTGGCCAAATATTTAGCACTAGCTGTCCCGCGCAACTTCTTCTGCGTCACATTTTCCTCGTTTTCGCAACATTTTTCATTGCTGCTACGCTCCTATTGGTCTTAGCGTGATGATATATAGCCTATGTCCTACCCCAGGTTGAAATCTATCTTCTTGCCAAATTTAATTAAGATCCGATCAGCCGTTTAGTCGTGAAAAGGTAACAAACAAACAAACAAACAGAGTGACTTTCGCATTTATAATACTAGCTGTCCCGCACAACTTCGTCTGCGTCAAATTTTCCCCGTTTTCGCAACATTTTTCATTGCTGCTCCGCCCCTATTGGTCGTAGCGTGATGATATATAGCCTATGTCCTTTCCAAGGTTGAAATCTATGTTCTTGCCAATAATAATAATTTAATTAAGATCCGATCAGCCGTTTAGTCGTGAAAAGGTAACAAACATACAAACAAACAAACAGAGTGTCATTCGCATTTATAATATTAGTATGGATGCCATCCAACGTGACTATGCTGAAGCCTTTTCAGAAATATTTTTTTCTATTCTGGGCACTTTCCCCGTTAAGATCGTTTATACCACATTTCATACAAGCTTTCAAGTCCTTATCTTTCGAATTTACTGAACCGATTTTAATGAAAATAATACGCATAAGCAGGATACATAGGTCTAAAAATTTACTGCAGTTGGCAGATCATGATAATAACTTGAGTAAGTTTCTAAGTGAGCTCTACTGGATAGCAAATATTGCTTCACAAAATAATTCTACCTTTATTGTTCCTGTCCTATCTCCTCTTTCATATTCATACATCGATGTATTCACCCCCTGGCAGTTCTGGCCAAACTTTCACATAACACCTAGTTATTAGTTACGGGAGCATAGTTGGAAGTTACCAAGAAATGCTTCTTGTTGCACAGTCGCGTACTGCCGGCAACTTGGCCAATTAGTCGATGTTTGCTGAGAACTTGCCGTATTATTGTTCCCCTAACATAGTAGTTACATTCGGAATGTATGCAGCTATAATTATTGAGGGAATTTTAAAAGATGAACTGCTTGAAGAAGTTGTAATGAAAAGTCTTTTCTTGAATAGGGGATCGGACTGAGTAAAGAAAACGACATTCTATTTTGTCCGTCAGACAGGTAATACAAAAATATTAGACACGTATTTTTTGTTTTATCAAAATATCAAAAAATTACCTAATTAGAACTCATTAAAGTTTGAGAGTGGGGGCTTACTACGTCACAAGTAGGTATAAAACTTACCTACATGTGACGTCATGCGCCATTTTAACTCAATATATCTCCGTAATTTTATGACCACGTGAAAAAAGAAAAAATACGTGTCCAATACTTTTCAATAAACTAGCCGACGGACAAAGAAGAAAAAAAGGAGTATCCCCTATTGTATTTCTTTAAGAATTACGGTTCATAAAACCTTTATATTGTTTAACCTGGATCGATTTAATCAATGTTTTATTTCGAAAGTATTCTATCTTAAAATAGGGCTTATAGGCATGTTTAAAAAAAGTATAATTTTACTGGCGACCTGCCTCCGCCTCGCATGGCGCCACCTATCTTGCCCAAAACTATCCTACCTATCCGATGAAACATTTTCATATAATACGGGCAAAGTTAACAAACTCGGTCAAAAACGTATTTATGAAAGTATTTTCCGCTGCCTACTCGTTGATATTGAGACCTATCCAACGGAATATAATTATTGTAATTCTTCAAAATCACCAAAAAAAACCCAGAAAACTCTTTTTCGCCCCCTTTTGTAAAAAGGTTATCGATAGTGATAAAAAACAAAAATTTATACTATTACACCAAAATATAGCTGGAATCTTAAATAAAATTGATTTATTCCAAATCACAATTTCCGACTTAGAAAATCAGATTGGCGATATCGATTTTATTTGTCTGAGTGAAACTTTTATAAAATCAGGACATGAAAGTAATCTAGCACTTACACATTTTAACTTAGCTGCTAGCTACACAAGACACGGTAAAAAACGTGGTGGAACATGCGTTTTAGTAAGAAAGGGTCTTATTTTTAGTCCATTGCCGATAACAGAGGAACTTGCCAGTGATTTTTGTTTCGAATGCTGTGGCATAGAATTATTGAGCCATAATTTAATTATAGTGTGCATTTATAGAATTCCGGATTCCGAAGTGTCAACATTTTTTAAAAAACTTGAATTATTGTTACACAATATAACTCGCAAAGTTAAAAAAAAATATTGTTTTGTGTGGTGATTGGAATATAGACATACTAAAAGACAATAAATCTTCAAAAGAACTAATATCCATACTGGAAAACTTTAATATTTCACCACATGTTAGAATACCTACCAGGAAAAATACTAGCATAGACCAAATAGCCAGTAATATTCCCGCACTTGATTTGAAAAGTAGTACACATAACTTAGCTCTCTCTGATCACGATACTGGTCAATCGTTAATTTTTTACCTTCAAGAGACGAGTAATAAATCAAGACCTATAAAATTCTGGTATGAAAAGAAAAGGGACTATAATAAAGACAACATAACTAAATTTTTAAATTGCTTAGCAGCCTTAAGTTTTACTGAAATTTACAAAGTAACACACTGCGATGAGGCTTTCATTGCATTCCATGACCTATTCACGCTCTTTTATAAATTGTGTTTTCCCGAAATCCTCGTTAAAAAGACCAATAAACCCATAAAAAATAAATGGATTAGTACGGGCTTAAAAATCTCATGCATTAAAAAGAGAGCTTTATATTATGCATATCAACATGATGCTATAAGTAAAGGTTATCACAAGAAAAAATACCTCAATTACACGAAAATCTTAAAAAAATGCATATCAAAATCACAACAGCTCAACAACAATATTTTTTTAAATAATTCTAAAAATAAATGTAAAGCGACATGGTCAATCATAAAAAATAATGTAAGCAAACCAAATGAGAACAACTATATAAATGAATTAATAATCCTTGATAAAAAATTTACTAATCCAAATGACATATGCAACCAATTTAACAATTATTTCATTGAGTTGACACAAAAAACCAACAATAATAAACATGACGTAAACAATATTAACATTGACAATAATATAAATACCCTATTTCTGACTCCAGTGAATGTAATTGACGTTATTAAAATAATTAATTCATTAAATAATACGAATTCTACAGGATATGACGAAGTAACCACTAAAATAATTAAATTAAGTGCGCATATTATTGCATCCCCACTTACCTATTTAATAAATCTCTCTTTTGAAGAAGGCGTTTTCCCATCTAGACTAAAACAGTCTATAGTTAAACCACTGTTCAAAAAGGGCAACTGTACTGATATGGGCAACTATAGGCCAATTACACTGATCCCAATCTTTGCAAAAATCTTTGAAAAAGCAATGCATAACAAAATAAATAGCTTTGTAACTAAATACAATTTAATTGTGGAGAGTCAGTTTGGTTTTAGGAGAAACAGTTCAACGACTCTAGCCTGTTTTTCTTTAGTGAAAATAATTACTGAAGCTCTTAATAAAAAAATGTCTGCTTTATCAGTATTCTTAGATATGAGCAAAGCGTTTGATTTTGTATCACACGAACGACTACTCTACAAGCTAGAAAAATATGGCATAAGAGGCAAAGCGTATGATTGGATTAAAAGTTATCTATCTAATCGCCAACAGAGAACTATTATCTCTAGGATAGAAAATGATACTAGGACGACATATTGCTCAGAACTAAAAATTAATACGTCCGGCGTCCCGCAGGGAAGTATACTGGGTCCGCCACTATTTATATTATATATTAATGACCTCAAAAAATGTTTAAAATGTGAATGTATCCAATTTGCTGACGATACTACTTTGACTATAAAATGTTGCAACAAAACTGACATAGAAATTGACACAAACAATGAATTAATTAATGTTATAAAATGGCTGAAAAACAATAATCTTCATGTTAATATTGACAAAACCAAAATAATTCAATTTCAGACATGTAACTTGCCAGTAATACCAACAGCAATTAAACATAATAATGCAATTCTTCAACCAGCACCATCAGCTTTATTTTTAGGTATAGTAATTGACAATAAATTAAACTGGAAGGAACATGTAGAAAGGGTATGTAGTAAGCTTGATAAGTTTGTATATGCTCTTCGCAAGTTAAGACTAGTGTCTAGTAAAAGAACAGTCCTTAATGCCTATCATGGGTATGTTTCATCAGTATTGCGTTACGGTCTAGTGATATGGGGTAATTCGGTAGATTTGGAAAGAGCATTCATAGTGCAAAAAAAATGTATCAGAGCCATGAGTGGAGCTGAATATTTTGACCATTGCAGGCCATTATTTAAGGAATTAAAAATTCTCCCACTCCCATGTCTATATATTTTTGAAATTTGCCTGTTTGTGAAAAAATACCCTCATTTATTTCTATTAAATGAACAAGTCTCTGAAAGACTGAACAAAAGAAATGCCGGTAAATTATTAGTACCTGCTCAGAGACTGCAATTATACAGTAGGAATGCCAGTTGTATGACAATTAAAATTTATAATAAATTACCACCAGCCCTGAGAATGTTACCAATTAATAAGTTTAAATGTAAAATGTTTGCTTGGCTCTTAGACATGTGTTTTTACTCCGTCAATGAATTTTTAAATCATACATTTTGATATTGTAATTAAGATCTTAATAATGACATTAGTACTCTGACATTATTGTGTTTTTTTTTTTTTTTGACATTTTTAATTTTTATTTTGATTATATAGATTAGATTTGACATTATGATTTATATTCTTGAATTAACTATTTATTTTTTGTTACTATAAATAATGCATTTTTAATGAAACTTTAACAATCTGAAATTATAAATTCAAATTTCATATCTCTATACATATAATATTCCTGTAATGTACCTAGTTTTGATTTGCATGTACCTAGCTTATTATTTAATATTTCTACACCAGCAATGGTAGTATGTGTGAAACTAAGTTTAATGTAAGATCTCAATGTACCATATACTAAGAAATAAATAAATACAATACAATACAATACAATACCTTTCAAGCTGGAACCAACCATATACATTCACAAAGTTTCATTGAAATCAGTTGGGTAGTTTCATAGATTAACATGTACGAACATATGTACACGGGATTTTTATAAAGGGTGTAAAACACCTCTTAACGAAGCCAAAAGGCACTGGTTCTCCTTGTCATTGCGATCATTTTTTTGTTCTACACCATACCTGGGAACCTTCTGGTTACGGAGATATTAGGGGTCAAAGTTCCAACTTTTTGACAAGTATTTTTTTTAAATACAAGTTTTTAATGTAAGATTTTTACTTTAAACACCTCCACGACCCCCGTACTATTTAATCCGTCCATCAGCACAATGTTTTGAGTGCGTTACATTGAGTTCTACCACAAAACATGATTTTACACCCCTCAAAAAAAAGTCGTTTCCCAGCAATAATTTTTGCTTAAAGTTACTTAGTTTCATGTACAGAATGCTTGGTTGACGGCTTCGTGATGAGGTGATTTACACCTTGTATATTATGATTAGCTACCAATAGAGATAGGACTGTCAGCTTCAAATATATTAAAAACTCGTAATCACTTGCAAGAGCTAACTGTTTGCTGTCAGTACTAGTGAAACTTTGCAATTTTGTTTTAGGGCCATACCAGACGGACACATTGAGATGGTAATTTTTTTTTCTATGATATCTTCTGGTATCTTCTATAGAATTTTAAATCTCTTTGCAGAAATACTAAAAATGTGTTAGTAGTATTTGATCAGGTGATTTCCTACGACTATTATAAATGCAAAAGAAAGAAAGAAAGAAAAGAAAGAAAGAAAGAAAACGTATTTATTTGGCACATGCCACAAAGCACACAAAAAAAAAAAAAATTAAAACTTAAAGCTAAACAGAAAAAGATAAGATGTGTGTCTCACGGCTGCGCCAAAAAGGATCAGTTCAGCAAACTGCCGAACAGCTAGTGCCCGACGCTGGTTTTCAACTGGACAGTTTTCAAGTGAAAAGTTTGTAAGGATGGGTGTTTGTTGCCCCTTCCCGCAAATCCTGCTATAGGGATTTTGATAAAACTTTATAGTACAACACAACTTGTAGTTTGCACATAACAATAGAACAATAATACTCTATTGATGTGTGAAAAAATATGGTTTACGCGGCGAAGCCGCAGACGGAGGCAAGTTTATCATAATGTAAATAGGTCTGTACTTACCACCTCAAAATTACTTTATTTAAAAACGAAATGGGAATATGAACAAGCCATGTATTATGTACAAGGTTCAATATGCCCTAAAGTCTTCCGTTCCCCTAAATTGCCATCTTAAACCTCAGGACACTTCAATTTAATAATATCTCTGCGACGCCACAACTCAAGACGTTGTCAAATCTAATTAGCAGCAATATGGCGGCGTTGCTAGGCAACCAACGTCTTAGAACCATTCACAAGCGATTTCGTAACTTATCTTTTTACGTTTTGGGTTCAAAATCGGTTGGTAATGGTATTTGGGGGAGGGGTGTAAAGTGTGTACGCGAAAATGGGTCTAATTGCGTAGTGTAAGAGGTTGTAATTGTGTGTAGGTAGTAATTTGATTTGGTTTCTTTTCAGTGCAGCGTCTTGGTAGTTTAATGATTTTTGTAGTGCGTATTGTCGGGTTTAGCAAGATGGGGAACTAAGGTATTTTATGGGGGAAAATCATAGAAGAGCCCCATAGGGTTTCATAAATTCTTGTTGATATACCTAGTCAACTGCCAGTCAACAAGAGTAACACTTAAATAAACTACAAAAACCTGCAAAAAAAAGGCTTTTTAAAAGTCAAATTTAATTATTTATATTAATTTTAATTATTCACTGCGTGTTAATTCAATGAATTCAGTTAACTAGCGTTTGCGTGTTGCTACGGCGTAGCGGCCGCTACGAGTTGGCGGTTTGCTACGAGTACGTGCTACGAAAGTGTAGCGTTTATAATTTGCTACAATCATATTTAGGTTACTTAAAAGTTTTTACGTTTGTAAGTACATAGGTATAGTAAAAGTCAGGTCAAGTCAAGTCAAGTCAAGGTCAAGGTCAAGTCAGGTATAGTCAAACAGTCGCTTCAATAGTTTGGCACAAGCTATTTAATTAAGAGCGTTTACGCCTTACGACTTATTTACCGAAATGACTGAACCAATTTTAATAAATCTTTATACGCATAAGCAGGATTCATATGTAGGTCTAAAAAGTTACTAAAACATTTACCGATTATAAGTTATATATAGAAAAAGAAATATCCAATTATCTTTTTTTTAAAGACAATCCGAAAATGTTAAGTTTAATTAAATCGGTTCAGGCATTTCGGAAAATAAGAACTTGAAAGTTTGTATGAAATGCCGTAAGGTGTAAACGCTCTTAAGTCTGAAAATAAGCACTTTTTGAACGTCATAAATTACAGCAGAGAGTTTCTCAAAACGCCCACATTTATCGATTTCTAGTATTTTGGCTTGGAAGAAAATCAAAATCAAAAGTCATTTATTCAAACTAGGCTGATAATCAGCACTTTTTGAACGTCAAAATTACAAGAGACAGTCCCCCAAAACGTCCGCCCTTCATTCTTCGAAGATACGGTGGATCAAACTCCACAGCATCTAATACTTTTATAGACTTATTAGTCATCGTCTGCGTGGCCTTTTTCTAACTTTGTTGTGGTCAGCTTATAGTCTGACCTGATGCAGCTGAATTTTAGTTTTATTAGTTAGTAATACTCGTAAGGTTAACTACTACTTCGGCGGCGACCTCTCGCGTCCGGCCCTGGTTCAATCCATGGTCCGGAGCGAGAGGGAATGGGAAGCCGTCGCCTCCTTCTGCGAAGCAGTCATGCTAGCGAAGGAGGAGGCGGAACGTGAGAGGGAGAGAACCTCACGTCCCAGCCGCCGCGGGAGACGCCCCGGGCGTCGGGGGGCAACCAGTGGCTCCCGGCCACCATAGGCGCGACCCTGTGGACGGTGAGTAATGGGCTAGGTCACCATCCGTCCGTCTTATGACGACAGGCCGTCGACGGCGCGTACGTGTTCCACGCGCGCCTCAAGGAGATGTCAGCAAACCGGAAGGCGTCCGAGAGGGCCGATGTCAGGGCTGCGGGTTGTTCGAAAGAGATACCGCGGCCCTGGAACACAAAGGGCGAAGAAGGAACATGGGTGGGTTTTAGTCAGTACAAGTCTGACACTCCCTCCCGCTCCGCCCAGAGCGGGAGAAGTCATTTGATGATTTCCCATCCGGAAAAAAAAAAATAACTACTACTTCCTTGGTCTACTAGTCACAATCATGACTGCTGAGCATCAGGTCCTGATTCGATTCCCTTGTCAGGTAAAATGATATTGGGTTTTTCAATCAAGTATTTCTCAGTCACTCAGTCTGGATTTGTTGCCGGTTGATGGCAATAGGCTTCTATTAGATAGGACCTAAACATAAGTGGCGAAATGTGGGTTTACCTACACCTCTGCCTAACCCTTCGGGCAGGGCTTGTTAACGTTACCAACTAACAAAATAATATCCGTTACTTAACGTTAATTCCAATGTGATACCTTATTAACTTTACAAAAATATAACGTTAATTGATAACATTACCAGTAATTTAACGTTAAATACAATTAACCTAATATACGATAATAACGTTACTCTACCGTTAATTTAGCTAAAATCCGCTCACATTCAAGATTGTGTGTGGTATGTGAGATGCTAAGTTGCTAACCATATACTGACTTCCTCAACCATGATCTAGCGACCCACGAAATGCGGCGTCCACAAGGTTTGGCGCAATTAACGGTTATTTAAATTAACGATAAAAATTTGCAAAAATAACGTTAAATCTATTAACGTTATTTTAATATTAACGGTAACACTGACAAATGAAGGTAACGTTACAAAAATTTTACCGTTATTTAAAGCCCTGCCTTCGGGGTTTACAGGCGTGAAGTTATGTTATATGTAGTAATACTTATCTAGTCTGTCATCTAATCATATTTTTTTCATTGTTCACAGGAGCCACAGCTGTAGACTTCACCACTAAACACCCGGCGACTCATTCTGAATGTCGAAAGGTGGGTTTTTATAATAAAGTAGATATAGTTGACTAACTAATCAATTGACATACTTTTATGAGCAGTAAAACGCGATTTTGTAAGTCAAAAACAAGTTCCTGTCACGTCACTTATTTGCCAACTCAATGACCTAACTACTTATTTGATTCAAGGCAATTAAAAATCTAATTTTATTGTTATAAATATCGGTTATAAAATAATCTTTTTTTTAAGTTGTGTATTTGATTTATGGTGCATCTACCGTATTGCTGTTGTCACTGTCTCGTAGTCTGTCATTTATGTGAAACTAGCTGTCACGCGCAACTTCGTCTGCGTCACATTTTCCCCGTTTTCGCAACATTTTTCATTTCTGCTCCGCTCTCATTGGTTGTAGCGTGATGATATAGCATATAGCCTTCCTTGATAAATAAGCCATCTAACACTGAAATATTTTTTCAAATCGGAGCAGTACTTCCTGAGATTAGCGCGTTCAAGCAAACAAAAAAACAAACGCTTTATTATTAGTACTAGATGTCCCCTTTGCGTGGATGTGATGCATTTTCCCTCTTAACACCTCATTAATTCTTTCCATGTTTATTTCTCGTTATACGTCATTTATAGCGCAAATAAATCTTACTTTTCTTCTTTACACAACAACGTGAAAAAGTACTTCTAAAGTCTTTAGACTCGGTCTAGTCAATAAGGTCTTTGAAAGGGACCTCTTGCGTGGCAATGCAACCATCTACTCTGCAGTCACACCTCCAAAGTAGGACGTTTACAAGTGGGATCAGTTATTTGCCACAGCCAATTTTACAAGCTTTTTATTAACAGTGTCCTCCTGACAAACGCCAACAGAACCTGTCGACTACTACGGCCCTGCCTTCTGACCCAAATGACATTTTGATTAACAAAAACGTTCATTTCTAGGCTGAAAACTCAAGAATATCGACAGACTCAGACACGGAGCACAGCGACAGTGATATCGACATCGTCGGTGAATCGAACTACGCACAACACTACTCCGCGAATAACACGTAGAATATCGACAAATACGTATAACTGAATCATTTAGATACATGAGAATTTATACTTGGCTGTTGAAAGGATAATTAACACAAAAAAACGTGCTGAAAGATTGTGTATCAGGGCATCTAAACCGGGTTTCGTATGCCCTAATTGCGTTACTCTTATCTAGTGATTTAATTGACTGATGTTGGCAAAATAAAACTTCTTTTCATTCTTTATCGAGTGGTTAGTCTTACCTAGTGTCAGAATGTTTGTGCCGCCCATGGGCCTCTGACTTGGCTTTGAATGCCAGCGCGAAATATATGTCAGGCATGCTGGATTCCTCAAGATGTTTTCCTTCACCGAAGCAAGTGATAATTATACAATACGCACAGTCATGGATCCGAAAAATCAGCGATCTTGGGAATTTCATTTCATTTCATTGGCAGTCCGAAGGTCACACCACCAGGCTGTCACGAAAAAGATGAGGAGAAACTCCACGGGCATTCTTTGAAATATTTTTAAAGAGTAATCATGCAGTTTATTTTTAGTTCTTCTTCACAAGAAAGGACCTATACGAAATGTGCAACTTTCTCTTGTCGACGTTTTGTAAGTGGCCATGTAGGTTTTTGTGAAATGGAATATTTTGAATTTTAATTTGTGGTGTTTCCTCCACAAAGGTCATGATGGTGATTTATTTCAGCCAGCCAATCACAGAAAAGGACTTAACTCGTGTTACGAAAGATAGCTGTCAAATTTGTGTGTATGCCTTAAATCACCTTTCAGGAACTGGGTGTAACAGCTCATGGGAAAATTCGTTAAATTCTAAATCATTGTATTTACCTCTTTCAAACTGAAATGGCCCTAATGAATCCTTCACGTTCTCCAAATATTAAGGAAAAATGAGGTTTAAAACAAAGCGAATGATCTCAATTTAACATGCTAGGTACTATTTAAATTATAGAAATAATTGTTGATTAAATAAGAGAACTAGTCAACTTGTAGTTATTATTTATAAGTGCAATAATAGTAATATTATTTTGTATTATAAAACAATAATGATTGACGATTTGGGTGTCTAGTCTAGTCATTAAAAATAATAGTGTTTAATAACTAGTTTTTATTGATAAAATATATTTAGTTTGTACAGTATAAGATTATAATGTTTGCAAAATGATAGAATTATTATATCTCAAAGTTTGTAAAAAACTAAACTTGTCACATTTTGTCAATAATGTAAGTACACGCAGCAAAATAATTAAGTATGCAAACTTCTGTGTTCTAAGATTAAAAAGAAGAATTTTTGGGTTTTTGGCTTGCATAACTTTATACGTCACTCTATTTTACTTTCAGTCATCTATTTTATTTTCAAAATAGCAGCCACGCATGAAAGCTGTTTTAATAAATAGCTATCATCAATACAAACATGTTTTATTTGGGATAACATCTTCAAAGGCGTTTTGGAAATACTTAGTAATAAGCTATCAAAGTTGTGTTGATGACGAAGATCAAACTTTGTCAGCTTATATTTCAGAAACGTGACGCTTTGGAGTTTTTTTTCACGATACAATATTTATGCCACATACAATATTTTGCTGGATGAGAGTGGCCGAGGATCGTGCTCAGTGGCGTGTCATGGGAGAGGCCTATGTCCAGCAGTGGACGAGAACAGGCTGATGATGATGATGATGATTTATGCCAGCTTTTGATTTAAACAAGATTTAATGTGTAGCTGAAAATTTTGAAAATAGAAGTAATGTTATTTAAGCCAGGCTTCATACAAAACTATTCAAATCCGTTTGTGTTTAGAGCCAACATTTTTCGCTTCGTCAAGTAAATAATGTACAAAGCTTTAAATATACTATATGTATAAGTAACTGTTTATAGAGGGCGTCAAAAAATTGTCCGGGCCAGGTCGGGGCATTTTTTTTTTTGAAGAGAAGAATCCTGGTAGCAGTGCCACGTTGGATGGCAATGCTGCCTGATCCTTTTGTCGAATAAAACATGTAAATATAAAAACTGTAAACCCCGACTCTGGTAAAAATACTATATATGTACAAGATAACTTTTAACTTAAGTTTTTTTACCGCAGTCGGGTTTTTTAGTTTTTTTTAATTACTCTTTTATTTTCAGCTTTTTAGTTTACAAATGTGAATGATTTTGCAGACGAATAATTCCTGTTTTTATTATAATACGTTTTTTTAACTTTTATACTATTTGTCACTTTTGAATAACTTGTAAACGTATAAGTTCTTTATATTTTTGTAATAGCCATTTAAAACCCGTCACTTTGATACTCCACTTGATGGTATTAGATGGTAGCTCATACACATAAAACTATCAATGAGGTTATGGCATTTGGGCCGTAAAAAACAACAATAACAAGTAGATTTTAAAGTTTTGTATGTACATACAAAACTTTAAAATCTATATATTGTTGCCTTGCCAACCTTCTTATTTATTTTGTTGTGTGTACCTATAAAGCAGTTAAAAAGAATTGAATGATAATAAATTAGTTTTAACTCAGTATTAGAAAAATTGTTTTAGATTAGATAATATAAGTTGTAAATAATAATAGTTAGCATAGGAAAGCTCAAAATATAGATTTAACTATGAGAAATTGGTTGTTTTTTAGACACAATAGAATTCATTTTTGCAGCAATCTTAAAAGTTACCCGAGTAGTAATTCCTATCTATATATCTTTTTTTTACACACTAGGAATTTCTCCTGTATCGTGGGTGCGTTTACAAACATTTCAAACTCCAATACACAAACAGACAGACCCTAATAAAAACCTCTACAAACAACATTGTCCATTTTTTTACATTTTTCGCGTATATCTTCATCTGGTAAAGCGAGCATTGTTCTACAACTCACAACTGAATACGGAATATCTATCACTGTTTTTTTGCAGATAAACAATATGTCTTTTCATTTTCCATCGTAAATGACATAAATAAGTTTAAATATTTTACAATAGCAATGAATAATAGTTGGTGGTTTTGTAAAGTAGTTAAAACGAAGAATTACTGTTAATTAATATTATTGTACATTTGTTTGTGATCTAGTTGCTAAGTTATTCAAATAAAATTAATTCAAAATATATACTTTTGGTTTTAATACATTGATATGGGAAAGCCTGATGGGGGGCAGTCTTTTTTTTTTTTTTTCAGTCTTTTTCAGTGTGGTTAGTGCTGGTGTCGGAGTTTTTATGCCACCGATATATCTCTCAGGTAAGTTTGGTTTCCTCACGATGTTTCCCTAACCAGAAGTCAAAAAACGGTATACCTACACACCAAAGAAAAGAGAATTACAATAAATTAAAGGAATAAAAGTGCAAAATGAGAAATGCATATTTTTCTTCCTGGTTTTTTTTTTTTTTTAAGTTTCAAAATATTCGGTTCGGTTTTGTTTTGTCGATGACTTTACCGCTTTTAGCTTAGGAGGATAGAAGTTATGCGTAGAAATAAACCCATTTTTAACCCCCGACCAAAAAAGAGGGGTGTTATAAGTTTGACGTGTGTATCTGTGTGTCTGTGTATCTGTGTATCTGTGTCTGTCTGTGGCATCGTAGCTCCTAAACGGATGAACCGATTTTGATGAAATTGATTTCGTTTGAAAGGTGTTTTAATCGAGAGTGTTCTTAGCTATGTTTCGAGAAAATCTGCCGAGCCGTTTGAAGGTAATCACTTTTCTAGTTGAAGGGAAATAAACAACTTTCCCAGGTCTGGTCGATTCGAAATTTTGTTACTTGTCACTATGGGCATCGCTGGGTGGGGGGCTGCACCCTCCCGCTCCCCCTTAAAAGCTCGGGTATTTTTTTAAATTTATAACTTTTCTTTTGTTTTGTGCTTGTACTTGGCGGTCTACTTAGCGGTCCCCCGACGCTAATACGCTTGAATTATTTTATTTTAGGTTTTTTAGAGGTTTTCCGTGTCGGGGGTTTTTTTAATTTTTAATTTAATTTTTTAAGATATAAGTTTCTGAGTATGAATGTGGAGGGCTATCAGAACAGAGGAGGACCAAAGACGCGATATATAGATTGTGTCAAAAAGAAGTATGGAAGAAGAATACAAATTCTTTGTGCCGACCCCATTTTGGGGTGACCCCAAATTACTTGGGATAAAAGCCAGAAAAACGATGACAATGTCCCATGGCATGTGTACCTCTAGCGAAATACCTATACCTCAGAATATCCCGCAGTTTTTCTTTTTATTTTATATTTATTTTATTTGGCTCTTCAACAATGAGTACACTATACATATTAGAAAAAACATTTCCAACTTAAATCTAAGTGCCCCATCAGTTAAAGAAGAGCCTACATGTACTATATTATGCAACTACAGTTAACAGGCTCTACAAAACAAAAATAAAAAAATAATAAAAATGTTATTTTAAATCAGTCCAAAATAATTGAAAATGAACTGAAGACTTCTTTTATGAAAAACCTTTTCCTAATGTACTGACAGACAAAAGACCAGCTGTGTCTACAAAATGCACAAGATTCTCATGAAACTTGAATATTTCAACTCCTAAAGGATTTTGGTAAGGGATCGTATTTATTTATATTTGCCGATGGGAAATCCCCCCGGACTTGTAAATAATTTGTTTATGAACCCATAACAAGCAATCAAAATACCCTCTATACAATAAATAAATACATTTCATACAATTTTCTCAACATTCACGAATAATAACAAGCATTTACAAACAATAACCTTGCAAGGGGGTGCGCACGGCGCACAATACAGAAATTAGTGTCAAATTGTGCGTGTGATCGTAGTGAACGCCGTAACAAGGTTATGGCGGACGGTATAACTTTATTAAAAGCAGGCGACGATGGCTCGTGTGATTTCCTTTGACTAATATTTGTTTTGATTTTATTTATCTCGTACGTTTTGTAGGAGGAGGCGCTCGTGGCTAAATAAAGACAGCCGCACGGGTCGATCTTTAAGGTTAAGCCGTGCTTGCCGGGGTTGGTCCGTGGATGGGTGACCATAATTACATACCGAAGTTTCCTCCGTGCCTCGGAAAGCACGTTAAGCCCGGCTGTCATTTGTAGATCTTTGAAAGTCGTTACGAGTAGTCAGAAGCCAAAAAGTCTGACATCCAGTCTTACCAAGAGGTATCGTATTACCCAGTTACTGGGTTGTGGAGGTCAGACAGGCAGTCGCTTCATGTAAAATACTGGTACTCAGCTGCATCCGGCTAGACTGGAAGCCGACCCCAAGATAGTTTGGGAAATGGCTAGGCAGATGATGTACGTTTTGTAGGAAAGGTTTTCGTGTGTTTTATCGTGTCCCTGCCCTTGTCCCATGATATTTGTGGTCGGCGTAACTCATTTTTACTTCCATTGTCCTCTGTTTACCGTCTTCGCGTAGGTAGAAGTGTAAGTATTTCAATCAAATACACCGAACAAAACTATCTTTGATGCAGGATGGGTAGGGAGACGAAGGCCAAAAAAAAATGGATGTATTGTCTGATGAATTGATGATATATAAAAGAAAAAAGGAGTAGTTGATACCGTGACGTCTGACAAGGGAGAATGGAAGAACAAAACGTGTTGCGGCAAATCGAAGAAGAATCGAACAAGAGGAGGAAGATGATGATGACGGTGGTATAAGGTCTTTCTGACTGGATCAAAATTCCGTGTCTGTGTAAATCATCATCATCATCATCATTTGAGCCGTGCGACGTCCACAGCTGGACATAGGCAAGTGTCGCCACATTGACCGTTCCCGTGTGACTCTTATCCAGCAATTCAGCAGTTCTCCGCAACCTTCACCAGGTCATCCGTTCACCTAGTGGGAGGCCTTCCATCGCAACGTCTACCGGTTCGCAGTCGCCAATCCAGAACTTTTAGGCCCCATCGGCCATCTGTTCTGCGAGCAATGTGTCTTGCCCACTGCTACTTAAGTTTGGCAATTATTCGGGCTACGTCGGTAACCTTGGTTGTCTTGTGGATGTCCTTATTTCTGATTTGATCACGCAAGGAAACTCCAAGCATAGCCCTCTATTCCCTTTGGGTCAATTTAAGCTTTCTGATGAGGCCCATTGTGAGTGACCACGCTTCAGTCCCGTATGTAGGTAATCACTGGCAACACACACTGGTCATAGACTTTCGTCTTGAGAGTGAGACACTGCGGTAAGTTGGACTTGTCAATAGGTGTCATCAATTATTTATCATTCGCGTTTGTGACCGACCGTTGGACTGAAGAAAGATGCGATATTTTCATTAAAGCTTTAAAAACGGTAAGCAGATCTAATGACGAGGGGGTGGGTACGTGTCAAAGTGCCATAAGGTGTAATAACTAATACCATTCGCAGCAGGCCAGCATTTAGTTTTGATCTCAGGTGCAATAAGCGAGAAGGGTTCGCTCGGATGGTGTTATGTTTCATGTAGCCAAGAAATTAAGACCTTATAAAAAATAACCACCTCCGTGGAGCTACTACATGTGACTTCGAGAAATTCCTGTAAATAAAATCCAATATCAATTTGCCTGACCTCGGAATGGAACCCAGAATTTTACATTTTTACTAAAAATCATTAAGGGACTATCTTGTCATCAACATAGGCTAAGAAGAAAAAATACGTATTGAAGAAGAAACTCATACACTACCCAAGAAAAGTAAGTAAAATGTTTAAGTAGGGAGAAATCAGTGTAATACATAAAAAGCTGCCAGCCGAATACATAACCGCTCCTTCTTTAGAAGTCGGTTAAAATGGTCCCCTACACAATAGGAACTGCCAACCCTGCCATAATCAAATCATGTCGATATTGAGCCTTCTGCTCCCGCATTAAAAGAGTTGTTCTCGATCTCACCCCTTCAAACTGTTGAGGGGGACAGCAGTAAGTCAAGTGTGGAGTGTCCTTAAAAATGTGCCTGCACTAAAATCAAAGATTTAAAGTAACTAAAACAGTGATGGATATGAATTTCGATGGATGGAGAGGGAGAGGAAGGCCAAAGAAAAGATGGGTGGATGAGAAACAGAGGGGAATGGAAGAAAACGTGTTGCGCCAACCCCAAGTAGAATGGGATAAGAGCAGGAAGATCAGATAATGACACAGAAAAAAACCCAAATCAAAGATTTAAAATCGATAACAGTGTCTTTGTCACCATATCATTGTGAATATTGTTAGTTTATAATTTGTCTCGCGAGATTATGAATGATCGAAAAATTGAGATTTGCAACAAACAAAATCAAAAGTCATTAATTCAAACTAGGCTGATAATCAGCACTTTTTGAACGTCAAAATTACAAGAGACAGTCCCCCAAAACGCCCGCCCTTCGCCACTTCCTAGTGTTTTAGCTGGGAAGAAAAAGTGGCGGAACAAACTCCGCAGCAACACATCTGTTTGTTAGGTTAGAAGAACCAGATTCTATACAATAGTGTTCAACAAGTTTATATTTAAACAAGGAATCCATTACATCAAATTAATGTCACATGTCGTCTAGCACACACCAATAGTAAAACAAAATATTAAAAAAATATACTCAAGAATAAATACAGCCTCCAGACATAAAGGGCGTGCCCGCTTATACGTGCATACAGACGATACGATAAAATAAAAATAAAGTAACTAAAATAAAATAAAAAAAAATAAAGTAAAAAAAAACTGCGTACCATATACAATTTAATGCATATTTTTCGATAGTTGAAATAGCATAGCGATCAATTGTGAACTAGTATCAAACTTGCTAGCGACGGAATTGCGCGATAGCACGGTTTTCAATAGGCATTATTTAGATGACGCCTATTGTTAGTGAAAAGTATAGGACTCCTAAAACAGTTCACTTATGACTAGTTTTTGCTTGCTCTATCTTTACTGCCATTAAAATAAGTATCATATTTTATAAACTTCTGCCTATTGTTGTACTACACCAACAATCTGTGAAAACATAAAACGCCGATCGAACCAATTTTTACCGCCCAACGTCACATCTTTCTAAAATAAACCTTAACACTGTGGTCCAAAGTACAAATTCCAAAACGCAAATTAACTTGGCATCCAGTAATTTGCAGTTATTACAAGCCGGAATGCGGCGCTTTGATCCAGTTAGAAGCGGATTGAACCGGTTTTAGGGGTAGGTGCGACCGTCAAAGGTAGACTAAAATAGGTTATGTTCGTTAAATATGATTATTTCTTCTTTGTTCGATGTAATTTAAGGATCTAATAAATGTAATAAAGCGATTTCGATAAGACTTTATTGCTAGAGTGGATGGAAAGGGGACAGCAATGATTGGTTATGTTTTGGTATTAATAAAGTCTGGTGCAGCTTTTGTGTTATCAATTTATAATGTCTTTGTTGGTTACAAGTCTTACAACACTGTTGATTGTGGCTTTCAGGAGATGCAGTAGTTTGGGAAAAAAGCAGCGGGATTGACGCCAAACAAAAAAAAGCCGAACAACATAGTCAGCCTGTAATATTTGCTGTGAATGGGCCGTAACTGACTGCGCGGTCACAAAGCTGGATGCTGGGTGTGTTTGAATTTTTTGGTTCGACGATATTATTTTTTTCTTCACCGATTCGGGAGCAGCGAAACACAGTACCTAATGCTAAGTTATATGCATTAGGTATGGTAGTCATTCACACAGCTCAAAACTTCATAAATGGTTCAGTTTTGGGATCTTTTTAAACAAATCTACCGGCAGCGCTAACTTTGTACCGACGTCATCGCAATAAAAGAATTAGCGCGCCGTACAAAGGTTAAACACTGCCGGGGGACGCGACATTTTGATAAAATCGCCGTTACAAAGACATGTCACCCTTTTTAATGGATTAGGGTGATATGTTAATAGATTGAACATGTTTTAATATGGTACCGTGTTTCACAGTTAAGGCTCTCGGGGGATTAAGGGTAATAAAACTGTTTAAAGTGGCAAATAGAGCAACCAAGCCCCGAAAGTGTATGACAGTATATTATGTGTGTGTGTAGTGGAAGTGTATAACCATAGAAATACAAGGTGTTGTTTTGCATCCTCGTCAAATTCAAGGAGGTTGCTACTGATCCTCGTCCCGAATCAATAATAAAATGGGTTGGGTTTTTTTTTTCTGAAATAGGTATGTGTGAACTCGCCCTATAACCTCGCTTACACACATACAAACAATCTCAAACGTTTATTCGATAATTTATTTTTCCCTGAATCACGTTAAGGGGGTTATTCTGAAATATTGACAAACTTAAACAACCAAAAAAATCAGCGTTTATTAATAATTAAGTAGGTACCGTAATTTTAATTGATTATTTATGTCTTTTGTGACCACCTCCTGAAATTTGACGAGAATGCAAAACAACACCATGTATATCCATCATCTGCCTAGCCTTGTCCCAACTATTTTGGCGTCATCTTCCAGACTTACCGGATGCAGCTGAATACCAGTATTTTACATGGAGCGACTGCTTATCTGACCTCCACAACCCAGTATTACCTAGTACTAATACTTGGTAATACGGTACCCCTTGCTATAACTGGTAATCAGAATTTCAGGCCACTGTGCGAGTACCTGTAATGATGGTCGAAGATCTACAAATGACAGCCGGGACCAACAGCTTAACGTGCTTTTCGAGGCACGGAGGAAACTCGGTAGGTGGTCACCCATCCACAAATCAACCTAGGCGACCATAGCTTCACCTGAAGATCGATCCGGGCTGCTGTTATTATTTAGGCTCGAGCTCCTCCACCACCACACAAATACAATAGAATTGTCATTCTATTTTTGATAAACGCTGCATAGGATCACCTCTGCCTACCCTTTGAGAATATTGTTATTCGTAAGCCTTTCTAACGAACATCTACTTTATTTTAGTTATCAATTAACTTTGCTTCCTAGCACATGTGTTTTCGAACTCTATGCGCAGTAATAAGTTTGAAAATCTACAAAACCTTGGTCTATCATTAAAAACAATTAATATCTAATACATCAGCAATCAGCTTTAAGCGAATTACCGCCATTTTGCCCTCAACGGGCGCTTAATGTCAATTATCAAGTGATTTTGCTACTCGCCGCTAGATGGCGCGCATCAGATTACTGTCCATTGGGACTTGTTAGGACGTACAACGACCAGGCTATGTTGACCTTTATTCTCAAAAGAAACTATAGAAATGTTAGTTCTTTTAATTTCGGACAAGTTTTAGAGTTCCTTCGTAGGAAATATAGTCTTGTAATCAAGTATACTAAGGTTGATTTTCCAATGTTATGGTTAGTTAATTAGATTTGGTTTAGCAATCATTCTGTTATCTACTTATCAGCGATAAAGTATTATTGATTGAGGCCACGGAGCAGTACTCAAGTGTAGCCTAATGTTTTCACTTTGACTGCTTACTATAATCACGGTTATGTAACAGGTATTATATAGGTATCAAAATTATTAGATATTGTATCAAATTAGGTGTCGTTTGAGTCTTACTTCAATCTCTAGCAACAGATAAATGACTACCTAAACAAAACTGCATTTAAATTTCAACTCATGGCTTAGCTGCGACAGTGGAAATTCCAAGCGTGCTATACGATTAAGGTGACGCCCAGTGTTCGTGAAAACGAGAATGAGACTGATTTTATGTGTTTAGGACGTACTGTCTTGTACGGGCTTCATGTCCTACTTGCATTTACATATTTATGTGAACAGATAAGAGATAAGATACCTAACCGGATTACGGAAGTGTGACGATCTTGACAATAGTTCTTTTGAATTGACTCAACCAACAATTCTGGGAAAGGAAACTCTTTGACAGTGAATAACAGAAAATAACAATGAATTAAGCAATTGCAATTTCTTTATTAAACGATAAATAGTCTTACTACCATCACGCTTGTAATCCCGCAGGGTTAGGCCAAGGTGTACTTACCACCATTTCGCCAGTTAGGTTTAAGTCCCATATAATAGGGGGCGACCATATTGCCACTAACCGGGCATAAATCGCAATATTATGTAGGACTAGCTGTCCCGCGCAACTTCGTCTGCGTCACATTTTCCCCGTTTTGGCAATATTTTTCATTGCTGCACCGCTCCTATTGGTAGTAGCGTGATGATATAAATATAACCTTCCTCGATAAACGACCTATCTAACACTGAAAGATTTTTTCAAATCGGACCAGTAGTTCCTGAGATTAGCGCGTTCAAACAAACAAACTCTTCAGCTTTGTAATATTAGTACTTATAGATAGTGTACTTGCAAGTTACATCCTTGAACCTTGTAGAAATTAAAACAAATTTTCGTGCGGACAAGCGTTTTTGCCATAAGTACCTATTATTGGAATCAAATAAAACAGCTCGCATGCAGCAACCCATTAATATGAATGACAAGATTTATCCGTGATGCTAGGCAACTGGGCTTATCCCAGTTCTAAACGTCCCTTTGTGACTATTGGTCTTTTTTCTTTCTGCCTGTTCTGCTGATATGGAAAGATGTAAATAATTATGGTATTTTCCCTGCCCCTCCGCTATTCTTTTCTGATTAATTTCGTTGCGGGATCCAAGACAGTTAAATTCTTGCTCTGGGACTTCGTCGAGCTTCATTGTCTCGCCGCTTTTTTTGGTGGTCGCTACTGATGATTCTGGCTTACAAGAGTTACGGTGGTTTGGGAATTGTGTGGCGGGCTTGTAACCTGGGGGTTCTCTCTCTAGGTCCGTCAACAAAAATACGGGTCCGTCCATAACTAGCTTTAAACTTCGAAATGTAGCCTACTTGATACTTCCTAATATTGTCGGATTCATGAGTTTTGAAAACACATCGGGGGTAAGGGCAACTGTCCAATCGTGTTGTCATTCATTTTTAGTTCCGGCCCCTAACGAATCTTATGTCAGTAAGTAATACGGAGTAGGAAACGACCGTAACTTCGGCCGAAACTACGGATTTCGTGCTTAGAGAGTAGACCCCCTGGTACAAGTCCAGACCCCGTGGCTGCTTCTGAGAAATTCCTGATGGAAAAACCCAATAAGTAATAACACTTTGCCTTTGGGTCTTCAAATAATCCTTGGAAATTAAACTCGAAGCTGCATGCCTCAAATATTTAGGTGCTTAAGAGAGTGGTACATTTATTGGGGAGTTAATGCACCAGCGTTTACGTATTTGTGCACTAAAAAACTCCCGATTTGGTTAGTCTCCGCCTGGAGCATAGAAAGATACCTACTTGCCTAATTAATGCTAATTTACTTTACCCAGGTATACTCCTGAACCTCTCTAACCTCCTCCCAACTATGTTATAGTCGGCTTCCAGTCTAACCAGATGTAGCTGAATACCAGTATTTTACATGGAGCGACTGCCTATCTGACCTCCACAACCCAGATACTGGGTAACAAGATACTTTGAGAATCTCTTGGTAAACTCACCTCACACAGTTAACGAATAAACATATTTTTCGCCATAAATGAGTAGTAGTAGGTAGTTCGTGAGTCATTTTTAGAGTTCCGTTAAAACGGAACCCTTATGGATTCGGTCTACCCGTGTCTGGAGGCCTACTCTCTTTCTCCGAAACGTAACTTCGGCAACGAACGAAAATTAAACGTAGTTAAGTTTGTGACCCTACTCTATATAATTTGAGGACGCACACAATAAAATTCAATACATACGTTGTCTGCAAATTCGAACTTCTTGTGTGCGACCGCAAATTATATAGAGTAGGGTCACAAACTTAACTACGTTTAATTTTCGTTCGTTGCCGAAGTTACGTTTCGGAGAAAGAGAGTAGGCCTCCAGTCTCTCTGTCTGTGTATCCGTCCGTATGTCACGAAATTTTTACTCTGAGACTACTGGCACCACAAAGTTGAATTTGTAGAGTGTGCCTTCTAGGAACCGCTACACAAAATTTACCTATATATATAACTGTGTGGTGGTGGTGTTTATCGATAGCTCTTGAAAAATGAAGACGTGGTTTCTATAGTACATTTTTTCTTAAGTCAATGGTTGATGAGATATTTGGGTCCAAAGTCGTAAAAATTGTGTCCTGTCTCTCCCCCATCTCTAATTTATAAATCAATATGAAGGAAATTCTGAAAAAATTTAGGCTGGTAGAACGTAAAAAAAAACTTTCAATGAAAATTGTTTTGAATAAGATTTGGCATTTAGTTTTTGGAATATAGGACTGCAGAAGTACGGTGCTACGGAACCCTGTGAGTGCGAGTACGACTCGCACTTGGCCATAACACACACCTTGGACACCTTAGATAACAGTTGATAACACTGATAAGATACACTTAGCGGCAGACATTTTGTTTCAGTCCATAAAACGCACTCGGACTAACATACTGTTGTGTTTTTTACAGAGTATTATCAAAAAGTTTTCATGTGTTTGTGATCTTTGGACGAGAAATAAGGTGATTACATTGTTCTTTATTCTTTAATTTAATTTTTTGGACTAAATTCACAGGGCATTTTGTACCATTAAGCCTTTTTGGTTAAATAGAACAACATTATGATAAGTTAAAATAAATGATAAATATTATTTACTCAATTTTTAGGTTTTAATAAATTACCTATGTTGTTGTCGTGTTGCTATACCAAAATGATTTTCTCGTGTGTTGTGTTAACTATGTTTGTATTTGTAGGTACTACCGCAGTCACTGACGGTAAGACCACTTTTTAACCTTATGCACTGAGTAATAAGATTGAAAACTTGACTTAAAACGAGTGTTGAAGTCGACCATCAGTGAGCGCGGTAGTACAGGTGGGTGCCAGCCAAGGTATATAATGTATAATACACCTACAAAAGCAGTCAATTACGAAATAGTTGGGTTACTATACAAAATTTACTATACTGTACCAACTTTATTTTCCTTTATTTGCCTTGCAGTCAGTTGTTTGTTTTAAGAAGAATTATTGTGACTTATGAGTTCCATTGTGTTCACATAATACAATTAAGATAGTGGTACCTATTCTATTTTTTAAGTTACATTGTTGGGTATGAAAATGAGGAGCTCGTAGCTAAACAATAACAGCCGCACGGGTGATCTTTAAGGATAAGTCGTGCTTGCCTAGGTTGGTCCGTGGATGGGTGACCATAATTACATACCGGGTTTCCTCCGTGCCTCGGAAAGCACGTTAAGCTGATGGTCCCGGCTGTCATTTGTAGATCTTTGACAGTAGCAACGACTAGTCGGAAGCTAAAAGTCTGACATCTAGTCTTACCAAGGGGATTTGTATTACCCAGTTACTGGGTTGTGGAGGTCAGATAGGCAGTCGCTTCATTTATATTACTGGTACTCAGTTGCATCCGGTTAGACTGGAAGCCGACCCCAACATGGTTTTGGAAAAGGCTAGGCGTTTGGTCGTGTGAAGGAAATCTGCATGTTTTTCGTATCAAAACCAGATCATTTTATTTTCCAATCTTTATATAAAGATAATGCCCAACGACTGCACCTGATTGCAGTACAAAGTATGTATAATCAGTAGGTGCTTAATAGTTCCTACAACTGTTGTGTTCATGATCGTAATATAAAGCTAGAAGACACAATGAAAAACATTAGAGCCAACACTCGAAGATCTCTCATTCAGGTATCGATTACACCCCAGCTCCTATCACAGAGAGTAGGCCTGTGTCCCAATCCCAGCAGTGGGAGAAATTCTCCCACTAGTCTATTATTCTCCCGAAGACTAATAGTCGAGATGATTATGTCTTCCGGCAAGAACCAATTCGTCTGACAGCCTTTGGTAGAAACTTATTAATCTACACACATCAAAAGTGTCTAGGGATCAAGCATTTTTATGCGGATTTCTTGAGATTGAGATGTGGCTTTGTAATAAATTTATGATTTTATAAATTTATATGGATCCTTTTTGGTGCATTTCATAATTTGAATCAGGAACTGTGAATCAAATTCGAGTAAAAGATGAAAATCAGCTGTCAATATTTTCCCTATAAAAACATACAACGCATTGAAGACATTATTAGTGCTACTGTTTCCCTACTACTGATTAAAACCAACGTTATTATGGAGCGGCGACGTCATTTAAGCAGGGAAGAAATGCTCAGAGCCGTGGGAATGATAGAAGCTGGTTCCCGGCAACGTACTGTGGCTTTAGCTCTGAATACAAGTCAGAGTGTTATCAGTCGACTTTGGACACGTTACCGAAGCACTGGTACCGTGGCTGAGCGCCATGGAGGACGGTATCGCTGCACCACACGGAGACAAGACCGATACATTCAAATCTTAACTCGAAGAGCTCCAACAATAACCGCCATGATGTTAGCCGTGAGGCTTCATCACTCTTCAGGGAACTTAATTAGCGACCAAACAGTCAGAAACCGCTTGCATGAAGTGAACCTTCATTCCCGAAGACCGCTACGGGTACCACCTATAGCAATGCACAATCGTAGGATTCGATATCAATGGGCTCTTGAACACAGAAATTGGGCAGAAGAACAATGGCGTTTCGTGTGCTTTTCTGATGAGTCTCGTTTTGGTATGAGACCGGATACAAGACGTATACGACACTGGAGAACCCCTGGACGCCAACAGCGATTAAAATCCTGCCAGGAAGTCCATCCTTATAGTGGTGGAACCATCATGGTATGGGCGGGTATTTGGATCGGCGGAAGAACTGAGTTGATTTGGATCAGAGGCAACCTCAACGCTCAAATTTATGCTGAGACGATTGTATCAGACGTCATCGTTCCTCTACAAGTGCAAATCGGTCCCATATTTCAGTTAATGCATGATAATGCACGACCGCACACCGCAAGAGTTGTAAGACAGACTCTCGCCGCAGCTAACATCAATGTCCTGCCCTGGCCTGCTCAGTCGCCAGACTTGAACCCGATTGAGCATGCATGGGATATGCTACAGAGAAGAGCTCTGCCGAATATGGAGGGTATCCAGTCGCAAGAAGACCTTTTTTTGTTGTTGCAACGAACATGGGCGGCCATTCCACAGCGTGATTTGGATGAACTCATTTTGAGTATGCCAAACCGATGTTCTTGTGTTGTTAGTGTTCGCGGTAGAAACACGGATTATTAATTGTTTAAGTTACCCAATAAAATTTTAAAGAAAACTGTTATTTCAGTCTTTTTTTCGAATTTTAATGTTAGTGGTTCAAATGTCAAAAATCCCTTTATTAGAAAATGGCAAATTTCTTTATTAATGCAAAGGTGACTTGGTTCATCGTTACTGTGACAAACGAAAACACTTTATTTGATGAATCCTTAAAGAAAATTTTAATTAATATCAATCAGGAGAAAAGTTATTGCAAAAATATATGTTGATCCCTAGACACTTTTGATGTGTGTAGATCTGACTAACATTACACTATATTGCGCTTAGAAATCAACTCATAAGTTATTTCCAGTGAATTTGATAAAGTATCTGATAATGTTATCAATAAGATAGGCGAGTACAATGTAGGTGGACCAGGTAACGCGCTTCATTGTAACTGGGATTAAATCAGATAGTAATACCATCGAATTACAGTCCAACTGCAAGTCAGAGTCTAGTCTCTTAAGCAGAAGGCACAAGCATTGATCAACACGCTTGCTTATGAGATATATTAGAGATTTCAGACTTGGATCAGATAAATAAATATACCCTCTGCAAGGTTCAAGCCCTGACTTACGAGCAGTAAGCCGTGGGTTCGAACCCAAGCAGGCGCATTACTTTGTGTAATTTATTTCATCACCGCTGCTCTCAAAAAACGGTGAAGGAAAACATCGTGAGGAAACCGGCATGTCTTAGAACTAAAAATTCGTCCCCCCAGATATAGCACTAGGAAGCGGTGAAAGGTAGCCGTTTTAGGTGACTGCCTCATGTGATATTGACGGCCTTAAGTTATTATTCTCATTCTAAGACTAATTTTATACAAGGTGTTGTTTTGTATCCTCGTCAAAATTCAGGAGGTTGTCAGAAAAGATATTTAAATAATCAATTTAAATTACCTATTATTTAATAAAAAACGCTGATTTTTTTGGTTGTTTAAGATTGTGTTGTAAGAGCGATCCCTCTAATTATAGACCTATATCTGTGCTTCCAGCACTGAGTAAAAGAGCAGATGTTGTGTCACTTTTACTCTAATAGGATACTGCATAGTCAGCAGTTTGGGTTCACGAAGGGTAGGTTGACAACGGACGCGGGAGTAAAACAAAGTCATATCTTGGAATCCTGGGAGAAGTCCCAGGATGCTATTGGCATCTTCTGTGATCTCTCAAAAGTGTTCGACTGCGTCGACCACAACACTCTGATCTGTAAATTACACCACTACGGAATTCGTGGTCAAGCTGCTGATCTTGTTCTTTCTTATTTATCAAACAGGCTGCAAAAAGTAAATGTAAATGGGGTGACGTCGTGCGGGTCTATAGTCAAGATGGGCGTGCCCCAAGGTTCAACTCTCGGCCCTTTCCTGTTTCTTGTATAAATTAATGATTTCCCTTATATGATTTCCAAACTTTCGGATTTAATTATATTTGCTGATGACACTTCTCTAATTTTTAAAATTGATAGAAAAGATACGGACGTTTTACATGTCAATGAAAGCCTAATTGTTCTCTCGAAATGGTTTGCACCCAACAATCTTTTACTGAATACGTACAAAACAAAATGTCATAAGTTTTCTTTACCAAATGTACCACAACGTGACCTAAATTTAAATCTGGACGGCAAAAAACTTGATGTTATAGCGGAGACTGTATTCTTGGGGATTACTATCGATTCAAAACTGCAGTGGGGTGCGCACATTAGAACTCTTTCAGGAAGGTTAAGCTCAGCTGCCTATGCAGTTAGGAAAATAAGGCAGTTAACTGATGTAGCCACAGCTAGGTTAGTATACTACGCTTATTTTCATAGTATTATGTCCTATGGCATTCTTCTGTGGGGATTGGCAGCAGACGTTGATTCAATTTTAATACTGCAAAAGAGGGCAGTCCGCGCCATCTATAAAATGGGTCCTCGCGAGTCCCTTAAGAGAAAAATTTAAAGAAATCGATATACTGACTTTGCCTTCACTCTATATTTTAGAATGTATTTTATATGTCCGCAAAAACCGAGGACTTTACAAAATTAGAAGCGACTTCCATAATATAAACACGCGCATTAAACACGAAATTGTAATACCCAAATTTAGATTAACAAAAACTAGCAAGTCATTTCTTATAAATAGTATACTCTTTTATAATAAGTTGCCGAAGTCAGTTACAGAACTGACCGATGGAAAGTTTAAAAATTGTATCAAACGTGTCCTTATTAAAAAATCATATTACAAAATTAAGGACTACGTTGCAAAGATAGAGAAGTTTGGCCTTCGTCCCTTCGCACATGCAGCTTCCCTGGTAGCACATAAACGGCACAAATGTGTGGATGTCTCTAACTATTATCAATCTTAATTTTTATGTTTTTTTTCATGGTTTCTTCTTTTTAATCAGATGTTTTACAATAGTTAATAAATCTATCACATTCTGTTTAGGATAGTTGCAGCACTGATGACAACATTTGTGTCACTGTTTAACCTAGTCTTTTTTTAATATTTTCTTTTTTTTTGTTGTTGTATAGACTCTTTTTTTATTATTTACCTATTGTTTGTGAATGTGTGGACATTGTTGGCTTTATAGATTCCTAGATCCTTGGTAACTTTTTATCTTGTTCTACATTTTGTAGTAAGCAACGACTTATTGTCGGGCCTACGATATCCTCCCATACTAAAGTACTAACGCTGTAAGAAGAAGAGTAACCATGGAGTTTTTTGCCGGTTCTTCTCCATTGAAAACGACCAACCCGAAGCGTGCACCTTTTTTGTTGACGTTTTACAAGTGCCCATGCAGGCCTATGTGAAATAAAAATATTTTGATTTTGTCAGTATTTCAGAATAACCTTCTTAAAGTGTTTTAGGGAATAATAAATTATCAAATAAACGTTTGAGATTGTTTGTATGTGTGAAAGCGCGGTTATAGGCTGAGGATTAGACGGGGCGCGTTTAAAACACGGGTGATTCACACTTACCGATTTCCATAAATACTTAAAGATAAAAGACCTACTCATTTTATTATTGATTCTGGTCGAAAAATACCATAGTTACCTCCTTGAATTTGACGAGGGTCCAGAAAACACCTTGTATAAATGAATGTTGATTTGGTTGGTATTCGCACGATAGGTACTTGCTTTCACATAAATGCAATGCGTCATGTTCTGACTTCATTAGTTATCTAACAAATCAATAGCATTATAGCACAGATAGTCTCTGGTTTGAATACTTCACAAACCAGCTATCGTATTTGATAGCCGGTTAAAGTGACCTATTGGCTACTTTGTCGGTTCAAGAGCTTTTGAGAGTTTGTCTGAGAATCTCACTGACTGGGCATTCGAGTTGTTAGGAACCATAATTCTGATCATTTTGTGAGTTTTATTTTAATCATTATATGCATAAATTACTATAACTCGGTTGTGGAGGTCAGATAGGCAGTCGCTTCATGTAAAATACTGGTATTCAGCTGCATCTGGTTAGACTGGAAGCCGGCCCCAATAATTGGGAAAAGGCTAGGCATTTAATAATGCATAAATTAATTAAATACAAACGATAACAAAGTGTTTATGGTATATTGGAGTCGACTAGAAACAGTAACACTACAAGAGCGAGTGATATTCTGATCAAGAGTTTCAGATTACTTTTAGCTTATTCCATGTTGTCTGCTGATTGTACTATTTATCTTTTCGATTGTATGATACAATATCAGTAAGGCCTTAAAACTGTATGTCATTGGTATTTTTATTGTTGTTCACAGGAAAATGGGTGGGCGCGTCCTAACGTGTGTCATTCTTGCATTCCTAGCGGTCGGGGTCAACTGCCAAAATGGTATGTATCGCCATCTCTCGTTGACCTAAGAGATTAACAAGACTGTTTTTTTTTTAATCTGCTGAAATTGTATATTACTTTGAAAATATAAAAGGTGATTATTCACATGCAATGTTACTTAAAAGCGTTGTTTAAAAAACCAGCACCTGTGAAAAACAAAAATGTTTAGATTGTGCTGAAAATTTAATTCAACGCCACCTAGTATCGAGTAGTATTACTAACAACAATGTTGTTTTTTCAGTAACAGCCGATAATGATGTTCAGGGATCCAATGATGCCAAAAACTCAAACATCTGCAAGCTTTGCAAATGTGAAGATAATAAAGTAGACTGCTTCGATCAGAGTATGACAACTTTCTTCACAAAACAGGAATGGGAAGGTACGTTAATTTCTGTTTCTTTTTTGTAGTCTCTGCGTCGTTAGTCGATTGCTTGGAGTCACAGGTTCCGTCGTCAAGTTAGGCAAATGCGTTTGTATAGAGGTTATTTTGAAGCAGCCCCCGGTTTAGATTCATGCCGGTTAAAATCACGCCGATATGCTAGAGTTGACTCACAGTAAAACATTGATTTGTGAGCTGTGTGTCGTTTTTAATACAGAAGTATTTGTAATATGGTTTAATGTCGACCTCTTACAAAGTTGTTCAAGTAATTGTTGAAAATTTGACAACTACTACTACACACAAATAAAACTCGTAACACGATATAAAGCTCTCTTTCCAATCCTTATTCCAGGTCTAACAGACTTCAAACCAAAAGTAGTGGATCTCAGCGAGAACCGCTTTACCAACGTAACTGTCATCGCAGACCTGACCATTGAAGTCTTGAACCTGTCGCGATGCAGCATCGAGTTCATAGAGAACGCCAGCTTCCGAGATCTGCAGGAGATGAGGGTCTTAGATCTGAGCCATAACCAGCTGACAACCGCAAAGTTAAGCCCGCACGCTTTTGAGGTATCTTGGTTCAGTGTATTAGTATTTTTGGCTTGTTATATTAAATTTTTGTGCTACTTGAAGGAGGAAGGTTACGATTTTGTTTTTATTTTTCACTTTTCATTAAAAAAAATCACATGTCACTTTATAAATTAGTCTCATCTATAATAGAGAAGAGAATCAGTACTACGCTCGACGATTATGCTCCACAATTGACCAGTGTTCCGCAAACTTTTTGTGCTCAAGGTACATCATTCTAGGAAATCGGAAAAATTTTGAGGTGCACCATAAATAAAAATCTATCGAGTGTTTTGCGGCTGTTTATCTAGGTATTTTTCTCCCGTCATTCTGTTTCAGTTTAAGAGATAACCTTATTTTTCCGAGGCAAACCAACTAATGGTCACGGTACACCAGTGTGCCGCGGCACACATTACGCGGAACACTGCAATAGACCACATTTACTCTTTAGTACTGCTTGTTGAAAAATATCAAGAGCACCAACGTCCACTCTACATAGGGTTTGTAGTGTACCAGAAAGCTTTTAATACAATACTACATCCCTCAATATGGAAAGCTTTACAATCCTAAAAAGTGGAGAAAAATGACGAACAATTCTTAAAATACTTCTACAAGAACAACACTAGTAGAGTCAAGCTAGAGACCGCAGGACCACCTAACCCCATCAAAAGAGGAGTATGACAAGGCGACCCAGTATCGCTTCGAATATTCATAGCAGTACTGGAAATGATTTTCGGAAAATGGGATTACCTAAATTGGGATAGAACAGGTTTATATGCATAGAAGGAAAACATAATGAGCCACCTTTGGTTCGTCGACGACATTGTCCTTCTTTCATAAAATAGCACGCAAGCAAGAGCAAGCAGAGAGGTAGGACTAGAAATTAACTTGAGCAAAACCAAACTCATGACTGATGCCGCACAAACCTCTATATGTCTGGACAACACACCAGTAGAGTACATTACGAGCTATATCTACCTAGATAAACAAATTTCTTTCCAAAAACTAAACAAGGATGCAGAAGTAGATAAAGAATAATAACAACATGGAAAAAGTGTTGGAGCCTAAAAGAAAATAAATGCCAGATGCCAATGAAAATCAAGAGCAAAGTCATGGACTTCTTATGTTCTTGTTCATGGATGTCTTTTGCCTTCATTAACCTACGCCTGTTAAACGTGGAAGTTCACACGAAGAGTCAGAAATAAAATCACAACAAGTTAATTTAAACATTTATTATATTTTTTATACCAATGAGAAATCAAAATTAAACTGAAAAGAAGTTATGAAAACTAAGAGCTATTACGCACTGTCGACTAGTCGCCGGCGACTCAGTCGATGGCGACTGTGATGTACTACAGTTTAATTAAATGTGTGTTTACGCACTTGGTCGCCGGTCGCCTGGCCTAATCTATAGTAAATCACAGTCGCCATCTACTGAGTCGCCGGCGACTAGTCGACAGTGCGTAATAGCTCTAAACTAAAATAATATGAAATTGAACAAAAACGCAAATGTAACAACTATTTTTAAATTATTATCATGTATAAATGTAAACACACAAATCGTTCTGTCGGTGAACAGTTCAACGGCGAAACGAGTGTCGGAGAAATGTTTCAGAATCGTAAAATTGTTATCTATTCTTTAATGCATGAAAAAAAGGCATTTTTATTTATATCAGGTACTACATAACTGCCTTTTTAGTCTAGTAAATATTCACAAGCGCCAATGTCGAGCATTAAAAACCAGGATTGGTATTATTGACATTTTACTTCTCAGTAACTAACCAATATAATCCATTTCAGGGTCGCTTTATGCCAGAGGAGTATGAGCCTCTAGCATCTTTGAGGATCCTCAACTTAGCTCACAATGACCTGCACTCTATACACCAGGACTTATTCGAGCATATGCCAGAATTAGAAGAACTGGATCTGAGTGGAAACCCGCTGACAACTCTCGATCATGTCACTTTGATTGCGATCTCCAGTTTGCCGATGTTGAAGGTTAGTGACCTCTAGTGTTAAGAAGATACACTTAAAAAAAATCAGATGTTACACAAGAAAAAATATTAAATTGATTAACCTGATCATTGTTTGGCGAGGTTATTACCAAATACCATATATTTTGACATCCATTTACTGTACCTACCGGTTGGCACACTTGCTGTGATCCCAATCGCAGCAAGTGTTCCAACCGGTAGGTACTACTATTGGTAAAATATTGAAAGTCTCTATTCTTCTACTTCTATAATGTAGAAATAGAGAATTTAAAAAACCGAACAGAACCAAGCTCTAACATAAAATCAATACCGCTACTGCCCAACAGATGGCGCTGCTACCAACTATTAACTGAACTTTCAGGTTTTAAGAATGCGCTCTTGCCAGCTAAAAGAGATACCCAGTAAGTTCCTGCACACTCCTAAATACCTGGAACGTCTGGATATCAGCGACAACCTTCTGACTGCCGTCCCTCAGGAGTTGGAAGAGGCCAAAGACCTGCTCTACTTGAATTTGAACCAGAACCCTATTCTTGAATTGGATTTGACTTCTGAAGATTATCCGTGAGTTTGATTAATATCATGAATTGATTATTTTAAAGGCGACTGGCCAGCGGGAGGTCGTAACATCTAGTCCTTGAAACTCAAGTTAAAGAAGTGGTATTTATGCGTGTATATATTTATTTATGGAAGTTGTATTTATGCTGTGAGGATCATGCTTGTGTAACAAGCATGATCCTCACAGCATAAATACAACTTCCAATTGAAACGCACCTTAATGAAAAGAATTCTTCACTGCATCAAGACCTTGACCCAGCCATCTCACCATCTACTTACTCTTCTCCCAAGTTCTTCCAACAATGTAAGGGTCGGCTTCCAGTCTAATCGGAACCAGTTGAATATCTAGTATTTTACATGGAGGAGCTCGTGGCTAAATAATAACAGCCGCACGGGTCGATGTTTAAGGTTAAGCCGTGCTTGCCGACGTTGGTCCGTGGATGGGTGATCATGATTACACACCGAGATTCCTTCGTGCCTCGGAAAGCACGTCTCACATCCAGTCTTACCAAGGGGTGTCGTATTACCCAGTTACTGGGTTGTGGAGGTCAGATAGGCAGTCGCTTCATGTAAAATACTGGTATTCAGCTGCGTCCGGTTAGACTGGAAGCCGACCCCAAGATAGTTTGGGAAGGGGCTAGGCAGATGATGATTTTACATGGAGCGATTGCCTATCTGACGTCTACAACCAAGTTACTGGGTAACCAAAGATAATTTATACTATTTAGAGGCTACCAGAAGAAATGTCCTTGAAAAATGTGGTCCCCTGCCTCAATGGAGCTTTGGAGCATAATGTCAGAATTTCCAATATACACTAGAACAACTGGCCACTGGCCAGTTTGGCTCTTGCAAGCAGATACGATTTGTTCGCGTTATCCCGTTTTGTGACTAACTGATCCATTTTTTTCCAGCGGTTTCCCTCGTCTCCGCAAGTTGCAAGAACTCCACATGTGCAACATGCCTAAACTGAAGCGTATCGGCGCAGGTGCCCTGGCTGGACTCCAGACTGTCCAAAAACTTCACATGAGCTTCAACCCAGCGTTGAGCTACATAGACCCGAAGGCGCTGGCTCGAGCTGACGAGATTGGAGAGACTTATGACTGGCCGCTGGTTAAGGAGGTATGTACTGCCTGTTATGGGCTTAGGGCTAGATCGACTGTCGCCAAATATGGGTACCTTTACATTACGTCAAACTGTTTTCTTTAAATGGAGAAGCTCGTGGCTAAATAATAACAACCACCCGGGTCTTTTAAGTTAAGCCGTGCTTGCCGTGGTTGGTCCGTGGATGGGTGACCATAATTACATACCGAGTTTCCTCCGTGCCTCGGAAAGCACGTTAATAATAATAATAATCCATTTATTTCAGGCAAATAAAGGCCCATAGACAAAATACACAAAATAATCTTATATAATAAAAATAAACTAATACATATTAAAAAACCTTATTAACTATTACTAAACACGTAATGTTGACGGCGTCGTGTTCCGCTGCGTGGTGTCGCGTAACCGTCCCCGGAAACGTCGATAAACGACACCTTTCGGCCAAAAGTCCTCTCTCAAGCAGATCTGTAGATGTTGAGTTGGAACTCGTACCACGAACGACTTAAAGTTGATGTTGTGGCGCGATTCCAACCTTTCGACCCTCAGAGTCCAGTTGGTCTTCACTTTCAAATACTGCACTACTTCCTCAATTGAAGTGGAGTGATGCAGGCGTGAAATATACAGCTGCGTCGTAGGCACAGCAGGGCGCAGCAGCATGTTAGGCCCACTCGGTGCGGTACCACACTGGTTGCGTGAACAGGGCTTCTTCTTCTTCCTTTCCACTTTCGTGAAACCACTTTCAGGGTAGTGATGTCCTTTAGCAGCCGTGTGACGTCGACGTGATCGAACGTAACGGGAGGCAGCTTACCCAGCTCCTTCGCCACGAAATCTGGCACGTCGTCCGGGTCGGTCTTCTTCAACATATCAACAATATCTTGAAGACTCTTCTCAGTTCCATCTCTACGGCGAGACGGCATCTGGTCCAGCTTTCCAAGTGACTGGAACAGTAACAGTTTACCACTGCTGATCTCGTCCTCCTTGAAGTTGGATATCTGCAGGATGCTCACCTCGTCCATGTAGTCGATAGCATGGACTAAGAATGCCAGCAATTCATTGAATATGAGTGGTTTGGAACTCATAGTGATAGTACGGGCAGCGGCTATGGCCGCGCAAAACGCGAATAAAATTCGTTTCGTGCACAGTGGAAACACGTCCGTATTCGACCGCGCATCGCACTGCACTCCCTAAGCTAAGCTGTTGGTCCCGGCTGTCATTTGTAGATCTGTCGTTACGAGTAGTTAGAAGCCAAAAGTCTGACATCCAGTCATACCAAAGGGTATCGTATTACCCAGTTACTAGGTTGTGGAGGTCAGATAGGCAGTCGCTTCATGTAAAATACTGGTACTCAGCTGCAGCCGATTAGACTGGAAGTCGACCCCAAGATAGTTTGGGAAAAGGCTAGGCAGATGATGATGTTTTCTTTAATTGGGTTTAGAAACAGTAGACGATGATAGGGGTGAACGCAAAATGTCATTAACCGTAAAATTGCACATAGGGCCGCTACTGATAGATTTTAATAGATTAATTGCTTTAGTAGAAAAAATAAGACTAACGACGAAAGGCTGAAGCAAGGAATCGCATAATAAGCGAGAAACAGAGACGTGTGTGCTATCACACTTTTTTTTTTCACTCTAGCAAATGACGATTCTGAGTGCCAGAAAAGGATGCATGAGGAGCATGAAAAATGATTTTAAATTACTATTTTGTTTTTTTTTACTTCATTATTAAACACAATTCAACGTTTTCCAGCTGTACTTGCAATCCAACAACCTGTCGGAGGTGGACTCGCGCCTGCTGTCCCGCTGGGACCTCCTAGAGAAGGTGGACGTGTCTGACAACCCGTATCTGTGCGACTGCTCCACGCAGTGGATGGTGGACATTCTCGCGCCTACCGTCGACAAACACGGCGGGAACTCCTCTTTGATGGTGTAGGTTATCTAGTTTGATATAGGATATCAAAATTAATATATTTTATCTGATATGCTTTATATGAGATAAAATATATTGATTTTGATTGATTTTGATTTAGGCTTCTACAACGGAACTTATAAAAAAGGTCTTCAAAAGTTGCACGGCTCGGGGTGGTCGTTTTCTATGAAGAAGAACCGGCAAGAAACTCCATGGTAACTCTTTTAAAATGATTTGGTTTTACAATATTATATTGTTACAGCGTTAGTACTTAAGTGTGGGGGGACAAAGTAGGCTCGACAATAAGTCGTTGCTTAGTACACAAAGAAACGTAAAACAAGATAAGTTAACAAAAGATAACAACCATCTAGGAATCACAGAGGAGGAAGGTTTTGAGCATGAATATGGATGGCATTCTGGGTAAACAATGGGTGGATTTTGGCTAGAATATTAGTAAATACTGAGACGATGTTTAATACAGATGTATGGAAGAAAAATTACTTTATACGCAGACCCGTTTTTGCTAATTGGTAAACCATGTCATTTACTATCATAATTACTACAAAAAACTACAATCTTCAGGGTATATTTATAAGTATAACTAATAAGTTATACATATACAGTATGTTAGGTTAAACGAGGGACGTATTGAGGGAGGGTATTCAGTAAGTATTCGATTCTCGTCCCAAATATGTAAAAAACCTATAACGTATATAGAAGAATTTTTAATGTTTTGTTTAGTGCCTAGATATTTTGGACTGTCCTAAGCCAGGTATGTTTAAAGCATGAGGGGAAAATGGATTATACCTAAGAGTCATTGCCCCGCTCACATGTTCTGCGATAGTATTAAGTCGCTAGCGCAAGGGTGTATACACGTTGCGTGTCATTTGCGAAAATTTTGGTATGGTTCTGTCTGTTATTTATCAGTGTTTTTTTTGTTTATATTTTTATTAGTATCATGATAGCATGTACTATTATGGGTTTGAATATGTCCCTCGTTTAAACTAACATACTGTAAATATACCCTGAAGATTGTAGGTTTTATATTGTAGATTGTGGAAATGAGTTTATGAATGTATGTGATTGAGATCTGTCAAAGCAGGACCTTCTTCCTTGCAGTTTGCTCAAGGCTTGGCGTTTTCAGACATTGGCAACAGAACCAGGAATAATGGGCAAATAACGTACAGCGTATTAAACGTACAATAATGATTGCAGATGCCGTGACCCAATAGAAATGGAAGGCTACACGATGAAGCACCTGCACGACGTCCACCGCAACATGCGCTGTGTGGACAAGTACGGCCACCGGCCCGAAAAGGACGGCGCTATTCTGCTGGGGACACTCATCGGTAAGGGCCATTCTTTTCATTAGATCAAACACTACCGGTTATTAACAGACTATGAACTAACTAAACAAAAACCTAAACAAGAACTACCTACTTTACGTATTCTAGGAAAAGATAAAAATAGGTATATATCGTTTTAGTAATAAATAAACCTAATAAGTAGACCACGCAGGAGATGGCGTGACGAGGTGGACAGAACGACCAGTGGTCCACATTGGCCCTGGATCGAAGGATTTGGAAGTCATGGGCAGAGGCATTTGCCCAGCAGTGGGATGACATAGACTAACAGTAACAGTAAAGTCAGAACCCATCATTCAGCTATATACACAAATAAATAAAATGGAAGTGTCTGTACTCTGTTGTGTTAGCTAATAATAAATGAATTTGAATTTGAGTCTGTAATATTAAAATCACCGCTTTTTATTACTACATGTTTATGAATGTATATACGGTACATATACCAAAATAACATTTTATACAATTTTTGTCCGTCTGTCTGTTCGTTCCGGGTAATCTCTGGAACGGCTGGACTGATTTTGACGGGGTAACTTAGGCTACTTTTATTTTAGAAAAATTCTAATTCCACGTGGACGAAGTCGCGGCCACAGCTACTTCTTACAAAAAATCTTGGATACAACATTCATGTTGAGACTATTATAATGTATAGTATCCGGAGTAAAAAACAAAAAATGAAGGCTAAACGAAATCCGATGTGTCGCACAGAACTGACCTGAATTAGGTCAAAGTTTACTTTTTATGTGATGATTTGCGACCTCGAGAGAAGAGAGACAAGCGGCAGGCAAAAGGCAAAATTGTAAAACTCTTACCATCTCAATTTCTTTTTCCAGGTGTTCTTCTAGCCGTACCTATCATGTTAAGTCTGATGCTACTCTGGCGCAAGGGCTACTTCGCGTGTATAGGTCTTCGCCCCCCAGTGGACGTCTCCCGCGCCTTCTACAAGAGAGCTCCAGCCGATGATATCATGTATTAGTTTCTAAGACTGGTCCCAGACTGACTAACTAGCTGGTGTAATTAAAAGAATCAATAATCATTTAATTGCCTAAAGTTTAGGAGTTACCAGATAAGGCAAGAGGCAAGGCACAAACCAAATTTAGCCTTATTACGGCATGAACATATATTATATTATAAAGGGTGTAAAACACCTCTTAACGAAGCCGAAAGGCATTGGTTCTCCCTGTCATTGCGATCATTTTTTTGTTCTACACTATACCTGGGAACCTTCTAATTACGGAGATATTAGAAGTCAAAGTTCCAACTTTTTGACAAGTATTTTTTTAAATACAAGTTTTAATGTAAGATTTTTACTTTAAACACCTCCACGACCCCCGTACTATTCAATCCGTCCATCAGCACAATGTTTTGAGAAATCCCCATAGACCTAAAAATTAAATTCGTAACACTTCGGGGATTTATACGCATGATGTTATTTTTTAAATTCCTGTAAGCAGCATATAAATAAGAGACATTCCAACTCTGTCACTATGTTGGAAAAATACTATGTCAGTTAGTTGTCAGTTGATCAGTGAAGACTCTCTGACTAACACGTCATGTGATAGTCGAAGAGTCAAGTTATAAATAGTTTGATTTATATTTTTTGTAATTTTAAGTTTTAGTTTTAATAATTATTTTAATAAAGTATTTTTAATACGTACAGGTGTTAAATTTATTTTTTTACATAAAAAAATTATCAATGTCCAATCCCGAACGCCAAGTAATTCTGTAAAAAAGACAACAAGCGGTATGGAAATGTTTATACAGGATGTGGCGTATTTAAAGGATAATCCTTGAATGTTGTTCTAAGAGAATATTCTGTACACCTGTACCTACATAAGAACCCTACCCTATATATTACTTCTATTGTAAAATGTATGAACAAAAAAAAATCCTTGACCTGCTGATCACTATGACTGATCAGAAAATGAAACAAGATTTATTTTTTTAAATTAGTTTAAACCTACATTTGTCCTATGTATCTTAAATCTAGTTACATTATTATAAATGGGTTAATGATGTTAACGACGGTTAGTTACATTGAACTATAGGTATACAATTGGTAACTTAGGTGCTTCGATAAAAAAAAACTTTTGGACTTTCCCAAAAATAACTCCAGTATTTAATGCTAGAAAGAACAAATAGCGGGAGAACCTCCTGAGTTTGACATACAGAGCATACCTAACAAAGTATACACCTAGTACTCGCAAAAAAAATCCGCTATCATATACTTAAACGAACTTGACTCAAATGTATGAGGCAGCTGGGTGAATTTCCCAAATGACTTATTTTTTTGTCTCCGGGAAATTTGTATTTGAAAAAAGGATTATCGATCTGAATTATATTTTTTAGTATTTAATAGGTAGTTATTGGGTTGTGGCAAAAATATAATTTGCCTAGGACTATTTACATAGGTTGAAATAAATTCATAAACCTCTATTTTTTTCAAATCGGTGCTGTCCCTCTACATTTTTTACAAACAAGCAAAGCTTATACACTAATAGAAATAAGTAAGTTAAGTATATAACTTATTCTATTTTATAGAATATTAGTTTTGTTATTAATATATAGCATATTTTATTACATAATTAACGATTATTATAACTGAGAGGCACAAACGTACCTGTCCTGAAAAATGTTCTCATATCGCTGGACAAAAGTAATTTAAACCTAACTTTACATCGACGAGTCCGACAGCGTCCCCACCCCAATTTTATTTTCCTAGTTAGTGTGTGCTAATGCGCAGTCAGGACGGATTTGTGTCAAATCGCTGCATATTCTCGCCAATAACATAAGTACGCCATTTTAGTTGCTCCCGGACAATTATTTTATAATATCGGTGGTTGCATTTTTCTAGTGTAATGAGTAGTTTTATTTTTGTTGTTTTGTTCTAACACAGGTAGTAAGTAAATTAGCTTCATTGACTGTTATTGAATTTATTCTAGATATTATGCATTTTTTCTAATTTTCTAAAAAGTGTGTTATTTCTCACGTCGCTGTTCTCATATCGCTGTAATCGGTGGTCTTTATTTCCACCGATGTGATAATTTACACCGAAAAAATCAATCGGTGTCTTATATCTAATATCGGTGTTTTGATTCATGATCAACGCACAGTTTTGTCACATCGGTGGATTACTTTATTATATAGGTGGATCATTTTATCATCTCGGTGATTCGTTTTATCATATCGGTAGATCCCGTGTCATTTCGTTAAGTAAAGTCATAATACTATTACAAAGACAATGATATATTTTTTTTTTAATTCATAGTACCGTTCACAGTATTCGTAGTACAGTAGTAAATATAATAAAAAAGAAAGTAAATATAATAAAATAGGTACATAATTTAAAAAAATATATTTCAACTGAATTTCTAAGAACTCAGTTCTCTTTGGATGGGATCTACTTACATAAGACCCTCAGTTCAGGTCTTCAGTTCTAAGTCACCCTTGTAAAAATATATAGGTACCTACTAACTATTTCATTTTTTGATGTTCAAAGAGTGATAGATTATCATATCGCTGGATATGTACATCATTTCGGTGGATAAACTTATCATACTGGTGTACAGAAAAAATAATCGGTGCCGGTTTGTCATATCGGTGGAAACCAGAATTCAAACTGAATTTTCTCCTTAGTCTTAAATGATACGTTAATGATATTAAATTTGGGGATATTTGATATCTTAAAGGTTACATTAAACCTGAAAAATATACAAAAAAAATATAAATGAAAAAGTTCACCGATATGATAAAGAAATGGCATTTGTTGAAATTCACCCAGCTGATTCTTTCAGCTGACGATGTTGGCCGCATGGAAACTTTTGTTCAGTTTGATGGTCTGTAGTTCTGTACCACGACCTAAAATATCACCAAACATTTCTTATACACCTGTATACTTACAAAGAGTGGGCTACGCTTTCAGTTTACTAGGCATCCATGTGACGTAGTAGGATTAGTAAGTCTGGTTGTCAGACTTTCGGGCATCTGACTTCTTGGAACGATGGTCAATGATCTAACACTGATGGCAGAGACCATTGGCTTAACGTGATGCCACTCAAAAAGTAGAATACTTATGATACAACTCCAGCATTCTTATTCAGTGATATATGTCAGCTACGTTACACATTTTTGGATCAGTAGTGGTACATGGTAACAAGAAGTAGTCTTCAAGGATTAGGCAGAGTTGTCCTGAAGAGTTATGTGAACTATAAAGTCAGCCATGAACTAAAAACCAAGACTTATACCATCAAGCTGGCAGAAATCCAGACTCCAGCAGCCACTGAATTATTCATATTTTAAGCCAATGATGAATAATTCAGTGGAATTATTCATCATTGGCTTAGTCTTTTCTCAAATTTATTGGAGTCGCCTTCCAGTCTGACCGGATGCAGCTGAATACCAGCATTTTACATGGAGCTACTGCCTATCTGACCCCCACAACCCAGTTAGTACTGGGTAATACGAAACCCCTTTGTCTCAGCTGGGCATTGAACTCAAGACCCTCATAAGTAAGATCAAGGAGGCTCAAACTACTGTCTATCTGATCACCCAGTTAGTACTAACAGGTACAAAATCCCTTGCGAAGACTGGTTCTTAGACTTTCGGGCCGTTGTCTACCTGTAACGACTGTCAAAGATGTACAAATAACATATCATATTACCCAGTACTAACTGGGTTGTGGAGGTCAGATAGGCAGTCGCTCCATGTAAAATACTGGTATTCAGCTGCATCCGGTTAGACTGGAAGCCTACACTACATAGGCGGGAAAAGGCTAGGCAGATAATGATGATGCTTATGACTCCTTCACAGAGGCTCCAAGGCAGAACATGACTCATAATAAATTATAGGAAAAAGTAGCTATATGAGGATAATTAGTTTACAATTCTCATTAAGATTAGATTACTTAAGTATAATTATTGAATTTAATACAGGAACCAAAACAGTCAGTCAGACTTCTCGTAAAATTTAATCATCAACTTCCTTTACAAAGTCTAATGTTCACAAAACTGATCACACATCTTTTCAGATAGTCGATATTCGCGTAACACGAATTATAACTGGTTTTTTCACAAGGACATTTTAAGAAGGTGTCTGGTGGACGTTTTTGAGGTTTGTGCTCGGTTTTAAAGACAACAGGCTTACCTCTATTGCATGGGAATTATAGCATAACTGTCGAAATCGATATGTAACAAGCCCAGTCATACTGCAGTGTGTGACCTTCGATTAAATACTGCGAGATTAGTGTAATCAATCATTTTGTATTACATAATCATTTTGGACTAGCTACTTCCCGCGATTTCATCCGCTCTCGAACTTTTTAACAAGGAGATGTTTGTCCATTTAAAAAAGCAACGATTTTCAATCGATTGTTTTCATGGGAAGTGGTGTCTTTATTTCTGAACGCTTTTGCACGTCAAAAATGTTATTTTTAACTAGTTTTTTTGTAAAATAGTGGCTATTTTACTATCAGAGACGAAACACCTGAAACTCAGACATCATCTGCCTAGCCTTTTCCCAAACTATCTTGGGGTCGGCTTCCAGTCTAACCGGATGTAGCTGAGTACCAGTATTTTACATGAAGCGACTGCCTATCTGACCTCCACAACCCAGTAACTGGATAATACGATACCCCTTGGTAAGACTGGCTGTCAGACTTTTTGGCCTCTGACTACTCGTAACGACTGTCAAAGATCTACAAATGACAGCCGGGACCAACGGCTTAACGTGCTTTCCGAGGCACGGAGGAAACTCGGTATGTAATTATGGTCACCCATCCACGGACCAACCTCGGCAAGCACGGCTTAACCTTAAAGATCGACCCGGGTGGCTGTTATTATTTAGCCACGAGCTCCTCCTCACCTGAAACTCAGACATCACAATGTTAAAGTCGTGACAACAACAGGATTGCCGAGGACAATTCATGAATCATTCATCCATAAATAGCCATCATACTGAGATGCCGCCGTGCCTAGAAAACCATATTAAATCGTTGGGCCCAGCTGTCATTTCGTAGACGTGGATTTTGGATATTCATTTCGGGTAGCTATTTTGGGGCTCGTGGCTAAATAATAACAGCCACCCGGGTCTTTTAGGTTAAGCCGTGCTTGCCGTGGTTGGTCCGTGGATGGGTGACCATAATTACATACCGAGTTTCCTCCGTGCCTCGGAAAGCACGTTAAGCCGTTGGTCCCGGCTGTCATTTGTAGATCTTTGACAGTCGTTACGAGTAGTCAGAAGCCAAAAAAAAAGTCTGACATCCAGTCTTACCAAGGGGTATCGTATTACCCAGTTACTGGGTTGTGGAGGTCAGATAGGCAGTCGCTTCATGTAAAATACTGGTACCCAGCTGCATCCGGTTAGACTGGAAGCCAACCCAAGATAGTTTGGGAAAAAGCTAGGCTAGATGCTGACGATGATTTTGGGTAGCTATTGAAAACAAGCCGGAAAGTCTAACAGTATTCGTTTGACCAACTGGGTCGTAGTAGTCAAAAAGGCAGTCGCTCCATACAACATACCCTAGCATCACGCCTGTAAACCCTGAAGGATTAGGCAGAATAGATGTGTACCTAATAATTACACCCACATAACGCCAGTTATGTTTGCTTAGAGGGGCTCGTGGCTAAATAATAACAGCCGCACGGGTCAATCTTAAAGGTTAAGCCGTGCTTGCCGAGTTTCCTCCGTGCCTCGGAAAGCACGTTAAGCCGTTGGTCCTGGCTGTCATTTGCAGATCTTTGACAGTCGTTACGAGTAGTCAGAAGCGAAAAGTCTGACATCCAGTCTTATCAAGAGGTATTGTATTACCCAGTTACTGAGGTGTGGAGGTCAGATAGGCAGTCGCTTCATGTAAAATCCTGGTACTCAGCTGCATCTGGTTAGACTGGAAGCCGGCCCCAAGATAGTTGGGACACCGTTACATAGTTATTTATAAAACTATGCTTTGACTGCTAGTCAGTCGCTAAGTCACGGACCTATGATTTATGTCTACAAAAATAATTTTCGATCAATGAAATATCAATGAAATATTTGAACTTATCATAATTTACTGATTTTTATAAAACGTATGCTTATCTGCAGATAAGCTATCGTTTGTGCAAAGATAAGGTGGCTATGTAGAATGGTTTATTCTTTGACTTTATAGTACCTTGTCACTTACTCCTAGTCAAGCGTTTGGAATTAATTCACTGGGTTCATGATTCTAGATTTAATAGAGGCCAACATTTAAGAAAGTTAGGTTAAAAAAAATCGTAAGCACTTTTGTAAGAAACGAGTGTTTTTTTTTCAATATGTCAAAATTTTATCGCTGGCTGGCGAGCAATTTTATGGCAAGCATCATGATGCTTGGCCAGCTCATGAGCTGAAGTCATGCTGTCAACTCAATCAGCTCAATTGCTTTAGACTGTGTTTGCTAACGAGTCGATGTTAATCTAAATTGATTGATAGTTCACACAAACAGCTCTCACTGACAGCTACACCGAAGTACCCAATGAAAGACCAAGTTTGAGCGTCTGAAAAGATATTCAGCTTCAATTGGTAAGACTGGAACTTCTCGAGTTGCCATGGCTCTAGACACTGGTTGGCCGAAACAAGGAAAACCTGTTGAGATGGAGATTCATGGATGACTCTGACCTGAAGTGTAAATGTTTGGTGCTGGTCCAAAAACGATGGGACACTTGATATCATGTCCTGCCTGTCCTGTTGCTTGCACATCACAGGAGCTGATGGACGCTACTAAAAGTGCCAAAGTAGTGACTTGATTTAATTTTAATTGCTATCGACATGCTAGGAACTGAAAACCAACTAGTATAATCTACAGTTAGGCAAGAAACACTTACCTTTTGCCTTTTATTTTTTTATCATAATCTATGACAGCCAATAGCCAATCTTTAAGGACATGGGATCCGTTTTTTTTTCACAATCTTTAACAGACATTTTTATCAAACTTTTAGTTATATTTGATGTGAAATAGCGCGTGGACGCTTTTCTAAAAATGATTGTAAATAAGTTAGTGTGTTTCAGTGTAGTTTTAGTATTTTTAGTGACTGTCAAGTTTAGTGCAACACAGGTTGATGTAGGTAAGTACGAGTGTTTACCGGGTTTTCGTTAATTATTTGATTTTAGATAAAATTTGATTGTGTAGGCAAAGGGCAAGTGCCATTATGGTTTCGTGTTCTTCACTGATTTTAAGAAAGGTTTATGCTTTTGGCGCGTATTTTAGGTAGAAACTAGTTTTAATAGCTCCCACCACCTGTCTAGCCTTTTCCCAATTATATTGGGGTCGGCTTTCAGACTGATTGGATGCAACTGAACTGCTTTACATGGTGCGACGGCCTATCTGATCTCCATAACCCAGTTAATACTGGATGATACGATACCTCTTGGTAAACCTTTTTTAATAAGTCCCAATGTGGTGATAATCGTTTTAAAAGCAGTATTCAACTTTACGTTTTAATTTTAAATCAATTTCCTTATTCAATATCTACTAGTAAGCACTGCCAAGGAAAATACGGTTCAAAAAAACGGGTTTCATAATATCATGGCACCTCATTAGCCTAAAAACGCGTACTATTCAACTGGAAAATAGCTGCTTTGATATAATTACCACCTCAGATGGAGCGACAGTCATGCAGACAGGATGAGATTAGGTAACCGAGGATAGAGCTGAGTGGCATGGGATGCCCTCTGTCCATCAGTGGACTGCTATAGGCTAAGGATGATGATATTCATGTCTATTGCCCCTTGAACGGATGTCATTATAACCGTAACCAACTAGATATTCATCTTGATGGATTTAGCAGGGACTTAGTATTTTTTATAACCAACTTTAAAAAGCCATAAGTACATAATATCTAAGTGCAGAATATCTAAGTGGGCTTCTAAACACATGTTCAAATTTTCATGAGTGTGTTTATGTATATATGTCTTTTTACCACGAGTTTCTGGAAACAAGAAAACCAACTGCAATAATTCTTGCAAAAAAGTGATAAATAACTTTAGGTCGGTGGGAAAAATTTAGAATCAAATATACAATAGTCATTGACATTCAAATAGCTTTGTTATTCTTGCACAATTTTTGAAATTCTTTTTGTAAGTCGGTTGTTTATTTAGCAAAAAAGTTTTTTTTTTGTTTTATTAATTTAAATATTCTTACTTAAATGTTATTTTTCAGGGACGGGCACAACAGACCCGACCCAGGTCGAGGTGGTCACAACCACGATATGCTCAGTATGTACGTGCGCCGACAGAGAGGTCAACTGCGCCAATCTCAACATCACCTCGTTTTTCGAGCTGCCTGATTGGTATGGTACGTATCTTTTATTTAACATCATCAAAGCCTAGCCTTTTCCCAAACTATCTTAGGGTCGGCTTCCTGTCTAACCGGAGCTGAGTACCAGTATTTTACATAAAGTGACTGCCTATCTGACCTCCACAACCTAGCAACTGGGTAATACGTACGATACCCCTTAGTAAGACTGAATGTTAGACTTTTGACTTCTGACTACTCATAACGACTGTCAAAGATCTACAAATGACAACCGGGACCAACGGCTTAACATGCTTTCCGAAGCAAGGAGGAAACTCGGTATGTAATTATGGTCACCCATCCACGGACCAACCTCGGCAAGCAGGGCTTAACCTTAAAGATCGACCCGTGCGGCTGTTATTATTTAGCCACAATCTCCTCTATCGTATCTTTTATTTAACAGTTATAATAAAAATCTTAATTCATTCATTCACTACACTTCCATTACGAAAGTGAACTAAGCAAGGATTTTTGAAATTTCATACCCTAAAGGGATCGGATTGGAGATGAATATTTGCAAAGGAGTTCATAATGATAAATTTGTTTATAATAATAAATTAGTTAGTTAAATATAACCCCAGTTTTTGAAACGAAAATGATCAACGCGTCAAAATTTAAACAACACAGTCAAGTGATGCGCTTAGCTGCTGATACTTCATCCAAACAAACACAGCACTTGACGTGCAGCTGTTCCAGTGTCTATATCCTCACTGGCATACATATTATCTCTCCAACTAAATAAAGCAACGTTGCATGGCGGTAGAAATTAGGATCTGTTGCGCTGCCTACCGCAGTAACAATCGACGCATGAAAAAAATATTTGTATGGCTTACAGATAGTTGTGCCGGGTCCAGCTGTTTGTGTATGTGAGTTTAAATGACTGTAAACGCACCCACGATACAGGAAAAATTCCTAGTGCGGGCACGTTTTTTTTAAACAAAATTAAAAAATACCTCCCTAAATGAGCTCCTTCACTAACAGTTTCACCAATTACTAAATTAGTTGCATTGAGTAGTTCCTGCGCCGACCCCCATGACATGCAAAATGTGTGAGTTTATGCGTGTTTTTATAGCTACTAATTACAGCTCTTCTCATTCCAGGTCTCAGAGATTTCAATCCAATCAAAGTCAATTTATCTCAGAATGCGATAACAGCAATCACAAAAATTGACAAGCTCCCCATTCAAGAGCTAAATCTATCAAATTGTGAAATCCAATCTTTTGATGATGGCAGTTTCAGTAACCTTGAAGATTTAATGATTTTGGATTTGTCTGGAAATAAGATTTCTACTTCGGCTATTAGTAGAAAAGTGTTTATTGTAAGTACACTCTCAAACAAACACCTGTTCTCTGTCCTATGTATTAGTGAGCTTTTATTTCAAATTCTAATGGATGAGGGGTCTGATCGACTCTAACTGATTCGAAACCACCCCAGTGTTCCCTTTTAGACACACGTAACGGGGATCATGGAAACTAGTGCGCCTTCCACGATCCCCGGCAAGAGTCGGCCCGCGGGCCTCCATGTAAAAATTAGCTAGACCTTGTCCCCTCATCATCCTTAGGATAGAAAGGCAATTCATATCTATTGCTTCATAGTGTTCCACCTCGCAAAGAAGGAAGTAATATAAAGGGTGTAAAACACCTCTTAACGAAGCCGAAAGGCACTGTTCTCCCTGTGTCATTGCGATCATTTTTTTGTTCTACACCATACCTGGGAACCTTCTAGTTACGGAGATATTAGGGGTCAAGTTCCAACTTTTTGACAAGTATTTTTTTAAATACAAGTTTTTAATGTAAGATTTTTACTTTAAACACCTCCACGACCCCCGTACTATTCAATCCGTCCATCAGCACAATGTTTTGAGTGCGTTACATTGACTTCTACCACAAAACATGATTTTACACCCCCAAAAAAAGGCGTTTCCCAGCAATAATTTTTGTGTAAAGTTACTTAGTTTCATGTACAGAATGCTTGGTTGACGGCTTCGTGATGAGGTGATTTACACGGTGTATTTGGTGTCAAAGCCTCAGTGATTAGAGAGGCACCAAAAGAAGAAGATATTATCTAAAAGATCGTCAAAAACCCGAAGACAGCTGTCTTCGGCTTTCACTAACTTCAATATACCATATGAAATGTAGGTGTTCTTCATACCGTAACATGGAATTACAGTCTTGATGTAATACTATTTGCATCTTCTTCACAGGGTCCCATTGGCCTAGAAGGTCCAGGGGATTTTAAAAAGATGCAGTACCTCAGCCTAGCCAACAACGACCTGCACACACTACCTCAAGACATCTTCTTGTTCATGCCAGGTCTACTTACCCTGGATCTGAGTGAAAACCCCCTGGCTTTTATAGACCAGATAACCATGGGAGCTATCTCCGATTTGAAGAATTTAAGGGTGAGTAGCCTTTCTTATTAGCTTGGGGAGGAGCTTGTTGCTAAATAATAACAGCCGCACGGGTCGGTCTTTAAGGTTAAGCCGTGCTTGAAGAGGTTGGTCCGGTTGACCATCATTACATAACGAGTTTCCTCCGTGCCTCGGAAAGCACGTTAAGCCGTTGGTCTCGGCTGTAATTTATAGATCTTTGACAGCCATTACGAGTAGCCAGAAGCCAAAAGTCTGACATCCAGTCTTCCCAAGGGGTATCGTATTGCCCAGTTACTGGGTTGTGGAAGTCAGATAGGCAGTCGCTTCATGTAAAATAACTAAGCTGCATCCGGTTAGATTGGAAGCCGACCCCAAGATAGTTTGGAAAAAGGCTAGGCAAATGATCATACTTTTCTTATTAGCCTATAGCCTATCATAATTCAGTGGAGAGATGTCCAAGGATGTGGGCCTACCAGAAACAGCACCATAACGACCCGCTCTGTGTTTCCCGTATTCAGCGGATTGCAGCGAACTTTACCAGGGCCTTTTGCATAACACCGGCAGACCACATGTGACAGGGAAAATTAGACTTAAACGGCGACATACTTTTGGGCTTGTGACGACCAAAACAACTGTTAAAAATCGACAAATGACAGCCTGGAATAACAGTTTAACGCTTAATTCGTGGTACGGAGCGATATTCAATAATAAGCTACTAATAAAAGGTATAGGAGCATAAGGGGGCATTTTCATTAATTCAGTTCCATTCACTCTCCTCAGGAACTCAGGCTAGGTAGTTGTGATCTGGATTCCTTGCCAGAGGGTCTTCTACGAAGACACAGGAAGCTGCGTCGTTTGGATCTCAGTAACAATAAGTTCATTACCATCCCTGGTGTTCTGAGTGAAGCCCCCAACCTGGTCTATTTGAATCTTGAAAGGAACTCTCTGCAGTCTCTGGAAGCGAACTCGTAAGCCACATGATTTTAGTTTTTTAAAAGTATTTCATCACAAAAGTCAAGGAGAAATATGGCATCAAAAGAATAAGAAGAAGTCTCTGGTGATGATGACCAGCATCTCTCTACCAACTGCCTAGTTAACCTATGCACTTTGGACTCGTAGGTAGCTATCGGGAAATACAATTACGACAGAGTTTCACTCTCGTTCACGCGGCGATAATCAGTACGATATTTTATGGTACAACTTAAGCATCATAATGAAAAATGGGATGTGGACTTGTGATCCCCAATCATCATTAAAATCATACAGAAAAGCGGTGTGTAAACGGTAGCTTAGCGGTAATAAAAGAAGCAGACAAAAAAATGTTTGTGGAGAAGATCTTAGAGATAAAGAAGATCTTAGGAAGATAATAATGATATTGAGAACGTAGCAATCAACGTAACTTACTATAATATATAATAATAAACTTTTTCTTTTCCAGAGCCTTAACTAACTTAAAGAAGTTACAAGAGCTAAACCTAAGCAGGCTGAGTAGGCTACAGAACATATCAGCTGGAGCCCTATCTGGTCTATCAGATTTGGTGATCCTGCGTCTGAACAATAATCCGAGGTTAACCAACTTGGATCCAGACTTCTTGGTGTGGAAGAATGAAGACGAAGAAGAGTTATGGCCGGATTTGAAAGAGGTAAGACGTGTTTTCATAGGCATGTGACATCTAGCATCACGTACTGGGTCACGTGGTGGTTAACAGCACTCTCACTCTTATAGAGGGGACCACCCAGCCGACCCAGCCATAGTAACACAATAGACCGATTTTAAGGCGTTGTTATCGAGACTATTTACTTGTGGACTGCTGAGCAAAAAACGTCGTCTCATAAACTCTACATCACAACAATATTTCACACAAAGTGGGTCGAATTGCAGCTCATCGAGGAGCTCGTGGCGTCTGCTTCGGTTTGTCCTTAAATGAGACCCATTACATACCGAATTTTCTCCGAGCCTCGAACGTTAAATTCGTTGGTGGAACGTTAGTGAACGTCATACGGCCAAACATATAATGATGATGATATTAATGAAATATGCCATGGAACTCATAAACTACACACATCAAAAGTGTCTAGGGATCAACATATATTTTTGCAATAACTTTTCTCCTGATTGATATTAATTAAAATTTTCTTTAAGGATTCATCAAATAAAGTGTTTTCGTTTGTCACAGTAACGATAAACCAAGTCACCTTTGCATTAATAAAGAAATTTGCCATTTTCTAATAAAGGGATTTTTGACATTTGAACCACTAACATTAAAGTTCGAAAAAAAGACTGAAATAACAGTTTTCTTTAAAATTTTATTGGGTAACTTAAACAATTAATAATCCGTGTTTCTACCGCGAACACTAACAACACAAGAACATCGGTTTGGCATACTCAAAATGAGTTCATCCAAATCACGCTGTGGAATGGCCGCCCATGTTCGTTGCAACAACAAAAAAAGTTCTTCTTGCGACTGGATACCCTCCATATTCGGCAGAGCTCTTCTCTGTAGCATATCCCATGCATGCTCAATCGGGTTCAAGTCTGGCGACTGAGCAGGCCAGGGCAGGACATTGATGTTAGCTGCGGCGAGAGTCTGTCTTACAACTCTTGCGGTGTGCGGTCGTGCATTATCATGCATTAACTGAAATAAGGGACCGATTTGCACTTGTAGAGGAACGATGACGTCTGATACAATCGTCTCAGCATAAATTTGAGCGTTGAGGTTGCCTCTGATCCAAATCAACTCAGTTCTTCCGCCGATCCAAATACCCGCCCATACCATGATGGTTCCACCACTATAAGGATGGACTTCCTGGCAGGATTTTAATCGCTGTTGGCGTCCAGGGGTTCTCCAGTGTCGTATACGTCTTGTATCCGGTCTCATACCAAAACGAGACTCATCAGAAAAGCACACGAAACGCCATTGTTCTTCTGCCCAATTTCTGTGTTCAGCAAGAGCCCATTGATATCGAATCCTACGATTGTGCATTGCTATAGGTGGTACCCGTAGCGGTCTTCGGGAATGAAGGTTCACTTCATGCAAGCGGTTTCTGACTGTTTGGTCGCTAATTAAGTTCCCTGAAGAGTGATGAAGCCTCACGGCTAACATCATGGCGGTTATTGTTGGAGCTCTTCGAGTTAAGATTTGAATGTATCGGTCTTGTCTCCGTGTGGTGCAGCTATACCGTCCTCCATGGCGCTCAGCCACGGTACCAGTGCTTCGGTAACGTGTCCAAAGTCGACTGATAACACTCTGACTTGTATTCAGAGCTAAAGCCACAGTACGTTGCCGGGAACCAGCTTCTATCATTCCCACGGCTCTGAGCATTTCTTCCCTGCTTAAATGACGTCGCCGCTCCATAATAACGTTGGTTTTAATCAGTAGTAGGGAAACAGTAGCACTAATAATGTCTTCAATGCGTTGTATGTTTTTATAGGGAAAATATTGACAGCTGATTTTCATCTTTTACTCGAATTTGATTCACAGTTCCTGATTCAAATTATGAAATGCACCAAAAAGGATCCATATAAATTTATAAAATCATAAATTTATTACAAAGCCACATCTCAATCTCAAGAAATCCGCATAAAAATGCTTGATCCCTAGACACTTTTGATGTGTTTATATGAAACTCGTAAAAATATATTTGCATTGTATAGATTCAATCTCTTAGTATTATACAATTGCATAGCACATGTGTGAGTACCATGTACTGTAAAGCCACCATTTAATGAGTACCTAAATCTTTCATTGACGCGAAATTATCCTGGTGGTTGAGTGAATGTCATGCTCACTTAAATGTCACGCTGATGGTGGCGGGTATGTCGGGTCGTTTAGTTCCCTTCAAAATGGTTGAGTTGAATGATGGCTGATACATGCGTCATGTTCGTGAACGGGCGCTGTCAGTTTTGACTGGTCATCTCTTAGCTGCCACGGTTTATTTTAATTACTTTATCTTTTAATTACTGATTTAATCTTTTACTCTGGACGCTCTTTACTTGCCCGTATTTCTACATTGTTCTCACATATTTTTAATTCTTAACATGAATGATGTAACCAAGATTTTGTAACATATTTTGATTTAAAAGAGTGTCCATGGAGTTTCTTGCCCATTCTTCTCCATAGAGATCTATGCTACGGAATGGGCAACTACAGTACTTTCACAAGTTATTATGCCTTGTGACTGGGACTGTAGCTTCGCGTTTTATTTTGTTTTTTTGACTTTCAAAAGTGCCTGTAATGGTCTAATTGAAATAAATGCTTTGACTTTGACTTTGACTCATGAAGATCTTTCTTCTCCAGCTGTACCTGAATAACAACAATCTCTCCGTCATAGACTACGGCATCGTGGACGGTTGGAACGAGCTGGTCACCGCAGACTTCTCCAACAATCCCTTCAATTGCGACTGCAATAACCAGTGGGTGGTGGATGTACTGGTCCCTTTGCTGGCCAACACTCCTGCTAATGCTTCTGTCACCAATATGATGTAAGTGTACCAGGTTTTCAAAGAAATTATTGACGAGGAAACCTGAACTATACTAGAGTATATAAAATTCTCATGTTTGTTTTCAAACTCATCGGAAACGGCTGAACCGATTTGGATGAAATTTTGTGTGCATATTGGGTAGGTCTGAGAGTCGGCCAACATCTATTTTTCATACCCCATAAACCCATCAAAATTTCCACGCGAACGAAGTCGCGGGCGGCAGCTAGTTAATTTATAAAAATTACGTGTTCGATACCACCCAACCGATTTCAATGAAGTTTTTTTGAATGTGTATGGTTGGTTCCAGCTTGAAAGATAAGATAGTTGCCCGATAGGTGGTGCCGTCCGAAGCTGGGGCGGGTTGCGAAATCGAAAATTCGCCTTGAGCAAGCGTGGTGAATGTGGTGATTAATGTTTGGGAAGAGGTTTTTGACCTGTAGTGGGCCAGCAATCGCCTTCTCTACAGTTTTGTTTCATGCATGATCACTCCTGAGTCATGTCGGATTGCCGTCCCATCGGACTATGAAAGTGACAGAAGACGGACTCTTAACGACCTTTGTATGTGGGCAAACTTGTACACTATAATATATATATCCGAACGTCATGGCAGAAATTTGTTCGGGAGGATTATTAGTGTTTCTATGGGAAACTCAAACTGACCAGTTATTTTCTTGTAGTTGTAAGAAACCTGCAGACGTTCGAGGTCTGACATTCGCTCAGCTGAACAACGCGTCCAAGGTACTGGTGTGCCCGGAGTCCGAGAGTGTCCCTGAGCTGCCGGTGTCAAATATGGCCGTTATACTGGGAATCATGATAGGTAGGTGATTTTCATTATTCTTACTGGATTGAGCCGCGGTCGCTTCGTGGCAACGTGCCCGAATTATGAGATGTGGATCGTGGTTCGGACCCTAAAAGTCAAGCACTTTATTTCACATCATTGATATAAGAACGTTGAAGGAACACATCGTGACGAAATAAATCTTGGAAGACATGTGAAATTCACTACCCCGCTCTGGGTGCTGGATTATAGTCGCTCAATTATTTGAATTTTTGGCCGTTAACGTCTCATCCATCAGTTATCAAGAATCATCTTGATAACTGCGGTGTGATTCTGTAAGACCTCACTTAGAACTTCGAATCTGAATGCGCTGTGAGTTTCTTGATTGGCATTCTAAAAACCCGGTTGATAATTCGAATTTACACTAGCGCCACCACTACGAGCGTGTCAGCGAGTTGAACTAAATTAACAGGGAGATTTTGACAGATAAAGTATGAGATGACGTAAGAAGTGGCACTCTGTAAGGTAATTCCCCCGTCACTTGGACGCTCCCTTGGCTACAAAATCAAGGTCATTTTGAACCTTACGCGAAGTGACAGTGGATAGCGATGTGAGATGTGAGTTGTCGTCTGAATTTTACAGAATCAACGTACTGATGGATGAGACGTTATTTTTTTCACCGTTTTTAAAGCAGTGATGGTGGAATCAATCACACATAGAACAGAGATTGCATAGGTTTGAAACCACCACCTAAAAGTCGAAAGTCAAAAAAAAATGGCGGTGGGTCAGTATGCCAGCTTCCATACGAAAAAGTTCGAACCCCTGCTGAACTGAGTGATCCTGATTAATGGTTAAAGGCTATAATGCTTATATAATGCTTATGCTGTTTCGTATTGATTTACACAAGCAAAAGATTATTTTTTGTACCTTAGAAAGTATCATTGGATCATTCCAATGATACTTTCATAGATACCTGGAATTGGCTTTAAATACCTTGATGGTTTTAAAAATATTGTGACAATTTGTTAACAAATTTTTGAGATATAAATTTTGTCAGTAGAATAAGTTTTTGTTGAGATTTAGCTCATAGCTGTTTTTGCGAAATTTCTGATTTGAGTGATGATAACAATTACTACAACTTTGGGTAATAATAATAATTGAAGACCCTTGAGAGTGACATTTTTTTACTTTGGGCTATGTGTTTTTATTTTTTTTTATGAAATGTACAAATTTAATTATTTTGTCACGAAATAAAAAAAGATAACACAATCAAAATGCACATTTTACAACCTTATTGTACATTGGCAGGTATCGTGGTGACCTTCCCAATAGTGCTCATCTTAGTACTGCTGTGGAGAAAAGGATTCTTCTCCAAGCTACGAACGCGCAAGAATTATGATTCTGACGAAGAACGCGAAGATCTTTAATATAGTATTAATTTATAGCAAATAGTTATGCGGGCTACTCCCATGTTTCACGTATCTACATTAAATACCAATAGATGATAAAATTTAGTTCACAGACGCGTCAACGCGTGACGTTCAAAGAGACTGAAAGAGATAGAAATAATAAACGAGAACATTAAAGAGTAAAGTGTCCGGGTTTTTCTGTACCTTGCCTTTACACCAAATTAATGTAAAATGTTTTCTCTACTACCTTCATTTATCGTTTTTGCCAAAAACAAAACACAAATCAAAACTTTTGACAAATACTTTACAAAACATTTTGTAAAAAACCGGCCGAGTGCGAGTCGGACTCACGCACGAAGGGTTCCGTACCATTATGTATAAAAACGAGCAAAATAACACCCGTATCGTATCGTTTTTGGTCGGGGGTTGAAAATTACTTTTTTGTATGGCAGCCCCCCTTAAATATTTATATTATTCAGTTTTCAGTATTTGTTGTAATAGCGGCAACAGAAATATATAATCTCTAGAAATTTCAACTGGCTGACTATCACGGTTCATGAGATACACAGCCTGGTGACAGACGGACAGTTGAAGTGTAATAATAATATGTATGCTCCTTTAGTTTAGTAAGTAAGTACGCTACTTTATAACCGTAGGTATGCTGAGTTTGCAATATACCTTATATGCATTATTTCAGATGGTTACCAGGGCATTCATTAAATAGTTCGTAACCGATGTGGTCGTTTCCTTCATAACACCCAATTAGGAACCCCAACATTTCATGGCGACCTTGCCAGGATCAGTCTGCCAAGGGGATTGTTAGTAGTGTAGTTAACATGACTACTTAAATAGTATATAATGTCTCGGTCAACTGTTGAAAAAGAACAGGTTATCCTCAGCCAAAACGTGGCTGGAGGCAACAATGACGCCACATTGAAAGAAATCGGAGGCCACGTAGAGCGGCTTAGCATTGTGACCTATATTGTTTTGGCCATTATTGGACTCGTAGCAGTTTATGTGGGCCTGCGGATGTACAGGAGCTGCCACCGCACATGGATCCAGCAGGAAATTGGGATGAGTACCATGCAGAGAATGAGATCATCCATCAGAGGGCGCACAGAAGGTACCGAGAATCAGTAAATATAAGTGAATAAATAGTGAAAGTCGAAAATAAAAGTGTTTTGGATTGTGCATCTTTGCCTAAAAATATAATGAATATCAGTGAGTGAGCTAGTTACGCGGTATCATATTTCATTACACTTAGAAAAATTTGGAGCGAATATTAATTTAGGTTCAAATAAGTTAACACTTTTAAACATTAATAAACAACATTATCTACATTTTGTTGATGAACATGACAGGATGAAAAATTCAATGATTATTCCGGCACGCTCGGCAACAATTCATTTTATTATTGTAAATGAGAATGTAAAGGGAGAAGTTGTAGGGTGTAGTAGAGAGTTAGCGAAGGGTGTGTTTAAAGCAAACGCAATAACAACAGTTAGTAATAATAGAATTCCAGTTAAAATACTTAATGTTAGTGACAAGGAAGTAAGCTTATCATCTTTAATACCAGATTTGAAAAGTTTGGACGATTATAATATTTGTCAATTTAATAAGACCAATATTGACGTTACTAGGGTTAAAACTTTGATATCAGAATTAAATTTAAATTATTTAGACGGAGAAGAGAAACAATCAATTGAAGCAATTTGTGCAAAATATTCTGACGTTTTTTATTTAGAGGGAGATAAGTTAACCACAACCAATATTTATCAGCAATCTATAGTTTTAAAACAAAACTCAACTCCAGTTTACGTCGCCCGTATAGGTTACCACAGGCACTAAAACCAGAAATAACTAAACAAGTTGATAATATGTTAGAAAATGATATAATCGAAGAGTGAAATAGTGAATGGTCTAGTCCAATTTTATTAGTACCTAAGAAAAGTAGCAGAAGTAATGAGAAAGAATGGCGTTTAGTTGTAGATTACAGAAAATTGAACGAGGTTATTTGTGACGACAAATTTCCTCTACCAAATATCAATGAAATTTTAGATACGCTTACTGGAGCCATTTATTTTACTCATCTTGACCTTCACCAAGGCTACTATCAGGTAAGTTTAGAGCCTAGTAGTCGTAAATTTACAGCTTTTACTACAAATACTGGTCAATATTGCATGAAACGTTTACCAATGGGTTTAAAAATCAGTCCTAATGCCTTTAGTCGTATGATGTCTGTAGTGATGTCTGGTTTAACTTACGAGAAATGTCTAGTATACCAAGACGATCTCATTGTATTTGGAAGAAATTCGTGTAATGGAAAGATTGAGAAAGGTAAATTTAAAGCTAAATCCTCAGAAATGTGAATTTTTAAAGAAAGAAATTCTTTATTTAGGACATTTGGTTACAGAAAAAGGTGTTTTACCAGATCCAGAAAAAACAAAAGTATTACTAAATTATCCTACTCCCAAAAATGCAGATGAAGTAAAACGTTTTGTAGCATTCTGCAACTATTACCGTAAATTTATAAGAAATTTTTCGGATATAGCAATACCTTTGAATAAGTTAAGTAGGAAAAATGAACCGTTTATTTGGTCTGATGAATGTCAACAAGCTTTTGAATTTTTAGAAAATGCTTTAATATCGTCACCGATTTTACAGTATCCCGATTTTTCCGAAAATCATGAATTTATGTTACAAACAGATGCTTCGGGTACTGCTATTGGTTCTGCGTTATGTAATAAAGATGTTAAACCAGTTGCATATGCCAGCAGACCCTTGAATAAAACAGAAAAAAAACTATCCAAAAAGAACTTTTGGCAATAGTGTGGTCCGTTAAGTATTTCAGACCATATTTGTATGGAAACAAATTCACCATAATGACAGATCACAAACCATTAATATATCTTTTTGGTATTAAAGATCCATCAAGTAGATTACTTAAATTTCGATTAACTTTAGAAGAATATAAATTTAAAATTGTCTATGTGAAAGGAAAAGATAATGTTGTGGCAGATGCTTTATCGAGAGTATGTATAACGTCTGATGAACTTAAAAGTATGAGTGAACAAGTTATGGCCGAATAACCAGGGCGCAAAAGAAAAAGCTGAATGAGCTAAATAAGAGTAAGAATTACGATAAAAAGAAGGGTCTTAATAATTCCATTAACAACTGGACTGATCAACCAAGAGTTGTGGATATATAATATTAAGAAAACCGTGTGATTCGGTAGAAATGTGTTTGATTGAAGGCAACAAATTAAAACAATTTAGAGATAACAACATGATAACTGAAGAATTAGAATGTTTTACAATTATAGAGGGTAAAAAGACATTATACATTAATCTTGATTTCAAGGCACATTTTTCGCGAGCCGAATTTGTGCAGAAATTAAGCTATTTTTGTGGAAAGATACGTATCAATGAAGTTTGTATAATTAAAAATAATGATAATATAGAATTTATCAAAAGTGTTTGTGATGAAATAACAACACTTAGTAATTGGTCCGGACCGCGAATATGCATATTACGAGGCGTAAGAAGAATAGATGACGACCACGAAAAGATACTTATTATGAATGACTTTCATTTACTGCCATCCAGTGGTCATGCTGGAGTGCGCAGAATGATAAATACAATCAAAAGTCGATACTATTGGACAAGGATGTCCAAGAATTTGTTAAAAAATGGTCAAAAACATAAATATTTACGCTACATAAAAGAACCGATGGAAATTACCACAACAGCTTCCTCGGCTTTTGAAAAGATATACTTAGATGTAGTGGGTCCCTTAGATAGAGACGAAAATGGTAATTGTTATATACTGAATATGCAGTGCGAGTTAACAAAAATTGTACAGGCTATTCCTTTGCAAAACAAAGAAACAGTGTCCATTGCAGATGCATTTGTTAGACAGTTCATATTAAGATTTGGTATTCCGGCGACAATAGCTACAGATCGAGGAACAGAGTTTATTTCTGCAACCATGGAACAGGTTTGTAAAATACTTAATATTGGAAAATTATCTTCTACAGCCTATCACCATCAGTCGATTGGAGCTCTCGAAAATGCTCACAAAACTATGGGAGCATTTTTAAGGATCCAGTGTGACAATCATACGGACACATGGAGCTATTGGTTACCATTTTCGTGCTTCAGTTTTAACAACACAGTCCATTCAGAAACAAATTACACGCCATATGAACTTGTTTTTGGAAAACTTTGTCAAATACCTGATAGCATAAGCAATACTGTAAAACCATTGTATAATATAGATAATAGGGGATCGGACTGGGTAAAGAAAACGACATTCTATTTTGTCCGTCAGACAGGTAATACAAAAATATTAGACACGTATTTTTTGTTTTATCAAAATATCAAAAAATTACTTAGTTAGAACTCATTAAAGTTGGAGAGTGGGGCTTACTACGTCACAAGTGGGTATAAAACTTACCTACATGTGACGTCATGCGCCATTTCAACTCAATATATCTCCGTAATTTTATGACCACATGAAAAAAGAAAAAATACGTGTCCAATACTTTTCAATAAACTACCAGACGGACAAAGAAAAAAAAATAGGATTATCCCCTATTATCCATTACAATTAAAACACAGGTTACAATTAAGCAATTAAGCTCATCAAGATGCAAAGAAAAATTTGTTGTTTAATAAACATAAACGCAAAGAAATATATGATAAGTCTGTCAATTCTACAAAATATGAGAAAGATGATTTGGTTTTAATAAAAAATGAAGCACGTTGTAAATTAGATGCACTATTTAAAGGTCCTTATACAGTTATGGAAGATTTAGGTTGTAACGTAAAAATAATTAAAAATAATAAAATTGAATTAGTACATAAGAATAGGACTAGGCCTTTTTGTCAATAGATTAGAATGTGTAAGATTTAATTATAGATTACATACGACATAAAGATAGATTACGATTAAAAAAAAAAAAAAAAACCTTGCAATGTATAATTATAAGGATAAATTTATGTACCATTTTATTTGTAACTAGCTGTACCCAGCATGCGTTGCAATGCACTTTTTACTACCCACCTACCCTATCCGACCTACCTACCCTATCCTACCTACCCTACCCTACGCTACCTACCTACCTACTCTACCCTACCCTACCTACCTACTCTACCCTACCCTACCCTACCCTTACTACCTACCCTACCCTACCTACCTACCTACCCTACCCTACCCTACCTACCTACCCTACCCTACCTACCTACCCTACCCTACCTACCTACCCTACCCTACCTACCTACCCTACCCTACCTACCTACCCTACCGTACCTACCTACCCTACCCTACCTACCTACCCTACCCTACCTACCTACCCTATCCTATGTCCTTCTCCTGGCTCTAAACTACCTCCCTGCCAATTTTCAGCTAAATCGGTTCAGCCGTTCTTGAGTTATAAGTGAAGTAACTAACACGACTTTCTTTTATATATATAGATAAGTAATTTTATGTCTGTTAAACACTATTATTTTGAAAGATGTTACTTCAAGTAAATAACTAGTAATAATTAAGTAAAACGAAAAAAAAAGAAAGTAGGTACAATTCTTTTTTTTTCTATGTACCCGGGAGGTGAAGTGTAATAATAATATGTATGCTCCTTTAGTTTAGTAAGTAAGTACGCTACTTTATAACCGTAGGTATGCTGAGTTTGCAATATACCTTATATGCATTATTTCAGATGGTTACCAGGGCATTCATTAAATAGTTCGTAACCGATGTGGTCGTTTCCTTCATAACACCCAATTAGGAACCCCAACATTTCACAGTGAAGTCTCAGTAATAAGGTCCCGTTTGACCCTTTGGGTACGGAACCCTAAAAAGAGTGTTGTGAGCTAAAAATTATGAATATATCTTCAACGACTGTATAAAATAATAATGTGCCAATCATGTAAAAAGAAACAAAATAAATTATAAGACTTTTGTATATTTTTAATTACAATGTTGACATAATATTTTACTATTTCTTTCGTGTATTTTCCAGTATGTACATAATCAGCCTAAACGTTCCCACCGCTGGGGCTCAAGCCTGCTCTTTGAGAGGCAGTGGGCTGTAATCCACCACGCGGGCCCTGTGCGGGGTTATAGAAGTCATAATGCATGTCTGCGAATGATTGGTGCTTGGGCATGGCCGGTTCCCTTCACGTTTTGAGAGCAGCATTGATGAAATTCATTACACAAAAGAGTCTCCCTGGATTGGAAGTCGTAACCTAAACCAGGTTAGGTTTAGGTTAGGGGCACCACTGCTTTATTCCTTTCTTCTAGTCATTTGAATGTCTATCTCCTACATTTCTATCTCCTACATTTTGATGGTACAAGACTTTTGACAAGCTGCTGATATTTTCATAGCCGGGGTTTTACCTAAAAAAAATAAGCAAAAACTTAGTCACTAAGGAAGCGTGTAGATTAAAAGCGTCTGGCAGAAAATACTGTGTGGCAGTGTTGATAATAATTGTTTAACAATATTCTATGGAACGTCAAAAATCATCACTCAAACTATAGAAAAAAGAGTAATATTTTTAAATGAATTTAGCACCAGAAAATTGGCCGTCGGCTCAAGCTTAGTTCATACTTTTACAGCAAGTAAATACAAATACTATTCGATCCCACACATTTTGTTAATCAGTAAATAAGGGTCCATATTGGCTCACCTAAAGTTCTTTACCCGAAAGTGTTCTTCCTAATGATTTGTAATCCGAATGATCACTCTTCCTAAAATTTTTCATCCTAAAGTTTTCAATTCATACTATTTGTAGTGCTACCGGCGTTGTTCATAACACTCATATTTCCGAAAATTGTAATTGCTAATATCAAAAAATATTTAAACTCCTACTGTTTTTTATCATAACGCTTTAATCCCTAAACATACTTACCATAATATTTTCACTCATACTCAGAAAGAAACATTTACCAAGTGTAATAAAAAATATATGTGGGTAGAAGATGATGGTTATAGTGCCCCCACTATGAATAAAATACTTAGAAAAATTTCGATGTAGCACTCGCCGGCCGCTGCCGCGGCACCGCTCGCTCGGCTCGCGCGTAGTTGGTCACAGTTCTAACCTAACCTATGGATATCTTTGCAGGTACACACCGCTATAAATAAAATTAAAGAAGACGCTTTAAATAATAATAAATAAATCTAAACAAAAAAGATATGACTTTAAATAATAGTGTAAAAGATGGTTATGTTGAGAAAATATAGGAAAACAAATAAAAGTATAATAGATGTTTATTGTTACTGACATTATGAAGTTGAATGCTTCGGAATTATGAACATTAGAGACAGAGTAGTTAGGAATTGTGATTGTTAGGATGAAAAATGTTAGGAAGAACATTTTCGGATTTCCAATTATCGGAGTTGAAAATTTAGGTGAACTTTGGCGCACCCAGTAAATAAGTATATGTTTGGCAGCCATGGGATCTTAGACCACAAGGCCATACATACCATATTGCAATACGCAGACAGTAACCGAGCGCATGTATGTACCACATCGGGTTTTAGAAAGAGTCACACAGTATGAGAGTACTATACTTACAATTTATGACAATATTTCTTAAGAATTGTGGCGCTATGAACCTTTTCACTTTGTTCCTGAACAAAGCCAACCTGAATAAAAAAAATCAGAAAATTTTTGAAAATCATCCCGAAAAGGGGATAAATATGGCATGATAGTAATAATAAACAATATTTATTCGTTCAAGACTACCTATTTAACAATAAAAGTTTTAACCCTGAATTGCAACTGGGCTTAAACTAGGAGCATTCCTGTGCTATAAGCACCAGTTTCTATCTAAATTTGTATATATATACTGTTATTTTTACTCCATTTAATATATCAGCACTCCTGGAAGGCCCTGGAGGTTCAGGCCGAAGTATACTCATTACCCAAAGAAATTTTCATAGGAGTCACAGACAGCCCACTGTGCCGAGCCTGATTGGAGGAAGACGAGACAGCAGCCCACGTGCTTCTACACTGCCCAGAGGTTGCCTTATACAGGGAAAAGTACTTCGGTAACCCAGGTACAGTCGGCATCAAAAGTCTGTTAACACTCATCAATATTACACCAATTTTTGTGCTGATCAGTGTGATATGATGTAATATTGTTTTGCGAATTTGTGTAACCATTGATGAAAATATTGTTATGTCTTTTACTCCGGTCTGTTAACATGGATCGTTCTAAAACTAGGACGTCTTATAATTTTGGATATATATCTAAAGCGACTTTCTTTCGTACTTTCCGCGAGAGCAAAACCAAGGAACTGCTGGAATTTCTCGGGGATATTTGGTAGTTTGAATAAAGTTCCCACCCGTATATGCAAAATACGCGTTTTAGACGTGGAATTTGGACACCAGCCCGTTATACAATACAATACACAAAGAAAAACCCACATTTCGCCAGTTATGTTGAAGCCCCATAGTACAAGTAATAGGGGGTGAGCATATTGTCATCAATATGGCACAGATCCTGACTCTGGGAGGAAATTTCTATAGAAAGCGCTCAATAACACTTTTCTCGACCTAAGAATCGATCGCAGAACCTCAGCGTCAGCAGAAGCGCTTGCGACCACTTTATGTTCAAAGAGTAATAGTGAGGACTCACTCGCTAGTCGTGGGGCCAGCTAACTTCATGACCTGAGCTCTCATGCAGCGGTAACTGTGCGAGTTCTTGAAGCACTTGCACCTGAAATATTACAAGTTTTTTTTTCATCTAACACAAGACTAATATCATCCTGACCGAATATCGGCCATGACGGTGTACTCTCTGATCCTATATTTTTATTGAGGGAGAGGACCCAACACGCGGGCCCAGGGCGGGTTATCAGATGTCTTGAAATTCTGGGTTCCAGGATATGCCGGCTTCCTGACAAGTGCCAAGTTACGGGTCTCGAGTTCGAATCCTAGACCATGACCATAACCTTTATTTTTAGCGGTTCATGTGCATATCGAATTATTATGCCGTGCTCGCCGAGGTTGGTCCGTGAATGGGTGACCATTATTACGTACTCAGTATCCTCCGTGCCTCGGAAAGCACGTTAAGCCGTTGGTCCCGGCTGTCATTTGTAGATATTTGACAGTCGTTACGAGTAGTCAGAAGCCAAAAGTCTGACATCCAGTCTTACTAAAGGGTATCGTATTACCCAGTAACTGGGTTGTGGGGGTCAGATAGGTAGTCGCTTCATGTAAAATACTAGTACTCAGCTGCATCCGGTTAGACTGGAAGCTAACCCCAAGATAGTTTCGGAAAAGTCTAGGCAGATGATGATGTGCATATCGAATAATTATCCCCTGATTCGGTGAAGGAAAACATCGTGACGAAACCAAACCAGCATTCCTGAGAAATATTTTTCGACGGCATGTAAAGCCAAGTCAGAGGCACATCGGCGGCATAAAAACTCTGACACCAGATTAGGCTCTTACCAGACGAAAAAGAAACAAAGAGAAGTGGTGATGAAATTAATCATACAATGTAAAGTGCTTGCTTGGGTTTAAACCCATGACCTATAAGATGGAAGACGGCAAGGATATGATTGGCCTCTACCATTGTATCTGAATCTCCTAAAAATCATGAAATGAAGTTTGTCTTCTCCTTCGTTTTGGAAGGGGTTTCTGGTGCACTAAAATATCGCCTCATGTCATGCAAAGTCATGCTAAGGTTCATGTAATTGGGGCCGACCCCATTTCCAAACAACGGGCTACATTTTTTCGGACCAGAGGTTGAAATGCAGAACACATGATGCAAACAAACACAGGATGCTCAGCAGTCACATTTGCGACCAGTAGACAAACGACTCAGTCCATTTATGATTGAAAATTTATTGTGCTTTAGTTCAACTTACTTTGCTCCGTATGAGCAACAGCAAAAATTGGAGTCCCTGCAAAAATCATCAAAATATTATAGAAGTGAAACTTCTTAAGCGACTTCCAGCAATGTTGCGTTAAAGTTTAACGCTACCATGGAGGGGGAATAGAAAGAGACAGAGCGAGAGTGAATGCGTGGCACTCGAACGCATGCGTGTAGTATTACGAAGTTTCACTTCTTCCGCGCGGAGGGACTCCACGCACTATTTTTTGTTTTGAATATTTTGGTTCAACCGGCGTGCTTGTATTCATGACTGTATTGACCGTTGTAAGAACGTAGACAAGGCGCAAGGAGTATGTAAGGATCCTAGAAGGTGGTGGACTGTCGTTTCTGCCTTTCTAATACTCATATTATGTACTCCCGACTAGTATTAGTACTAATAGGTACGTATTCTTCAGATCTTACCTTGAAACTTTAGCGGCCAAACTGACCCTGAAAACAAACAACAATAGCAAGTAAAACTTTCCATTTCAATTTTTTTTTATTTGCGTTGTGTTTGCTATTGACTCTAGTCTAGGTCAGAGATGACAGAGACAAAGTCGACGATGGTACGAGCTTACCCAGAAGAAGACTGTTCACTCCAACTTTGAAGAGATTAGGGTTGTAAGCGTTCGGAATCATCTATTAAAACAACATTACATTCCATTGAATTTCTCGGGTAAAATAAGTTTGTCCTATGCCACTAAGACGCTGTTTCCACCTAAGTAACGTGACACGTGATCACACAAGTGATCTGGGAGTCACCGGGACGTCTTCAAGCTGTGTTGTTTAATGTCACTCCAGTGTGGGACAGAGATGGAGCTCTAGTCTAGAGGACATCTAGCGCCATCTCTTTCACACTCTGGAATGACATTAAAACAATATTGCATTAAGACGTCATGGTATGCCACCTGGCACGTAACTTGCTACTCACGTCAACATTTAAAGTGTAGCGACCTACCAAAAAACAACTTACAACAAAAAGTACTACAGCGCCATCTATGATAAAACTAACGAACTAATATGGTCTGAATCTCGCAAGCAAAGATTACATCGACTTAAGAGTATATAGAGAAATCCGACAACAACGACAGTTGTTGCCCGCCAGACATAACACCTGTCTGGTCGGAGGATCCTCCCTTTTCTAAAGAGTACGAGGATCGTTACATCCTGTTCCTCATACCCCAAAAAAAGTAATATTTATGGAACAGTGCCCATTTACGTGGCGTGGCCTGACGTGACCTGACGTGCCAACTACTAGTCCAACACTACTCTAAAATCACGTGACTGTAACGATGCTTATGTGGGACCAGCTCAGAATCTGACAACATTCAAAACAAAGAAAATATGTAAAACTCGTCCGTCGACTGCTTTGCAAATATCTCCTGTATTTTGACTATAGCTTTGTACGCGGCTTTGCTCGCTTTATAGTCGGAAATTATCCCAGGGAGAGTGAAATAATTTTCGTAATCGGTTCAGTATTTCCGAAGTTTAACCCCTACATCCATACTTACAAATATAACCACTTTATTGAGTATGGATTAGTTGTCAGCTCTACTCGTCTCAGGCTATTCGCCGGCGGTAGGTCAGCTGCCTAACCCCGACAGACGATGAGAGGCAGTGGATGTCTTTCATCAGAATGATAAATTTATAATACAAAACTTACCATCCTAGCTTGTAAGGCCTGTTATTACGATTGATCGTGGAATATAATCTCTTAATGCCACGAACTGAAAACAAAAGAGCATTAAGGTAATCGAAAAAGGTACTGGCTCATCGTTTAACTGAGGCGGTGCCTGAAGACAGTCCTGCAGCGTATAGCAAAATATCATAGCAAATAGTGGTCCACCGGGATCGGGAACAGGGTCTAAGCTAACCGTGGCTTCAAGGAGAGGAACGTAACAATGAGAGCCGTATCGAGAAGAATAGCCTTTTGAATCCAGGGCCTTTATCCGCCTAGCGAGAGCCTCGCAAGATAGAGAGGCTCTTGGCCATCTGGCAATTGGCCGCAACGACTATCGGCACATTGATAGCCGAGCTCACACTCCACATGTCGACAGCCTCGTGCTCAATGCTCGCTCTTTCTCAGTCTTAAAAAGGTTCTCGTCATGCGGGATGGTAACATCGACTATCATGTTGAATGATTGAGTCTCCAAACCACAGGTCCAAACTAAGGCCCATTACGCACCAGCGGATGGCCGCCTAGGCGTTTCGTTTGAGCGGCCAGCCGCCTAATGAAACCGCGTTAAGCGGTTGGACCGCTTGAAGGCGTGTTGCGTCCATTAACGATATGGATACCGTCGAGGTAGCTTGGGTTATCTTTTTTTACTACCGAATACAACGAAAGAAAAAAAAATAAAAATTAAAAATTTAAAAAACCCCCGATTTTTTTGTGTCGGGGGTTTTTTAAATTTTTAATTAAATTTTTATTTTATGCTTTTTAAACTTTCATTGTTTTATCTTAGCCTTGACTGTCCCAATACTGGGCATAGGCCTCCCCCATTGCTTCCACTTTTCTCGGTGTTGCGTGTCATCTCGCCAATTAACGAAAACAGCAACAATTTAAAAAAAAAAACTTTCTGGGGGAGGGGGGGGGGGGTTAGCACCCACCCCCCCTGGCAATGCCCATGGTGACAAGTGACAAGATTTCAAATTTCGAATCGACCAGACCTGTGGAAATTGTTAATTTCCCTTCAACTAGAAAAGAGGTGATGGCCTTCAAACGGCTGATCAGATTTTATCGAAACATAGCTAAGAACACTCTCGATTAAAACACCTTTCAAACGAAACCAGTTTTATCAAAATCGGTTCATCCGTTTAGGAGCTACAATACCACAGACAGACACACAGATACACACGTCAAACTTATAACACCCCTCTTTTTTGGTCGGGGGTTAATAATAACAAAAGATACTGGATTCATCCTTTACTAGAAACACGCAACGAATTTGGCCAGTTCGAAAGTTGTTTTCAAGAACTGAAGAAGCACGAAGATAAATTTTTCGGCTATGTTAGAATGAGTGTTTCGTCATTTGAAGAATTACTCAAAGTTTTATACAGGGTGTAGCGGAAAAGGTATATACATCCTTAAGTGCTACATACCATCAAACTGAACATGTTTCTCATCATAAAAAAAAATATGCTGCAAAAAAAAATATCAGCTGCCTATACATTTCGGTCGAATAGGTATTGCAATTTTCTATGGGCCAGCAGATATTTTTTTTGCTGAAAAACATGTTTTATGATGAGAAACATGTTCAGTTTGATAGTCTGTAGCACAACCTTAAGTATGTATATACCCTTTCCGTTACACCCTGTATAACACCATCAAAGGACAATATACTAAATTTCGTGATTGTATCCATCTTTTCTTTTCCTCTGTTGTCATCTCCTCTTTTCCAAAAATATCTACTAATTATTCCCATTGTTTCCTTTTTAACGATCTATTCTTATATACTGCTCCTTCACAATCCCAAATAGCTTCTCGTTATTGAATTTCAACAATGAATTTCTCAGTGTCGAAGTTCATGGCTGCGCAACTCAAACGTACAAACACATCGGCGGCTCGCCGCAAACTGAACCGCCAGTGCGCATAAACAAGATCGCGGCCAGCCGCGAAGCGGGCCACAGCTCTCCATTCAACCGCCGCGGTTGAAATTTTGTGGCGGTTAAGTGCCTACAATCACAAGCGGTTGCATATAAAACTGGAAAAGCGGCTAGCCGCGCGGTTAGCCGCCTCCGCGGTCAACCGCAAGTGCGTAAGGTCGCTAAGGCCTTGTCGACGTAGCCCCGCTACGCGGGGCTCCTATTTCTGTCTGCAGGGTTTACAGTAACCTAACACGAAGGGGATGTCGGGGTCTTAGTTCGCTCGCTCCGGTCGCTCACTAGACCCCGCCTTCCCCTTCGAACCTAACTTGTCCGAGTCGGTGTGCCCAATGTCTCGTATTAGGCATTTCTTCATAGAAATAAGGAACTGATCTATTTATTTGGTGATAGATCTACCATTCTGAGCAACAGCTATTATTTAAGTAATAAAACCATTATTATAGGAACGAAGTTTATATTCATCTAATGCACTACAATTTTATTGGTAATCCATCTCTTATTTTACACATATATCAACATTTATTTGATAATTCATACCTGGGAACACTTTTTGTTTATCTGAGAACGAAAATATTTCGTGGCGATAGATCTATTTATTAGGTGATACAACTTTGATGACAAATATAAATTTTGGTGACAAGAAATATAGTTCCCATAATTATATTCCCCATTCCCTTGCATAACATTTCCTTACCACAGAAAGACCGAAATAACTAAAATTAAATAAAAATATTACCTTGATGGTCCACAACATCATCATGCAAAAATCGTTTTATTTCACGGATAATGTTTCTGAAAAAAAATAAAAAACTACTTAATAAATGAGTCCAATGACTTACAATTCTCGGCCTAGAATAAAGGTGTGTGATGTCGAAATCATAATTATTGTACCTATTTAAAGAGTAACCATGGAGTTTCTTATCGGTTCTTCTCCTTAGAAACGACGGGTTGTGCACCTATCTTCTGATGTTTCAAAAGTGCCCAGGTTACCCATGTAGGTTTATGTGAATTCAAATATTTAGGTATGCTGTAGAGATACTTTTTAATTTTGACGTGACAACGTCTTATAAATTGGTTTGCCGGGTGACACTTCAAGAAACTGCGTTACGCTCCGCTCACGTTATGCGCTCACAATGAGAGCGAGTGAGAGGCACGCGTCCTATAGCGTTGTCACGTTCAACTATCGTCAGTAAACCGACTTTACAGACAACCAATTTTTTTCTTTATATGTGACCCACCTACAACAAAAAGACTAGACTATTCTATTCTTGATTTCATTTGATCTGACCATAAGGTCGAATGTCACTTGCACGTCTTAAAACAAAAAGGTCTACTTAACACGTTGAACGCCAGACTAAAAACCATGTTTAGGCCAGTGGGCCGCGACAAATATCTTGTGACCGCCAATATATCGGGTCCACGGGGCCGCGTCGGACACCATGTGTCCGCATGCCCTCGATCACTTCAGCACCCTCTAGGCGGCCGACGGACAGCGTTTCCACTGTTTTTACTAAGGGAATTGACCCGCGCGGCCTCACAGTATAACTTGGCCGCCGACTTAGAATTTATGGGCTTTCAAACTAGTGGTTTGCAAAAATGTTGTAGTTACATAAAGTAAGTATGTTAAATCGTTCAATAAATCGTAGATAGAAATCATCTTAGTGTCACACAGATAATGTTTAATAATGTTTCAACTGACTAGGAACCTAAAGCGGTAAAGGAATTACAAGGACAAGTTATTTTTTTTAATGCAACAACTTACAAGCTTCTCCCATTATCAGTACTCATCAAGAGACTGACAAGAGAACTGCGATCCAATATATTTTTTTTGACTGAAACAAAATTGTAAGTTTTTTAACACCTTTCCCGTCCGTTGGTTTCTTGGATGCATCGAATTGCGTGGATGATCCTGAGTTCAATTCCAAGGTTGGGCAAATTGTTATTGGGTTTTATTTGATCAGGAATTCCCAGTAGCAGCCCCGGATTCTGGATTTGTGCCCATCATCATCATTTCAGCCAAAAGACGTACACTGCTGGACTTAGGCCTCCCCCAAGTGTCGCCACATTGACCGGTCCCGTGCGACTCGCATCCAGCGGATTCCCGCAACCTTCACCAGATCATCGGTCCACCTAGTGGGAAGCCTTCCAACGTACCGTCTTCCGGTTCGCGGTCGCCATTCTAGAACTTTTTGGCCCCATCGGCCATCCGTTCTGCGAGCAATGTGCCCTGCCCACTGCCACTTCAGTTTGGCAATTCTTCGGGCTACGTCGGTAACCTTGGTTCTCTTACGGATGTCCTCATTTCTGATTTGATCTCGCATGGAAACTCCAAGCATAGCCCTCTCCATTGCTCTTTGGGTGAGCCTTTTGATGAGGCCCATTGTGAGCGACTACTTGTGACCATTGTGTGTGCCCGGTTGAAAGACTGGCTGGCCCCTTTCAAACAAGACTTAGATCTACAAATGACAGCCGGGACCAACGGCTTAACGTGCTTTCCGAGGCACGGAGGAAACTCGGTATGTAATGATGGTCACCCATCCATGGACCAACCTCAAACATATCAGGTGAAATATGAGTGTACTGTAGGTACACCTCTGTCTTACCCATTTAAGATTACATTTACATGCGTCGTGTTATGACTTACATAGTTTTATTGGCATTTTGAGTATGCTCCCGAGACGTCGATCCATAAAGCTCCCAGCGCTATTGGAAACAAAATACAGAAATTGTGATAACTAAAATAATATTTTATGCATGGTATAAGTTATATTCACAAACAGTAAGGGGCCTCACGATTAAAGTGTAATACAGCGCGATATTTCATGTTTACTTAGTAATATTAAAGAAAATCATCATAACAGCGATCTATTTGACTGCGATTTGCGACGTTGCCACTAGTCCACTTGCCAAACAAATTCCAATTAAATTAGCTAGCGAATTTGCCGCTACAAAATGTCGGATTGGGATTTTTAAGTATTGAGTACTCACGATGATTCCGATTCGTCAATGGTGCTGTAGGCAGAATCCACCCAGTCTATGTCTTCATTGGATTTATCTGCAAAATAGGGAATTTTACTTGAAAAAATTAACGAAACACACGTCTTTAAATATTTTTTATTTCCGACCTTTACACGTGGGTGACAGAAATCTATCTAGAAACGGCAAAAATATTGTTGGCGAAAAAAGTTTTAATATAATTAAAAATAAATAGTTTCCATTAAAATAGAGACGCGCGTCTCTGGCTTTTTATTTTTTATTGCTTTTTTATTTTTATTTTTTATTTACAGCTTTATTTTTCTGTTCGCAATGTTGGTTTTGCTTGGCTGGGTTTACGTTTAAAACTTTTAAATACTACTTATTTAGTTGACTCACCTGATTTCAGGTTGACTAGTGAAACAGTGTACGGTGTTTTTCCTTTAAACCGTGTGCTGAAAAAGAAAATAACGTCTGGGAAACTAATTTTTAAGCATTATTGACCTCCTGCGAGAATTTGTCGTGTTATAGCCATTACAAACAACTGTCAAAGAATTACAGTCTTGACTTATATACAGGTTGTTTGGTAGAAGGACTGATTGATTTTTTGATGGATTGGGGGCTTCATTTTTGCTATGTCTTTTGTGTGCACTGAATAAATGATTTATCTACGTATCTATCTACGAGTATTTACAGGCAAAAAAATGTTATGATACTTAACGCAATATTATGATTCTGGAAGCATATTCATTTTTACTACACAGCATTGCATTTCACACGAAAGTAAGTAGGTACAGATAAAACCCTTACCTATTACCGTAACAACACAGAATTGTAAGTGAACACTAAGATATGACTCCCCCTATCTCAAAGAAAATATCATTCCGTCTGCCAAACACCCTGCATATAATACGGACAATTTAAGTTGGTAGTCAAGTTGCTTAACAATTAATTTTCATCACTTTATTAAAGACTGAGACGATTCGACCAGCGATCAAGAACCGATCTTCTTTCTCGCTCTACTAATGTATGCTTCTGAGTGACAGAAAGGGATAGACTTACGGGGAGGAATTGAATTTCGAATCCGGGCGGACTGGTTCGGCAGCCCTTAATTGATGTCAAGTGAGGTATGTAGTTGTTCCCACTGGGTGACGACAGAAATTGCCACTGTCGTCGCAATGGGCGGGCCAACCTACCAGGCCCAACTCTTTTAATACCATTGTAACGTTTTTAACATCGATTCGAAAAGAATAAGACAGAAATTAATAAGAGAAATGAATCCCACTGTATACATGATAAGCTTATGACGTTCTCACTGGTGGCATACAGGCCTTCTCTCAGTGAAACCGGGTGGCAGTAATCCAACACACGAGTGAGCTCATGGGGTGGCTTACGGCCCACTGGGGGTTGTTAAATGTCTTCGATTTTTTTAAAGTGAAACTTTTATTACATCGTCTCAAACTTTTTCGTCTGTGTGTTGCATTTCGCGTGACGCTCGGCCGCGGAGTAGCTTCCTTACTCCGCGTTTAATACCCTTAATGGAATATTATTCCAATTTTTTTTAGTTAAATGTATATAGTGTGAAAAAAGTTTCACTTTTACCGTTGTTTCATAAAACCACACAATCCTTTTTTGTTCTAGGACACGTGTGTTTCTTCAATGTTTGAGAGTAGTGGTCATAAACCAGGCGGGCAACCTGGTATTGAACCCAGAACCTACGTAAACCACTGGACCACCACTTCTTTTTGTGTGGTTAGTGCTAACCGGGAGGCAGAGCTTTTATGCCACTCATGAGCCTCTGAGTTAGATTAACATGCCCTCGAGAAATATCTGTCAGGCATGCTGGTTTCCTCACGATGTTTTCCTTAACCGAAACTTGTGATAATTACACAATAAGTACTTGAATCCAAAAAATCAGGGGTGCGTTGGGTTCGGAACACCACTGGTGTTAAAACAATTATTAAAACTATAAATTAAAGTACAAGTAATCTAGAGCAGTTCTGAATCTTTTAAAATGTACTTTATTTAAAGGCAGAAATTTACACTACTCTAAACTGAAAAGCCAATGACCAAAATTTGTCATTAACTTTTATTTTTACGACGAAAATTAAAAAGAAGTATTGCAGTTTTTTTTTTAAATAAACCATTGCTGAGATATCTCTTTTATACAGGGTGATTTTTTAGTAACATCAACAACACAGTCGTTGGTGAGTTATAATTAGTATCGTACCTCACTTTGAAAGTTTCATTAGAAGCAGCCAAAGTGATTAAAAAAGAATTAAAGAGCGGACATTGGGAATAAAGCCATACAAATATTTTTAACCCGAACATTTTCGATTTTGACACACGGACGCTACCTAACAAGCGGGCGTATAACACTAGACCATAGAAATATAAAAACCGGCCAAGGGCGAGTCGGACTCGCGCACGAAGGGTTCCGTACCATTATTTATAAAAACTAGCAAAAACACTATTTTGTACGGGAGCCAGCCCCCTTAAATATTTATGTTATTCTGTTTTTAGTATTTGTTGTTATAGCGGCAACAGAAATACATAATCTGTAGAAATTTCAACTGGCTAACTATCACGGTTCATGAGTTACAGCCTGGTGACAGACGGACGGACAGCGAAGTCTCAGTAATAGGGTTCCGTTTGATCCTTTGGGTACGGAAGTCTAAAAGTCAGTTTATTAAACGTATGCACGAGACAGACCGATTTGTTACAAGTATTGGATTACGATTTTGTTCGTGTTGTCCTGACATCGCTCGATAATATTTGAATGTTTTTGAAGCAGCCAAGAAAAAAAACCTCACTACTCCATATATTATGGCCATTGGCTTATCTAAGAATCTATCACGTTGAAGTCGTTATGCTTCTAATTACCTATAAAACAGGTACAAAAGTTTCTGCTTTAGTAAAGCAGAAACTTTTGTGCAGGTCGCTGCTCATGGTCGGAACTAGCGTCGGCTTTCTATTGTTTTATCAGGCAATGACCCACGATCCATCTTGCACCACATGCCCTGTCGTATGAGGAAACCTGCCTGCAGAGTTTGAGTGAGCGGAGTTCGCGTCGTCGTCGTTCGTGCATTTTGAACCAAAACTGAAGGCTGCCTTGTTGGTGAAGTGCTCCCACGAACGACTTCTGAGAATGACGTTCTGGATATGATTCCCAGGTTGACTTAATTTTATTGGGGATTTCTATCAGGAATTTTTCAGTATCAGCCGTAAAGTATGGATTAGTCCCGGTTGACTTGAAGTTTTATTGCCATCGATACGCTAAGAAGATCGTGGTTTTTTCAGTTCAATTGCAACAAATGCTAACCAACAGCGTCTTTCTGACATTCAAGCGACATAAGTACCAAGCAGCACTATACTAGGGGTTGTTGTCAAAGGGGTGAAGCATTAACGACGTCTTAAACATTTGGAAGCGAACTTACTCAGAGCGAATGTTAACTGTTCCTTCAGAATTCTTGCGAAGCGCCATGTTTGCTATCTCTGTTGACATTCCAAGCTCTGAAACATCAGAAAAAAATCAAGACTAAATGCTACTCAAAAATAAGGGGTACTGGCAAATAAATTACACATAGAAGGTACTGCAGACCACTGCAGTACCTTCTATGTGTAATTTCTTTGCTTAAACTTGGACGCAGTAACTCGCTAGGGAGCTCCGACTGACTAGGTCCGTTGCTAACTGTGACATACCCAACGTCCAACTTAGTGCGGTTATTTTTAGTTGTTCGTAAAGTTTTAATAAATAAATAAACAGTCACAAAAATGCCAAGATGGTCGGATTGGTATTTATATTTTTGGCATCACGTATGTACGTATGGCAAAATGTACTCACCCGCTACTCTAAGATCACAGCAGGTCGGCTGTAAAAAAAAACATGCGTACTGTATAGTAACAAAAAATAATGAATCTTGAAACTAGTTATCATACTTACCATACATTAGCTTAATCAGTCACTACGTAACATAGACATATCTCATTGTGGGCCTTTATGGACAGCATGCCGGTTTTCTCACGATGTTTTCCTTCACCGTTTTGAGAGCAGAGGTGATGAAATAAATTACACAAAGTAATGCGCCTCTTTTTCCCAATTTTATTGGGGTCGGGTTCTAGTAAAATCTAATACGAATGTAGCAAACACAGAAGAAGAAGAACGTTTGCTGCTTTAACCCGAAGTTAAACAAAGTGTAGTCGAGATATTGCATGGGAATTAATGACAATATGCTCGCCATTTGCAACATAGGACTTTTATACCGGGTGTAACGGAAAGGGTATATATTAGTAGAACATGTTCAGTTTGATGGTCTGTAGTACACCCTTAAGTAAGTATATACCCTTTCCGTTACACCCTGTTTAACCATTTAAGTTTATTTTAGCATGCATGTATGTAGGTACTATATTATATCCACGACTTCGCCCGGTTTGGAGTTTGGTATTCCTCCTTTAGGGGTTTGAGGAACATGGTGTAAAGAAAGAAAGAAATCATTTATTTGCTGATAATGTAGGTATTATGTATACCTACATTATCAGCAAATAAATGATTTCTTCTTATGTGAGTTGGAATATTTATTAAGTGTCCCGATACATTTTACCTTACGGCATGCAACATATTAGGTTTGAATTAAATAGTACTATTAATACAGCCATCGATGCAATTATTATTAGCCATAGTCAAAGTTCCAAATCACCTATAATAAAAGGGGAGATCCTCCGACCAGACAGGTGTTATGTCTGGTGAGCAAATGCCCAATAGATAACTTTGCTTGCGAGATGTAGACTATCTTAGTTCTTCAGTTTTGTCATAGAGGGCGCTGTAGTACTTTTCTTTGTTGTAAGTCGCTACAGTCCCACGGGATCGTATTACAGGGATTAAAAGGATAGACAAGAGTGGAAGGCTATGGCGGAAGCTTTTGCCCAGCTGTGGGACATATAGGGTGACTGGTAATTAGTGACCGATACTTAAATATGTGACTATACTCATGTTAACAAACAACTTTCCCAAAGAATTTTTTTTTTATACTCATTCACTTTTATCACAATAATACAACAGCCGTATCAAATTCCCGCGCGCGCGCCTTTTGCCTATCAGCTTGTGATAAAAGCGAATGAGTATAAAAAAATGTGTCTTTCGGAAAGTTGTTAGTTATCATGAGTATAATCACGTGTTCACAAACGTGTTTACACCCAATATGGGATAAGGAATAAAAATGTGTTAGTAAACTATCTATGTGTCAAGTTTAATTCAAATCCGTTCAGCAGTTTTTGCGTGAAAGTGTAACTTCCTCACAAACTTTCGCATTTATAATAAATAGTAGTAAGATGTACTAACGACAGGTTCGAATATATCCTTCCTCCGACTATGTCTTCTACGTTCGCGTTGCGGTGCTACTGGAGATACAGGAGCTACAGGAGCTTCTGGAGCTGGTGGAATTCCTGGAGCCGCCGGAGGTGTGCAGGGTTTTACGCTGAAAACAAACAAAATCACTCGTCAGCTTTTTTTTTACGGATGAGAAATCATCAAATGATCCCGGGAGGGGTCTGGGCGGAGCGCAACGGAGTGTCAGACTTGCACTGACTAAAACCCATCCATGTTCCTTCTTGGCCCTTTGTGTTCCGGGGCTGCGGTATCTCTTTTGAACAGTCCCGCAGACCCGAGCTTTTTAAAGGCCTCAAGTTTTTACAGACATTCGTTATTTGCGTTTCTCAATTATTAATGTACTGAGTGCCTAAGAAGTTAGAGTAAATTAAGTGGGATCTCTAGTGGGCCTTTCTCCATACAAACATATTCCGCTGTTTTCTTCGTGGATAATGCGTCTAGAGCAACGTATTTTTTTTTCAAAAAATATATGTCTTATTAATTCCTGCCCCTATCATTTCCTTTTTTTCAAAACATAATCCCTAAAAGAATTATGAGAATCCAAAAATCCGAAAAAGTTTTTACCGCCATGTTCAGACGACTATCAGACAAATTTGATAAGTTTTTCACAAAAATAATAATAATAGAAGCACAGATTTACTTTTCCTCTAAATTTTGATTTAAGAATTATTTAGACCAGTTTAGATTTAAAGTAGAAAACAGCAGGATACAAAACGTCTTTTGTGCAAGATTTTTGTAGGTAAAATCAGCCTGAGCTGCAGTTGTCAGTTGCAGTTGGGACTAGAGGCCCCTCTTAATCTTTTTCAACAATCTTTTGACAGTAGCATTTTATCGATTGGTTTGCCTTTAAGGGGAAAGCGCCAGATAGTCCGTGCAATTCAATTTTTCTTAAATTTTTTACTATTTGCAGGTTAGTGTTAAACTTGTGTCAGGTGGTATGTTGGACAAAATTTGATTCGCGATCGGAAAACGTTTTCATGGGATTACAACCTGTCAAACTGTTATGGACCTTATGATTTCGTGGCGGTGTTAAGTGTTAAGACAGAAACATACTTACGTGTCGTGGCGTGTCGTGACGCGCCAGAAGCAAATCGGTTTCATATATTTAATATGGTTAGGGACATATTTGCATGGTGTGTCGTGTCGCAACGATGTATGAAACCAATATGCTTCTGGCGCGTCATGACACGCCACGACACGTAAGTGTATTTCCGCTTTTAAGTGTTTTAAGAAACTCACGTGTCCTCCGGTTGTATGCTCTTGATATTTTTGAGTAATTCCTGCGTCACATCCGTGGTGGTTCCAATTTCTGAAACCGGTAGTCATACTTGAAGAGAGCTCTACTCTTTATTTTTTATACGCCTATTATGTCTGTCTGCTGGGCCAAGGCTTTCGCCGTACTTGCCAATCCGTATGATGACCGTTCTAAACCCGTTGAGATACGTTCTAGGGGGATAATTAAGTTGTCCTTGGCATGTTTCCGTCCGTGCCTGATACGTTCACAGCACGGTCATGGTTTGTTACGGTGAAGTGAACAGCCCAAGACACAACAGCCCAAGATTTGATTTTGAACAGAAACAAATGAATCTGCTCCCAGTGAGGTAGCGCCTTTAAGTGTTAAGGCTACAGTCTACTTGTGAGAAAGTCGCGTGAAAAAAAAACGACTTTGACACCTTAGCGTACTTAAATTATTTGAGATGATGCTAAAGCTGCTCTACTTGCCTATTAACTGGTTTATAAAAAGGAGGTTATCTATTCGACCCTTATATTTATTCTTATTTTTAGGATCCACCATACAATGACGTAATAAAAAATGATGACTAGTTTTTGAACATTTTGTTTGGCTTCCGCACAATGGAACTTGTCAACTTGTCACTGCAAATATTATTGTTAGTTTATTATCTGTTCGCGCATGTGTAAAAAAAATAAAAACATGGATAAAATGAAACCCTTCTTTTCTTTGCAATCGGTAAAATTATTAAGTAGAGCAGCCTGCTTGACATCACATGAACGCGATAGCATGACTGTGCGAGTAAGAAGTTCGAAAAAAATTTTACGATATTCCTCATCCGCTCATCACCTCGACCGCTAGGCGGTCACTGAGTAAATATGGCAGGCCTTTATGTATACAGGGTGTAACGGAAAGGGTATATACATACTTAAGGGTGTGCTACAGACAATCAAACTGAACATGTTTCTCATCATAAAACATGTTTTTCAGCAAAAAAAAATATCTACTGCCCCATACAAAATTGCAATACCTATTCGACCCAAATGTATAGGCAGCTGATATTTTTTTTTGCCGCAAAAAAAAAATTGATGATGAGAAACATGTTCAGTTTGATGGTCCGTAGCACACCCTTAAGGATGTATATACCCTTTCCGTTACACCCTGTATAAACAGTAATTTTATAGGTGTTTTGGTATACTAATAATTTCCAGCTTACTTCAATTTTAATGGTTTTTTTTTTATCATTTCAAGTTATTGAACATTGGCACTTCCATAAACTCAAATAATAATACAAATCTATTGATAGAAACTAGTATTCTCAGAAAGCAAAAAAAAAAAAAATTGACGATATTAAAATAATAAACCTCAAATTACCTGGTAAATCCCTTTTCTTGAGACCCATAGTCTGGAAATAAAAGCAGTTCTAAAAACAAAAACAAAATTTAAGTAAAAACCTGATAATAAAAACGAAAAAATACTGAACAGAAAGAACACTGGGACTAACTCGCGAGTTAATAATGACATACTTATTGAGTTTGGGCAGGCTATAAAGGGTGTAAAACACCTCTTAACGAAGCCGATAGGCACTGGTTCTCCCTGTCATTGCGATCATTTTTTTGTTCTACACCATACCTGGGAACCTTCTAGTTACGGAGATATTAGGGGTCAAAGTTCCAACTTTTTGACAAGTATTTTTATAAATACAAGTTTTTAATGTAAGATTTTTACTTTAAGTGCGTTACATTGAGTTCTACCACAAAACATGATTTTACACCCCCCAAAAAAAAGTCGTTTCCCAGCAATAATTTTTGCGTAAAGTTACTTAGTTTCAGGTACAGAATGCTTGGTTGACGGCTTCGTGATGAGGTGATTTACACCGTGTATATGTCGAATGGCAGACAATAGCAGATCGCTGGACAAAGTTGATATTCGAATGGTAGCCAAAGAGCAAAAAGAAAGACTGGCCCACAACAACCACTAGCTGTGGTAAACGAAAGAATGGACGGGGCTTTTGCCCAGCACAGTTATTACATCATCATCATCAGCCTATAATGTTCCCACTGCTGGGACCCAGGCCTCCTCTCTATGAGAGGGAATGGGCTGGTCAAATGGCCCAGTGCTGGTTGGTAGATGTCACATGTTTTCGATATTTTAGTTCTAGGACATGCCGGTTTCCTCACGATGTTTTCCTTCACCGTTTTTGAGAGCAGTGGTGATGAAATAAATTACACAAAGTAATGCGCCTGCCTGGATTCGAACTCACGCCTTACTGCTCGTGAGTCGGGGCTGCCACCACTGGGCCACCGCTGCTCTCCTTATTACATCTCGTTATTTCATCAGCCCATACTATACAGTGTGGGTATGATATGAAAGAGAAAGGAGTAAATGAAGCCGGGACGTCTGGCAGGCGAGAATGGAAGAGGAAAATGTGTTGCGCCGACCCCAAGTAGACAAAGACAGCAAGATGATGAGTATTGATGAGGTCCAGTATGCTGATAAAATAATATTGAGTTTCAAGGAGGGGCTCATAGCTAAATAATTCAGCCGCACGGATCAATCTTCAAGGTAAGCAATGCTGGCTGAAGAAAAAATTGTGCGTGGAGTCCCTCCGCGCGGAAGAAGTGAAACTTCGTAATACTACACGCATGCGTTTGAGTGCCACGCATTCAATCTCGTTATTTTATTGAGCTTCTAAATAATATTGTGTTGTTTTTTTGTTGTATTATTTTTATTACATAAGTTTATCGAGGTTATTCTACTCATGGAAATTGAGCGAAGGCTGGTCACACCGAAGAGTCGAATGCATGACTGTTTGCACGCCATCTTGCGTACCTAGTAGAAGTACGTAGTCACAAATCTTGTAATACTGCCATCTCTTAGTGAGTTATAGAAAATATTCCCCCTCCATGGTAGCGTTAAACTTGTTGGAAGTCGCATAAGAAGTTTCACTTCAATAATGTTATAGGTATAAATGACAGCCAGAACAAATCCTAAAGTCTAACAACCAACAAGTCTTGCCAAGGGATATCGTGTAGAGTAACCGTGATTTGAAGGACAGCCTCGTTGGTTTCGTGATAACAATCGCGTCTTCTGAGCATAGATTTCTGAGGACGATTCCCAGAACAGCCGAAATTTTATTGTTTTTTTCCAATTTCTTAGTACCAGCAAAGGAGGTTGCATTTGTGACTTTTTGATGGCAATATACTCGGCCCCTATTACATGAGTCTTAAGCATGACTGGCGAAATTGTGGGTTTACTAAGTATTACGTAAACCTCTGCAAAGATTACAAGCGTATGCGTATGATGTTATGTTGTGCAGGATAGATAAACAGTCGGTTATAGTAAACTAGGTGCTGGTATTCAGCTGTGGTTAACGTTTGCTTTACGTGGGTACCGGAGTCGCTCCGCTCGGTAGATCTCAAGCTCTAAACAATTTCTATCAATAGGGGATAATCCAATTTTTTTTTCTTTGTCCGTCGGGTAGTTTATTGAAAATTATTGGACACGTATTTTTTCTTTTTTCACATAGTCGTAAAATTACGGAGATATATTGAGTCGAAATGGCGCATGACGTCACATGTAGGTAAGTTTTATACCCACTTGTGACGTAGTAAGCCCCCACTCTCCAACTTTAATGAGTTTTAACTAAGTAATTTTTTGATATTTTGATAAAACAAAAAATACGTGTCTAATATTTTTGTATTACCTGTCTGACGGACAAAATAGAATGTCGTTTTCTTTACCCAGTCCGATCCCCTATTGTATATTTCACTTTCGCCGTCACGGCATGCATGCTTTATACCGAAAATTATGATATAATGTTTTTTTCTCTAAAAAGATATCCCTTTCGCAAGTTATGTTAGAAGACGTTCTGAATACTTACTTCTACATGTTCGTTTCTTGAGCCTCGAAACATATGCCCGGATATCTCCGATTTGCTGGAAAACAAAACGCTAAATTACATTAAAAAAAAAAAAACATTATTAGAACAAAAAACGTACGAACATAAACAACTTTTATTAGAGCAAAGTGTAATAGCAATCAATGAACGCATTCAAAACTTAAGAACCTCAATAACCCTTTAGACAATACCAAGGCAAACGGAAAAGTTTAGGTCTGGTAACCTCGGATCCTTCCCTGAAATCTGGTGACGGGGGTAATGGCTGACCGTTTTGTTTTGTATTCATTAACGTTTTAGGGTAGTGTTTTAAGTAAGTATTATATTAACTTTCAAAAAGTGCACGTTCTTAGGCTAATTTAAATAAATGATCAATTGGTTAGACCGTGCCTCGGAAAACACGTTGAGCCGTTGGTCGCGGCTGACATTTTAAGATCTTTGAGAGTCTTTACCAATAGGTATCATGTAACCTGATACTAAATGGGTTGTGGAGGTCAGATAAGTAGTCGCTCAATTTAAAATACTGGTATTCAGCTGCATCCGGTTAGACTGGAAGTCGGCCCCAGCATAGTTAGGAAAAGGCTATGCCGATAATGTTGGGTTAGACCTTATTCTATAGTAAGGTACACAAACTGCCAGACGAATCCTATTCAAACCCTTACCTGGGTTTCTTGTGTTTCTGTTCCTGCTGATCCTCAGAGTCTGTGTTGGACCCTACAAGTCTGGCCCGTTCGATGACCCCGTCTCGGTAATTATCGAGCGCCCTTTCATCGCCTCTTACTCGGTCTCGGCCGCGTCTGGAGAACGTATCAAATGTCATTAACATTCGCCTGTTTCTTGAATATAGGGGGATACGCAAAAGCATAGTTCGTCTCGAAATCCGAGGAATCCCGGGGGAAAACGGCTGGACCATAATAGTACCTGTGAGATCTAGATCTGGGCCTGGTCTTCCTTCCTCTGCTGGTATGCATGGTTTTGGTCCTGCGAGCGCTGGAACACCCCTCGAATATCCTCTGAGCGCAGCTGGAGCAAAATATCACCCCCTTGAACACTTCTGCGCTCGTAAGATTGGTTTCACTGCAGACATCTAGAGCCAGAAGACAGCCTCATTAGGACAAAGTGGTTCAAGATTACTTTGGTTGTTTTCCTAGTTTTGAAAAACTTCTGATAGCTGTGGCTTGATTATGTTATCCCCTCGTATCTATTTGTAGGTACATATTTACTTAAGTTAGTTTTAGTGTTTTTCTTTTGTACCAATAATATGATTATACTTCTTCGTAATTTTATTTTATTTTATAATTTAACTGTCCTAATACACTACATGTTTAAGTGTCTTAGTAGATGGCTTGAAACACAGGTTTAAATAAACCTAGATCGAGCAGATCGCTACCAAACATCTGAATTGAAGTATCATTACTTGCAACCGTTGAACTTATTTTAGTTTATAAGTACTAATTACACCATTGTTTGAGAAATAATACTACTGCGACTAAATGTAACTACACTTTTTGTATAATACTTTTTTAAATAAATTCTTCTTATTCTACTTAGTATGATCTTCTCCTGGGCAGAGGGGCTAAATCCACTCCTTACATAATTGGCACATCCAGGACGTCCTCCTTCCAGTTTCTATACAGAACCTATCCAGTTTATATCGCTATCTCCTTCTCCACAAGCCATCAGTCTTTACGGTTAGTCAGAAAATCTAAAACCTGATAATTAGTCCGGGATATCGTGTTAAGAAACTTGGTTATGCAGGACTGCCTCGTTTGTTTGACAATTACTTTAGTGTTGTTCACCTAACCCTAAAAAACGATTAAAACTAATGTGGGTAGCCTTTTCAGTCCCTTATTGGTAGTACTTATACTTACAGCACTTGTGACACTGCTGGTGGTAGCTGAAACCCTCACAGATCATGACCTTATCGACCCCGGAGATAGGGCTCTGACAGTGCTCACATAACTCGCAACTAAAAGGTTACAGGATAATATTATCAAAAAGAAAGAAAGACAGAGAAAATCTCTTCTTTTTTTCTTTATTATCACTTATTTCTAAGATAAGGCACCTGTCCCACCGCCGACGAGGACGCGACTAGCTGTCAACGATTTCTCGATAAGAATAATGTACTAAAGAATGTAGGGCAGTAAAAGATATATGTAGGGTGTAACGGAAAGGGTATATATGTTACGGGCAATTTGATAAGTCCGGGCACTATTAATAATGGCCGGTCTGTATTCATAATGTCCGACTCAATTGGGCGATGTGATTAAAACAGCATGATTTAATCACTTTTCCCGGCCATTATGAATAATGCCCAACCTATCTTGGGCTAAGTAATAAAATAGATGAACTGTAGTGTTTCTGTTTATTAAATGAAATTAAACTTACAACATTTTCATGAAAATTCAACAAAAAAATAACCTTTTTTTTTTTTTTTTTATTAATATCCCGTCCGGGGAGACGGTTTGGTTATGTGGGGCTTGCACCCACTAAAAAACACCACCGTGAGCCTACTGTCGCCTTGGTGGATGGGCCACGAGAACTGCTACGCATGACATTCGCGACCCACCCAGCGTAGCCCGCAAAAAAAAAAAAAAAAAAAAAAAAAAAAAAAAAAAAAAAAAAAAAAGGTTATTTTTGTTAACAAAAAAATAACCTAACCTAACCTAACCCAATTGCCCGGCTACAAGGAGGGAATTATTCATACTGCCCGGTCCAAGTGATAAATTTAATCTATCTATCTATCTCAAACACTGACTTATTACATGGACCACGGGCCGTCGGGCATTATTAATAAAGGCCGGTCTTTATTAATAATTCCCAGTTAATCACGTTGCCCGTAACATATACATACTTAAGGGTGTGTTACAGACCACCAAACTGAAAATGTTTTTCATCGTAAACATGTTTTTCAGGGAAAAAATTATCTGCCGCCGCATACAAAATTACAATACCTATTCGACACAAATGTACGGGGTAGCTGATATTTTTTTCGCTATTACGATGTTTGTTCGATGGAGAAACATATTCAGTTTGATCGTCTGTAGGACACCCTTAACTATGTATATACCCTTTCGGTTACACTCTGTATATATTAGTTTGTTCGCTGACTGTTCACACCGGCCGAGTACTCATTTGTCGCAACAAGAAGATTACGTAACGGCCTTGGTCAGCGACACTTGCTTGGCGGACAGAATACTCGCTGAGAGATTCTTGGCTGGTACATACGCATCAACATCAAGCACAGCCCGACTTTACCCACTGCTGAGTACAGGCCTCTCTTTGCATGTGGCAGCCTCATCAAGAATATACCAGCGATGGCAACAATGTGGTCTGCCCATCTTTCGCCGGACGACCAAAACTTCTCTTTCCAGTATATTTATACGTATACCACCAGAGAGTTATTGCTCGCTGCTTGCGACTATTGTAGTTTATTTGCTAATTCTCGTCAATCGCCGGAGGTAGGACGGTGCCCCATTTCGAACGGTACACTTTAAATCGTAAAATCATTCAAAAGGCACTTACGCCATAGTTTTACAATTTTTTTGTTACAACTTTACATTGTTTGATTAGATAAAACTATTAACAGAGAATTTTTAGTTTTGCACCTAAGATTTTGACATTGTAGTTTTTCACTGACAAAATGAAGTAATGAAGTGAGCAGAGAGTATATAAAAATACGGTACCAAAGAAGTGCGGAGAATGTCAATTTGGAGATTTAGAAAAACATTTTGTGCTAAAAAGAGTTTTTATTCGTTTTCTTGGGCAAATTATTAGTAATAAAGAGCTTCACACTGTTGTAAGCCTACTTCACTGAACTAATGAATCGCGACTGCTGATCATGACGTCCTGGGTTCGATTCCCGGGTCGGGCAAAGTGTTATTGGGGATTTTTTTATGATTCCAAATCGAGGCTATGCCGCACAGCATTTTTAAAGTGAAACTTTAATTACACCGTCTCAAACTTTTTCGTCTGTGTGTTGCATGTCGCGTGACACTCGGCCGCGGATTAGGGATAAAGTGAAAGGCGCTCGTCAGAGCGCCTTTCACTTTATCCCTACTCCGCGTTTTACATCCTTAATGGAATATTATTCCAATTTTTTTTAGTTAAATGTCTATATAGTGTGAAAAAACGTTTCACTTTTACCGTGGTTTCATAAAAACTCACAATCCTTTTTTTTTCATTACCGATGATTTTAGATGGATTTTAATCCATGTGAGTTCAGAATGATAGTTTGAATACGTGGTACGTTTTGTGTGTCAATGTCTCTTCCACCCTGTATAGTAAGACAAGAATAGAAGAATAAGACCACACCTTTCTGGGACACGCTGTATGTAAGTGCGCGTTGCATTACCATGGAACCGACTGGCTTGGGTTGAGGTGATGCTGACCCCGTACACCAGTGGTAAGAACTGTAACTCCACCCTACAAGCGAGGGAAAAATTGTATTCCAGCTTTCTATGCATAATAAAATTGATCGAGCTGTTTGTCTAAAGCAAAGACGCCTTTTTTTTTGTCGGATGGGAAATCATCAAATAATTCCGTCCACTCTGGGCGGTGCGGAAGGGAGTGTCAGACTTGTACTGATTAAAATCCATCCATGTTCCTGCTTAACCCCTTTGTGTTCCAGGGCCACGGTATCTCTTTCGAACAGTCCAGCAGCCCTTGGAGGCATCGGCCCTCTCGGACCCCTTCCGGTTTGCTGACATCTCCCTGAGGCGGGCGTGGAACACGAACGCACCGTCGACACAGCCTGTCGTCATGAGACGGACGGACGGTGACCTAGCCCATTACTCACCGTCCACAGGCCCGTGACAACGGTGGCCCGAAGCGCCCGGGGCGTCTCCCGCGGAAGCTAAGACGCCTGAGGCAGTCTTTCTATAAATGGCGATCAACTATAAATATACCGTATGAATTTATCAAGTAGGCGTGGATGGCCAAATCCAAACTATGAGGAACAGCGAAAAATACTGTAAGGGGTGTCGAAGCCGATTTTGATGAAAACTAAAACTGCATCATTCGGTTTTTGGATATTCAATATTCCTAGCTAGGAACAGAAAACACTGATTTTGAAGAAAAAAACACTGTATTTTTACTCTTTTCGATAGTGACGCTAATAAGGATAAAATTCTGGGAAGTAATGACAAGTGCAGTACAACAGTCTGTTTTCTTTTCTTAAATTAACGGGTTCGTTTCCTGACTACTCCTATTTTTGTATATTGATTTTCCAAAACTCCAATGATGTAGTTTTAGTTCCCATCAAAATTGACCTCGAGATTCCTTTGAGATTTTTTATTATTCATCTTAGCTTCGGATTTGACCATCCACGGCCACTTGAAAAATTGGTCTTGTATGTATCTCTTTTATTGACTTATACAATCTTTTCAAAGTTTCTTGAGCACGAAAGTAGCCGGTTTCTCGTCGACGGAGGAAGAAAATTAATTTGGCAATTTTTACCAACTAGAGAAGAAAATGAAAATCATTTTATTTTTCACAATTTTATTAATGATAAAACGAGACAAATAAATATATGCTTTATATAATATAGAACCTTGTTCCAGCACCATAACGTTTAAATTCGAAGTGAGAGCGTTGACACAATACAGGGTGACGATATTTTAACTTTTAAAAATACTGGATTCATTATGATAATATACATACGTTTAGAACTCTTTTGTTTAAATAATTACATAGCTCGGCTTTTAGCTTGTATATAAAGTAATTAATAAAATACAAAGTTATGTAAATAAGTATCATGAAACCTAAAATAAGATATTACACATTTCCTATTTCATCAATTATTTTAACAGTTGTGAAGAATCTTAGAACATCAAAGTTCTTGGTGGGCTTAATCAGAACTAACCGTCTTTCAATTTAATATATTATATTCTCTACGGACAATTTTAAAAAATAAACCTAACCTGTGTAAAGTTAGTGTGCATATTCCTTTAAGCGACTGTGATTCAGCGTACCATACGAATAAGAACTTAAAACTAATGCAAATAAGGTTCATTTTCGGATGAAGTGCGATTGAGTTAAGTCTAAGTTCGCTTTGAAGATCTTTGCCTGACCAATTTGCAAAAAATAAATTTCTTTAAAGTTGCTGATGTGGAAAGTATGCTTATAAAAGGATTTTTCACACACACACTTACTTATATAGTGATCAAACAATGTTTTCTTATTTGCAAGTGCAATTTCCATTTGCGATTTAAAATCTTGAGGGCACACACAGAAATACATGTATTAAAAGTTTTACATATAATAGAATACTTAAAACTATAAAATACTATAATATAAAAATAAAATCTTACTGTAGTAAATTATTTATTTATAATAAAGTTTGCATTTACGCTTACTGGCCGTCAAAATGCGTGGTTTAAATTATAGTTTAATAATAGTTTCAATAAAGTACTGGTTTATTTGCATTTAAAAAGAAATAATTCGAAAAAATTGATTTTTTTACTTTGATTTTGAAGTGTTTTTTTTTTGCATTGTTCTCACGAAACCAAATTGTCAAAAAAAAAAACAAGAATTTTCGATTTATTTCTGAACAAATATTAATTTACAGGAAAAGTAATCGTTACTTAACTGTTTTTGAGATCAAATTCGCATAAAACGATTAGAGAGAGGAATACCAATTGAGATCATAATTTAATATAAAAAGGTACAAAAATATTTACCTAATCGAAACAGATTTAGATTATTTTTTTAAGGAATTTCTGTTCACAAAAATCACAGGACTTTTTTAAATAATTAATATCTTAGCTTATTTAATTTATGTATTATATTTTTGTTATTCAAACTAAATATTTTTTGAAATACTGTCCCCGAAAATATTATTACTTATTTGTAACCTAAATCTAACCTAAACCTCAAAACTTAAATGAATTATTTCTTATAACTACTTAAGTACATAAACATTTGAAACAAAACAAGTTACTATAAAATCTAGGTTTGAAAAAATTACGAATATTTTTTTTATATTCAAAAATAGGAATTTTTAAATTAATACTAATATTGCCACTACTGCCCTGTATTTTAATACATATATGATTTTAAATTAAACGGAACTATTTTTGAGCATTTTATACAACGTATCTTAACATCACGCCTGCCACCCAAAGGCCTCAAAGGTGTACATATAGTAAGTTTAAGGTACGCACATTTCACCAGTTATGTTTAAGCCCCATGTAAAAAGGGGGGCGCCTTTTGCCGTCAATCGAGCACAAAACTAGACTGTGGGCTGCTGAGTTTCTGATGGGAGAATCGAACCCTACAATAATGTGTAATAATAATACAGATTATTATTACACAATAAAACAAACTTTTAACGCTACCATGGAATTTGTAAAATCAACCTTTTCCCATTAAAATAAAGTTTGTTTTGGAATGATTGTTGATCTTGTTTTGTTTTTAAAAGTTCCACGTTCAAATTGTCTTCTTTCTTTTACTTTATATTTCGTTATAAGTTTTTATTATTCTATATCTACTAAAAACATAGATGTTTCACTTCTGTCAGCCGTCCTGTGACGGCAAACTTTTTTTTTTAAAGTTTTGTCTAGTTAGACAAAACTTAGAACTCGTTTTTTTAATCAGACAGCACATATTATAACATCCTTAATATAAATAACATCACGCCTTTTTTCCCCGTAGGGCTAGGCAGAGGGGTACTTAGTACAAAATATATTTATATAAGAACAAAATAAAATGAAAATTATGTAAACTAAAATAAACTTAAAATAATAAATGTATAATATTACTGGCCTTAATTGTTTAAGGATAATGCCGCTTTAATCATAATACAAAGGGATCACGAGTTGGTTGGTGCTCACTAGGAATTTAGTTAAGAAAATGTTTTTAATTAAATATACTGTTATTGTGACAGTTGAGGAGCTCGTGGCTAAATAATAACAGCCGCATGGGTCGATCTTTAAGGTTAAGCCGTGCTTGCCGAGTTTGGTCCGTGGATGGGTGACCATAATCACATAGCGAGTTTCCTCCATGCCTCGGAAAGCACGTTAAGCCGTTGGTCCCGGCTGCCATTTGTAGAGATCTACAAATGACAGCCGGGACCAACGGTTTAACGTCGACTTTTTGGCTTGTGACTACTCGTAACACGACAGTCGTTACGAGTAGTCAGCAGAAGTCTTGCTATCGTATTACCCAGTTACTGGGTTGTGGAGGTCAGATAGGCAGTCGCTTCATGTAAAATGCTGGTACTCAGCTGCATCCAGTTAGACTGGAAGCCGACCCCAAGACAGTTTGGGAAAAGGCTAGGCAGATGATGCCACAGTCAGTGGGGGAAAAGAAGTTTTAACTCAAAGGAAACTTGCCCTTAATATTTTTTTAACAAGCATTTTCTTATTTATACGTTTTAATATGGAAAGCACAAAAATAACATTCTGTATTTTTGTCACCAATCGGCAAAATCAATCAAAATGATTAAAAATAAAATAACATCACGACTGGAATCCTTGAAGGGTAGCGAAACCGGTGTTGTTATAGGGAGCGGGCCAATTGCCAAAAACTTAAAGACTCCGGCCAAATCCTAATTGAATTTGCTCGCTTTGATTCGAGAAACTGGGCTGTGGAGGTCAGATAAGCAGTCGTTCCATGTAAAATACTGGTATTCATCTGCATCCGGTTAGACTGGAAGCCGACCCCAACATAGTTGAGAAAAGGCAGGCAGATGATGACGTTGACCTACAGTAATCAGGTAAAAAAAATAACTCAAAATCCTAATGATTACCAACTCAACTCGAGAAAATTCGATTCCATCATAGTGCTAAATTCCCTAAAATATGTGCAATAGGGGATAATACAATTTTTTTTTTCTTTGTCCGTCGGTTAGTTTATTGAAAAGTATTGGACACGTATTTTTTCTTTTTTCACGTGGTCATAAAATTACGGAGATATATTGAGTTGAAATGGCGCATGACGTCACAGGTAGGTAAGTTTTATACCTACTTGTGACGTAGTAAGCCCACACTCTCCAACTTTAATGAGTTATAACTAAGTAATTTTTTGATATTTTGATAAAACAAAAAATACGTGTCTAATATTTTTGTATTACCTGTCTGACGGACAAAATAGAATGTCGTTTTCTTTACCCAGTCCGATCCCCTATTATAATAAAATATATTAAAACTTAATTATTGTCATATCATTTGAGCAAAAGATCACAATGTTAATGCCCTTAAGTACTTAATTGTCATTTTTAATAACAATGCTATTATTCCGTTCGCGAGTATTTTCCGAAGTCAGACAACTGCCCCACCGACAGAGGCATTGAGATACAATATTATTAAAAAAAATTGTGCGTGGTGTCCCGCCGCGCGGAAGAAGTGAAACTTCTTAATACTACACGCATGCGTTCGAGTGCCATTCACTCTCGCTCTGTCTCTTTCTATTCCCCCTCCATGGTAGCGTTAAACGTTTAACGCAACCTTGTTGGAAGTCGCATAAGAAGTTTCTCTTCAAAAATATATATTTTTCAAATCCTTTCATAATCGACGGAGACATGAGGTAACAAATATAAAACAAATACTACCGAATTTAGAACCTCCTCCTTTTTTTGAAGTCGGTTAAAAACAAGCTGTTTGTATGACAGAGCTCCCACCGGGCGATGTGTACAGACAGTGTTCCAGTGTTTATAAAAAATAAAGGGCGTAAAAACACTCTTAACGAAGCCAAAAGACAGTTGTTCTCTCCGTCATTGTGATATCTGTTTTGTTCTGGGCCAAACCTGGGAACTTTCTAATTACGGAGATATAAGGGTCAACTCACACTGAGACGCGACGCGACGCGACGCTGCGCGCACACTTTTAAAGAGCGATTGAAATTTAACTTTATTTTCTACACGAAAAGATACACATTTCGTAGTGAGAATACGTTGCGCCACGCAGCGCTGCGCCGTGTGACGCCTGTAAAGAAATGTGTATCTTTTCGTGTAGAAAATAAAGTTATATTTTGAATCGCTCTTTAAAAGTGTGCGCGCAGCGTCGCGTCGCGTCTCGGTGTGAGCTGACGCTTAGAGGTCAAAATACACATTTTTTTTAAACAGAAATTTTCAATGTTGTAAGTGCTAACATTGAGTGCTAACGTAAAACATGATTTTTCCCCCAAAAATAAAAAACGATTCCCAGCCATATTTTTTGCGTAAAGGTACTTAGTTTGGTGTTCAGAATGCTTGGTTGACGGCTTCTTGAAGAGTATGTTTACACCTTGGTATTTATTATACTAAAACGGGACCTGGTGGCGTACCATGACGTCTTAAAACATTATTGTTCCATTCTCATTCCAGAGTGAAAAAGAGACGGAGCTATACAGGTCGTCTGACCCCATCTCTTTCCCACTTTGGAATAGGAATGGAACAATAATGTTTTAAGCGTCATAGTACCCCCCTGCAATCTTTATTTTTTTTTAGTACTCGATGGTTAGTCGCTTCCGCGGTGGGGCAGTATCTTTAGAGAGAAAATTAAAATCTATGTAAATTGTATAGGTTGACCAAAGAGTACGCATGGCTACCAACCAACTAATACAAAACCAGTACAAGGTGTTGTTTTGCATCCTATTCAATTTTTTTTTTTTTTTTTTGTGATTGGCATCTCGCAGTTAACCTATGAGGTTGTCGTCTGCTTAACCGGACTATCCTGTGGGTGCCTTGAGAGTAAGGCCTTCAGCCAGGGCATAAAAACTTACAAACTTAGCGACTGCACGCTAAGGGCACCCCCTGTGGGGTACGAGCCTCGGCTTAGGGCGTCGCTGGGGGAGGACTGCATGGGGACAACAGGCTGGATCTGAATGATATCATTATTTTGGGACTGATTTAAAACTACTGGCACAGCATCGCGGGCTGGCTCGAGCGAGGATCGGGGAGGGCAAAGACCGGGACGTCGCGACGGACCTCGACGGCGAGGTCGGAAAGACGGCGGTTTGTGTCTAAACTTTTTAAGAGTACTAGTCTCTTTGCTACTTTCCTGGAGGAAGGTTATAGCATCATCGGGGGTGAACATCGTATTGAAATTCAAGGAGGTAACTATGTTCTCGACCCGAATCAATAATAAATTGGGTACGATTTTTTTTTTCTTATTTAAGGAAATCTTTAAGTGAGAACCACCCGTGTTTTAAACGCGGCCCGTCTGATCCTCGCTTACACATACAAAAAATCTCAAACGTTTATTCGATAATTTCTTATTCCCTTAACCACGTTAAGGGGGTTATATGAAATACTTACTGACAAATTTAAACAGCAAAACCGGGTTTGGCTGTTTGTGTATGTTAGTTTAAATTTTCGTAAACGCATCCACGATACAGGAGAACTTCCTAGCGTTTAAAAAAATAAGAAAAGAAAACACTGTTTTTTTGATAATAAACTAGGTACCGTAATTTATATAGATTATTTATGTTTTTTTTTAGGAGTTTGTTCCGCCACTTCTTCTTCCCAGCTAAAACACTAGGAAGTGGCGAAGGGCGGGCGTTTTGGGGGACTGTCTCTTGTAACGTTGACGTTCAAAAAGTGCTGATATCAGCCTAGTTTGAATAAATGACTTTTGATTTTGATTTTTTTTGTGACAACTTTATGAATTTTGACGAGGATGCAAACAACACCTTGTAAATGCGGATCTTCCACTGTATTGGAAATCTATACAAAGTGTGGCCATGTCTTACTGGAATTGAATCGCTTGGTATGTCGAAGTGGGTACGTCATACTTTTTATGAAAACATTTAAATTGGTAATAAACAGTCACATAATATTATTAGCAAAGAATATTTATCGTTTTCACTAGAACTAAGAAACACCTTAATAAAAGGACATTGTTGGATTTGTGCCTTCTAGTAGCAAATGGAATACTTGAAAAAAAAAGCGATGATTTGAATATCAGATTATTTACATACAAACGCTGCCAAAAGGTTCCAAAAAGATTTTTTCTTTTTTAAATATGTATACTACATTAATGAAAATCAAGTCCCACATGTATTCAACTTGAGGTCGACTCGACCGACCTGGTTGATTTTTTTTTACTATGTTCGTGATTTTCAGGAGGTTTGTATGAAAGAAAACTTTGATATTTCATAAAAAAAAATATTGCACCCGTTGGAAGCCGGGTCGCTAGTTTTTAATAAAAACAGAAATTTCGATTACTGCATTTGCTAAATACGAGAGCAGACATTTATTTAGGCATTCATTTAGGCGTCACTTTGTGTTAGAGAAACCGGATATTCTCTGTTATTATGCCATATTTACGGCAAAGATTTTTTTATTATTTTATTATGTATTTAATGATGTTCCTATATTCAGTGCCTCCTCATATGGAGTCCGAGATGGTCTGACCTGGCGAAGGAGCGTCTACACAGTGGGCAGGTGAAGGGCCGGTGTCCAGTGTGTTTGCGAGTGTGTCGGGTCAGTTCGTCAGATCTCGCGAACCGCCATTCGCAACCAGCCCAGCCGCACGAATATGGTTTTTCTCCTGGAATATTAATATAGTACTTTTAATTTTATTTACACATACATACATAATAACATTTTGTAACATAAAGGGTGTAAAACACCTCTTAACGAAGCCGAAAGGCACTGGTTCTCCCTGTCATTGCGATCATTTTTTTGTTCTACACCATACCTGGGAACCTTCTAGTTACGGAGATATTAGGGGTCAAAGTTCCAACTTTTTGACAAGTATTTTTTTTAATACAAGTTTTTAATGTAAGATTTTTATACTATTCAATCCGTCCATCAGCACAATATTTTGAGTGCGTTACATTGAGTTCTACCACAAAACATGATTTTACACCCCCCAAAAAAAAGTCGTTTCTCAGCAATAATTTTTGCGTAAAGTTACTTAGTTACTCTCACTTCCATAATATCAAAAATATTTGAAAAAATTATGTACAGGCGAGTGATGAAATTTCTTATTAAAAATAACATTCTTGTTGACCAGCAATACGGGTTTCGAAAAAATAAATCGACGAGTTTGGCAATATTTACGCTAGTGAAAGCAATGATGACGAATATTAATGATAAAATACCAACTTGCGCACTGTTTTTAGACTTAAGTAAAGCGTTCGATCGTGTTGATCATGCGCAGCTTCTAGAAAAACTTGAAAGATACGGCATCAGAGGTCCAGCAAAAGAATGGTTTCAATCTTATTTAACTGACAGAAATCAGGTAACGAGGTTAACAAAATTAAATAAATTAAGTAACACTTTAGAAGATTTTGATTCTGAAGCACGGACTATTTGCTGTGGTGTACCACAAGGTAGTATCTTGGGGCCATTATTGTTCCTTCTTTACATAAATGATCTGCCTCAGTCAATAAAACATCAGTGTGTATTGTTCGCTGATGACACCACTATTATCATTAAATGTAAAAATTTACAAAATTTTGACATATAAATTAATCAAACATTAAATGACATTATGCAATGGTTAGATATTAATAAATTAAAAATAAATATTTCCAAAACTAATGTGCTTTATTGCAAAACATTTAAAAGTAAACCTGTACGCTTTAATGTTGCAATTAACAATAATAATATAGAACAGGTACGTAATGCAAAATTCCTGGGTGTAACACTTGATGAGCATTTCACTTGGAAGAGTCACATCGACATAATTTCAAAAAAAAACAATCAATTCGTATTTGCCCTAAAAAAAATTAAAAATATTACATCTTTGCGTACTGCCATAATGTTATATCACGCATATGTCTGCTCTGTAATACGATACGGTATAGTTGTGTGGGGAAACTCTTCCGAAATGGCGAAGATCTTCATCGCCCAAAAAAAGTGCATTCGTGCATTATTCAAAATGCAGTGGTCTGACTCATGCAGGCCTATATTCAAGTCGCACAATCTATTGACCGTCCCATGCATTTATATTTACGAAGTTGCCAGGTTTGTGAGGTCTAATCTTGATTTATTTGAACGGAAAAATAACACAAATAAAAGGAAACCTACACATTTAGATTTTGAAATGCCCGTTCCAAAGCTAGAACTTTTTCGGCGAAGCTGCGTTTACATGGCTCCCCTAATCTACAATGCTTTGCCTAGATCAATTACTCAACTGCCCTTCACTAAGTTTTGTGTTGCGTTGCGAAAGTGGTTGTTACAAGAGTGTTTTTATTCTATAGATGAGTACTTTCAAAAATGTCCCTGTAAATTTTATACTTTAAAGCACAGATATATTTAACTAGATAGTGGAGGATCTAACATTGTTAATATATTGAGTGTAAAACTTGTAGTATTGCATGCTATATATTGGCCAAATGTGTGATACTAAATAATATATTATATAAGATCTTCATGTACCTACCATATTTGATGCAATAAATGAATTGAATTGAATTGAATTACAGAATGCTTGGTTGACGGCTTCGTGATGAGGTGATTTACACGGTGTATTTTGATTTAAAAAAGTGTCCATGGAGTTTCTTGCCCATTCTTCTCCATAGAGATCTACGCTTTGGAATGGGCAACTATACAGTACTTTCACAAGTTATTATGCCTTGTGACTGGGACTGTAGCTTGGCGTTTTTTTTTTGTTTTTTGACTTTCAAGTGCCTGTAATGGTCTCATTGAAATAAATACTTTGAGTTTGAGTTTGAAAACGCCTGTAATCCCTGATGGGTTAGGCAGAGGTGTACCTAACACACCACATTAGTGCACTCACATTTCGCTAGTGATGTTGAGAGCATACCTGCCACTTATCCTGATAGAAAAATCCAATCACACTTTACCGAAGACCTGGAGATCGAACCCAGGAGTCCCCTCCGTGTGGACCAGGAAAGCTTAGAACCAATATGACATGCTATCGGACTATTTTGAATAGGGGTAGGCAGAAACAACAGAATGTTATCTGCTACGATCCTTACATGTTCCTTTCGCTTCGTCCTTGGTCATACGCGCCCTTACACTTGACGAATGACATTTCTGAAGACACAAGGGGACCTTTCGCACTATGCGGCCACGACCACGACTTGACGCAGGACCAGCCGCCATCTTGAACAAAACTGGTCGGAAGTAATTGAGCGACCAAACTTACTTCCTGGTCTAAGTTTGCGGCCAAAATGACAGCTGGCCGCGCCACAAGTTGCGATCGCAAAGATTCTTAATTAATCATCATTATCATTATCCGCTGCTCTCAAAAACAGTAAAGGAAAACATCGTGAGGAAACCGGCATGTCCTAGAACTAAAAATTCGAAGACATGTGACATCTACCAATCCGCACTGGGCCCGCGTGGTGGATTACATCCCATTCCCTTTCATAGAGAGGAGGCCTGCGTCACAGCAGCGGGAACATTATAGGCTGATGATGATAATGATGATCTCCTTTTCCATTTTATTTGGGGTCGGCGCAGCATGTCTTCTTCTTCCATACATAATTTCTACCCATATTACTCGTGAGGATCCAGAGAAAAGTTGGATGGACTGTCCATCCAACTTTTCTCTGGATCCTTAATAATTGGAAGAAAAGACAAAACAAACAAAGATTGAACTGAAACTCACCAGTATGCGTCCTCTTATGCGCCTTCAGATGCGAACTCTTAGTATAGACCTTATGACAGCCCGCTACATCACATTTGTGCAGCCGTCTCCTCGGCCCGTCATCGTTGTTGTTCGCAAACTCTTCGCCGCCATCTTTTTTGTGATCTGTCACTTTGGCAGGGCCTCTCTGCTGTGTGAGCTGGTGTAAGGAGTCTGACAGAGCGTTTTGTAAGGCAGTGTTGAGGAGGAAGGACTTGATCTGTGCGTCTGTGGTCGGTTTGTGAGAGGGTAAGTATGGGATGAGTGGAAGGTAGGGTTTCGATAGCTCTAGAGTTGGTAAGGTCGTTTGTGTGTGTGTTGGTGGTTTTAGTCTGGAAAAAATTGTGATTATTCAGCATAATAATTTTATACACAAAACATTGTTTTTTTTTCTTCTAATTTGCCCCTTAAAAATATACCCCTTAATGAACATTTAATGACGTTACACGTGGGCAAGGGCAATTGAATGATGAGAATGATACGTCCGTGTTTTTAGGGCTCAGAAATTCATATGACGTGTACTAACAAAAAACGGTTCTGTACATTCGGAGCAAGTTGCCTGTGATAGATAGACAGACGATGTGATACTATACGGTTTCCGTTTTTTTTTTAATTCGGACGTACTCTCATAAAAATGAGAGATGTGGGCCAAGCTTGGTTTTTTAATTCGGACGTACTCTCATAAAAATGAGAGATGTGGGCCAAGCTTGGTTTTTTTTCAGTGACATCAAAAAAGTGCGCGTGATTTTCGCGCTTGCTAGAAAAGGGCGCTCTTATAGTTTTCTCATAATAATTACAAAATAATCTCACTTGTTCATAAGTTGTTTAGGCCTCCTGGCGCTTCTGAGATCAGGACCCTGTTTTATTTTAGGTAGTTGGTGACTTGAGCTGAAATGTTACATTGAAACATTTAGGAAATTATTAACTAGTATAACAACAGTAATACTGACTGTTTTTCTGATTTTAGGGAAATAACTGCCGATAATATAGGTAATACAAGCTGTTGTTTTGCATCCTCGTCAAATTCAAGGAGGTAACTATGCTAATGATTCTCGTTCCGAATCGATAATCGATCAAATGAATCGATAATGAAATGGGTAGGTAATTTTTATTTTTTTCCTTGTTTATGTAAATTGGTAAGTGTGAACCACCCGTGTTTTAAACGCGGGCTGTCTGATTCTCGATCTATAACCTCGTTTCCACACATATAAACAATCTCAAACGTTTATTCAATCATTTCCAATTCCCTAAACCACGTTAAGGGGGTTATTCTGAAATACTGACAAACAGAAACAACCAAAAAAATCAGTGTTTATTAATAATTAACTAGGTACCGTAATTTTAATTGATTGTGTATGTCTTTTGTGACAACCTCCTGAATTTTGACGAGGATGCAAAACAACACCTTGTATAATAGACACATTTTCAGCACTCTCTGGAATGTTAACGGTCCATCTAGTATTCTTTCGTTGTTTCGTGTCTAACCGGGTGTCAAAGTTTTTATGCCGCTCCTGGGTCTCGTTTTTTTACGGTTGTGAAAACATCAAACGATCCCCCCCCCCTCCCCCGCTCTGGGCGGAGCGGGCGGGAGTGTCAGACTTGTACTGACTAAAACCCATCCATGTTCCTTCTTAGCCCTTTGTGCTCCAGGGCCACGGTATCTCTTTCGAACAGTACCGCAGCTCCGGCAGGCATCGGCCTTCTCGGACCCCTTCCGGTTTGCTAACATCTCCTTGAGGCGCGCGTGGAACACGAATGCGCCGTTCATGGGCCTCTGACTTGGCTTTACATGCCGAGCGAGAAATATCTATAAGGCATGCGTTTCTTCACAATATTTTCATTCAGTGAAGCAAGGATACGATCTGCAGTGCGTGTCTTGGGTTCAAACTTAAGACATGCCAGTCCGACGGTCATACTACTAGGCTGTCACTACTTAGGGGTCATCTATAAATTACGTCACACGAATTTCATGATTTTTTGCCCCTCTCCCCGTCATTGTCACAGCTGGTCGGTCACATTTGTGAGACTCTCCCCCCCTCCCTAGTGTGACGTCACATATTTTGCAAATTTACATCTAGAAATTATTGAATGAAAACAGCGGTTCCGAAATCAGTTTTATTTCCATGTAAATTATTTTTTAATAAAATTATATATCTGTGTAAATATAAGATACCAACTGAACAAAAAATTTACTAGTGTTACGCGCCGACCGCCTAAGCGCCCTTTGATAAAAGCCGACAAACGCATATAGAATAATTATATTATAATTTAATATAGTTTTATATGTTTTTGAGGTTTTCGTAAAGTAATAGTTTAAAGTTCGTGTTTTAACACTTAGATTATAATACATTTTGAAATGTGACGTAACAAAATTTAGGACCCCTCCCACCCCCCTGTCACACAATGTCACACTTCGTCGACCCCCTCCCTCCTCCTTAACGTGTGACGTAATTTTTGGATGGCCCCTTATGTTGCATTTAGTAATGCGGATGTATTTTTATTAAAGAGGCGGAGGAAAACAATATGTGTACATATATACGCGTGGGGGGTTTTGTGGACCCCATAATAAAAAATATGATATCCTTATACCGATAATATCAAGAGACCATATTATTTAAATAATAAAACTCACTCAAATATCAGATGTGTAGATGTGGGTTCACCTTCTCTGACGATCTTGGATGAAGTGGGAGCGACACCACCTGCAAACAATGGAAATAAACTTTAGTTAGGCAAGTAAATAACTGACTAAATGACGTGATAATGAGACAGAAACTTTTCGTTTCAATTGTTAAGCCTTGGCACCGTTCATGACGTCAGGTGATCCGTCTTAGTCATGCTAGCGAAGGAGGTGGCGGAACGTGAGAGGGAGAGAACCTCACGTCCCAGCCACCGCGGGAGACGCCCCGGGCGTCGGGGGGCAACCAGTGGCCCCCGGCCACCGTAGGCGCGAGCCTGTGGACGGTGAGTAATGGGCTAGCTCACCGTCCGTCCGTCTTATGACGACAGGCCGTGTCGACGGCGCGTACGTGTTCCACGCGCGTCTCAAGGAGATGTCAGCAAACAGGAAGGGGCCCGAGAGGGCCGATGCCTGCCAGGGCTGCGGGTTGTTCGAAAGAGATACCGCGGCCCTGGAACACAAAGGGCGAAGAAGGAACATGGGTGGGTTTTAGTCAGTACAAGTCTGACACTCCCTCCCGCTCCGCCCAGAGCGGGAGAAGTCATTTGATGATTTCCCATCCGCAAAAAAAAAAAAAGAAAGGTGATCCGTCTTGCGTCAAGACTCACGCCCGGTAAGCGAGGACTGATTTCGTCTATCCCTCCATAAGTTTCAGTTGCTGAGTTGTGGCATGTTCTAAACAAATACTTTCATTTGTTTTTCCCCGAAAAGAAGAGGGACAAGCTAGTTTGTTTATATTCTGACCTAGGTAACTTAGGATAGTCCAGGATTACCTCAACCAAAGAACTATAATCGTTAGCAAAAAAACCCTTTTCCTCAACCATATAAGTGTACACAACCTTTAAAACAATTAGCCGCCATTTTTTCCACCACCGCGCCAATGAGCGAAATGCTTTTGTTTTTCAATCGCCGGCGATCGATGCGTAAACGCACGATAGTAATATGGAAAAGCGTAGAAGTTTCATTTTTTGGAACATTCTACAGATTTTGTTTTAAGAGGGGACTCTAGTCGGTATTTCTCCATACAAACGTATTCCACTGTTTTCTTCGTGGATAATGCGTCTAGAGCAATGATTTTTTTCTTCTAAAAAATCTAGGTCTTATTAATACATGCCCCTATCATTTCCTTTTTTTTAAAACATAATCACTAAAAGAATTATGACAATCTAAAGACCCGAAAAAAAGCCCGTTTTTACCGCCATGTTCAGACAACTATCAGACAAATTAGAAAAGTTTTTAACAAAAGAGATATACCTTTCCTCTAAATTTTGATGTAAGAATTATTTAGATCAGTTTAGTTTTGAAGAAGAAAACAGCGGAATAGAAAACTTCTTTTGGTTAAGATTTTTGTAGGTAAAATCAGCCTGAGCTGCAGTTGTCCCTTTCGCACTTTACGAAGGTTTGGTCGGCCGCAGCTCGACGGCAATAGTTTCTTCAAATCAAATCAAATCAAATACTTTCAATTACCGACTAGAGTCCCCTCTTAAGTGGTTTGGACATGTTGGGAGGAAGACTGAGATGCGACTGATCATCATTCTCTTGTCCTTATCCCAATTTATTTGGGGTCGGCGCAGCATGTCTTCTTCTTCCATACTTCTCTGTTGCATGTCATCTCATGAGACACCTCCTTTCTTGCCATATCATCCTTCACACAGTCCATCCATCGTTTCTTTGGTCTTCCTCTACTCTTATAACCATCCACATTGATAACTGAGATGCGACTAACAGAGGAAAATTTGTGTGGAAATTTGGACGGTACGTCTTTTGAGGACATACACCTTTTTGGTGAAGTTCCTCAGAAAGGCAAGGTGCGTACCTAGTACTCGCAAACGGGTGTGCGTTTATGACCAGTTATACATATGAACGTGGACGAAGTAGAAGAAGTATGCAAGGATCGCTGTAGGTAGCATTCTAGTTTCTGCCGGTCTGACTATACAGAGTGGAACAGACACCGACGCGAAAACGGTTACCGCATACTTAGTACATGAATCTAAACTCCCCCCAATTCGAACTACTTCATCGGTTATTTATAAAAAAAAAAAATTGCGTGGAGTTCCTCCGCGCGGAAGAAGTGAAACTTCGTAATACTACACGCATGCGTTCGAGCGACAGGCATCAACACTCACTCTCGTTATTTTATTGAGCTTCTAAATAATATTTTGTTGTTTTCTTCATATATTATTTTTATTACATAAGTTTATCGAGGTTATTCTACTCATGGAAATTGAGCGAAGGCTGGTCACACCGAAGAGTCGAATACATGACTGTTTGCACGCCGTCTTGCGTACCTAGTAGAACTACGTAGTCACAAATCTTGTAATACTGCCATCTCTTAGTGAGTTTTAGAAAATATTCCCCCTCCATGGTGGCGTTAAACTTGTTGGAAGTCGCATAAGAAGTTTCACTTCAAAACAACTGTTTCTTACAAAACTGCAATACCTACACGATCAAAATGTATGCAAAAGCTGTTTTTATCTAAATTAAGGATGATGTACTGAGTAGGTTGGTAACGGTTTTCACGTTGGTGTCGTTTCCACCTTGGGTATGTACAATTGTGCGGTAAGGTTGTCATACGTCACTCGTTCATAGCAGAACTTCTGTATGAAAATTTTCTACGGCATATTTTTTTTGTTTTGGCGCAATTTAGCAATGTCGGCGCAACACGACAAAGGGAATTGCGTTTTTATTGGTACATACCGTTTAAATTAGTTTACTGGTTGAGCTAGGGTTTTGCGTTCAGATTTTTAGTGATCTACTTTTAATTTTTTCTTAGCGTTTCGATGACAATTTAGATTGAGTCAGCCCAAAATTTAAAACTGTGAAAGCTACAATTAGGTAGTTTTCTTCTTCTGTGGCATTGGCAAGCGCGATTTTCAAGCACGAAATCCTAACTAATATCCTAATCCTAACTTCCTAACCAATATTATAAATGCGAAATTAAGTTTGTTTGTTAAGCTTTCACGCGCAAAACTACTCAACCGATCATCATAAAACTTTGCACACATATTCTTGGAGGTATTAGAAGTAACATAGGCTATATAGCATCACGCTACGACCAATAGGAGCGGAGCAGCAATGAAAAATGTTGCGAAAACGGGGAAAATGTGACGCAGACGAAGTTGCGCGGGACAGCTAGTCCATACTTCCATACTAATATTCGAAAGTCATCTCTGTATGTTTGTTACCTTTTCACGACTAAACGGCTGATCGAATCTTAATGAAATTTGGCAAGAAGATAGATTTCATCTTGGGGAAGGATATATGCTATATATCATCACGCTACGACCAATAGGGGCGGAGCAGCAATCAAAATGTTGCGAAAACGGGGAAAATGTGACGCAGACGAAGTTGCGCAGGACAGCTAGTATATTATAAATGCGAAAGTAAGTTTGTTTGTTTGTTACCTCTTCACGCATAAACCACTGAACCGATCCTCCTGAAATTTTGCATATACTTTGCACATAAAAGAACAAAGGGTAACTTTCATCCAGAAAAAAGAACAGTTTCCGAGAAAAACAACAATAACGTTCTTATGATAATGGATCGCACCACGTGTCCGAACCGGTTATAGTCAAATTCTAAATTTATGCGAGCGAAACCGCGGTCACAAGCTAGTTCATAATTGAGACAAATAAATTAGTTAGGGAAACTCGACACATCTGATTGGGTGACTTGGTGGATATCTGAACACGACCAATAAAGACCAAAAAGTATTCGATTTTTTTTTCAGCCCAATCAATTTTTTTGCGTGTGTAATTCCATTTGACCCAGTATTTTACAAGGGTTGAACATTAACTAGCAAAAGGTGTTGTGCCAAACTTGTATTATATTGCTTTAAATGGTGACCATTATGTTCAATTGATTAAAAAAATTATTAAGGAAGGAGGAAACAGTCCATCGTCAACATCCGTGGTAACGTGTAGTTATAACTATATTGTGTTCGCAACTTATCATCATCCGGATTTTTTTTCCAACCACATTGTGGTCGGTTTCCAGTCCTACCGGATGCAGCTGATTATCAGAATTTTATATGGAGCAACTACCTACCTATCTGACCTCCAAAACCTAGTTAGTACTGGGTGATACCCTTTGGCAAGACGGTATGTCAGAATTTCAGGCCACTGACTGCCTGTAACGACTGCCAAAGATCTACAAATGATAGCCGGGACCACTGGCTTATCGTGCTTTCCGAAGCACGAAGAAAACTCGGTATGCAGTGGATGGTCATCCATCTACAGACCAGTCTATGTGGCTGTTATTATATATAGTTTTTGTCACGAGGTCCTCAAAAGCAAAATAGGCTTTGAAATAAGGAACGTCAAAATGTCTCAAGGTTCCAAGAAACTAGTACCATCTTCTTCTTAGTCGTTACGCTCTTGACCGAGCGGTCGTGGTCGTCATGAAGTGTTGCTACTACTTGCGGCAGATGTAATACGCCTCACGATGTCCCGCCACCTCGCCCGATCAGAAGTCATCCGGGTACATTCGTGCACGGGACCGCCCACAGCAGACTTGATCTGGTTGGTCCAACGCATGGGAGACCTTCCACGCGGTCTAGTGCCTTCCACTTTTCCTTGGACGACTAACCGCTCTATGGACTGACTGTCTCGCCTTGAAACGTATCCGAAGAAAGTGAGTATTCGGGACTGTACTATTGTGGAGAGACGCTGACTAATGTGAAGTTCTTGGAGTATCGAGACATTTGTGCGGAACTCGGTCCACGATACGCCGAGCATTCTTCTCCAGCACCACATCTCTAGAGCGTCTATCTTTTTCCTTTCCACCTCCCGCAACGTCCACGTTTCTGCAGCGTACAGAAATATGGGTAAAATTAACGTGCGCACGAGCCTGGTCTTCGTGGCTTTGGTGATGTCTCTGTTCCTCCATATTTTTTACATTTTGTCCATTGCAGTTCTCGTGATCGCCATACGTCTCCTTATCTCGTCAATACAGCCGCCGTTATTCGAGATTAAAGCTCCAACATATACGTAGGTGTAACAGTGACAATGGGGATGCAAGTGGAGGAGCTAATGGTCGATGGGATTGAAAAGTTCTGGAGTGGCGACGAAGTAACGAAAGGCGAAGAATTTGAACTCCTCCCAGAAGCTGGGTAGCGTTCCGCCTTGTGACAGGCCTTCGGGAGGAATTATACGAAATGTGAGTGGGCCTAGATGGGCTGTCGCAGCCGATTTAAAGATCGAAGGAATCTTCTGTTGTATGAATGTTTACTTTTTCTGATTATTATTATTGTGACATTTATTGATATTCGTGATTTTTTTTAATTCATTTCGTAAATTATTATTAATTACATAGAATTATTGTGAATGTGAGGACCATGTAGGTCTCTTTTTTATTTATTTTTCTCCCACCACTATCTGGCAGTTTGAGTACTTTAAGCGACCTACCCAAATGTCCTTTCTTTGGTATTGTTCGTCGTTTCGTTGAGCTCCTTGAGTTTTAGGTCGAGCTACAAGATAACTGACAAATGCTTGCACTGACTGGACAGGTCCACTCAAATCTGTGTGGTTATTTCTTCAAAAGACCATTTCAGACACTAATCTGCATAGTCCTCATGTAAATTGAGCAATGTCTGGACTTTAAAAGAGTAACAAGATAACAGAGAACCTCTGAGTTTATTTCAGCTGTTTCTTCTCAGAGTAGTCAGGTACGAAACACCGGCCCCATCTAGTTTAAAAAAAAATGACGTGTAAAAGTGTTTGTAAAAACCTACTTGCAAAATAAACATCATTTATCTGAATTCGAGAAGTGCACGGCCGGTCGACGAGGGTGACGGTGGGTTCCAACAGTGGAAGTTTTTCGACTGTTCGGCTGATGAAGATGATAATGATGATGTGTAGGAATGTCATTGGAAAGCACTTTACAAGGCCATAAATGAAAAAAAAGTTGTCCAGTATCTCGACGAGTCACGAGAAAAGAGATTCATGGTAGGTTGGGGGAGGACTTTGCCCAGCAATGGGACGGTACAGGCTAAAAAAAAAAGTATTTCGTTTCGCTTTGACAACCCTAGCCACGCAAAGACTTGTTACGTACAAAAAGGCGGGGAAAATACTCTGTCAATCGGTCAGTCTATGGTTTAATCAGGGGTTATTTAGTTTGTCATTTGTGATTGATTTCTGATTTTCTTTTTTATTTGTTTTAACTTGCGTGGGGAGCTTAATAAATACTTATGTTTTTACATACAACGTGTTTTTTTTTAATATCCCATAACTGTAACTGTATGAATGAGATCATATCAAAGAATCAACTGGCATGAATTATTTTTTTAATTTTCATACAAAATAATTCGACAAAGTCATGATTATTAATTTAAAACATCCTTAAGTGAAATATGATGACATCGCATTTTCTTTAAATATGAATGATTGGTTTGAATGAAAATGAATTACTAGTATTTTTCAATGAAACTAAGATACCTACACATTTCGATTTATTTAATTATGGTTGATGATATCTTGAAACTATGCATTTTTGGACCACCTGTTCTTTGGACTTTTCTCGGACTTCTTGTTTTTTTTTTTATAGAATATAACTCTAGAGTTATGAGATATAAAAAAAAAAACACTTAATATACATATGTGTTGTTCGGCTCTTGTATTAGGAATTTATGTACCACAAGAACCATTTCATTGAAGTCATCTTAATGTACCTAGGCATGGAGTCTTATTTTTGTCTCTCTGCCGAAGTTACAGCTTCGTTGATCTTACTTATGAGCTGGTCTTGAGTTTAATGCTCAGCAAAGACAATGGGATTTCGTATTACCCAGTATTAACTGGGTTGTGGAGGTCAGATAGGCAGTCGCTCCATGTAAAGTACTGGTATTCAGCTACATGCAGTCAGACTGGAAGCCGAACCCTACATAGTTGGGAGAAGGCAGGCAGATGATGTCCCTGTTCCCTTTTTGCTGTTTATTGCAATTAAGTGGTATTTTATAACGTGCGATATAAACAGGGCCTCATCTTTCATAAATGAAGGCGTGATGTTATGGTAATGTGTCTGCCGTTGCCTGGTGCCGTTAAATTGTAAACTACCTAAGTTGCAGGTCTTAAATCAGTCTATACATGCCTGAATTAGAATAGTACTGTAAAGTCTGCCGTCCAATGCTAAGTAGGATGTGCGCGGAGAGGTTTGCCACGCTAGCTGCGCGGTTCATTTGTTTATCAGCCGCGCATCATAAGGTGTGTGAACGATCCCGCCTGCATCCTAATCCATACTTCCATACTAATATTATAAATGCGAAAGTAACTCTTTTTGATTGTTTGTTTGTTTGCTACCTTATCACGACTAAACGGCTTATTGGATCGTTATGAAATGGAATGGTAAGGAGATAGATTATAATTATCTTCGAGAAGGAATAAGTTGTCATATACCTAAAGCGAAGCTAGACACTCGTGCGAAGTTTAGCTGTGAGCTACTGTGGATCGGAGCCTGAATAGTGTTACATTTAGACTATCGATTTGTGCCATTAATTTAGACTTTCCTTTCTAACCATACGCGTTTCACTGTGGCTATGTTTGTCTTCTTAGTAGTAGTTAAGACCCAGTAAAGGGAATAAATAATCAGGCCTCTAGTTTTTGAATAGGTAGACAAAGGTGTATAGTTCATCTAATTCCGTAATAAAGGTTTCGTTTTTCTTTTTCTGTATCACTGGTTGCATGTTGCGGACTGGGTAAAGAAAACGACATTCTATTTTGTCCGTCAGACAGGTAATACAAAAATATTAGACACGTATTTTTTGTTTTATAAAAATATCAAAAAAATACTTAGTTAAAACTCATTAAAGTTGGAGAGTGGGGGCTCACTACGTCACAAGTAGGTATAAAACTTACCTACATGTGACGTCATGCGCCATTTCAACGCAATATATCTCCGTAATTTTAAGACCACGTGAAAATAGAAAAAATACGTTTCCAATACTTTTCAATAAACTACCCGACGGACAAAGAAAAAAAATGTGATCACCCCTATTACATAAATTAACATTATATTCCTTAAAAATATTTAGCATTACCTAATTGTATACAGGGTGTAACGGAAAGGGTATATACATCCTTAACGGTGTGCTACAGACCATCAAACTGAACATGTTTCTCATCATAAAATATCTGTTGCCCCATAGAAAATTACAATACCTATTCGATCCAAATGTATAGGCAGCTGATATTTTTTTTTTGCTTCATTTTTTTTGTGTTGAGAAACATGTTCAGTTTGATGGTCTGTAGCACACCCTTAAGGATCTATATACCCTTTCCGTTACACCCTGTAGTGAAAAAACATAATAGTGAAATAAATTAGTATGAGTTAATATTTATGATAAACATTATGTACTTTTAAGATACGAACAAAAGTAATTAAGGTCTTAAACATCTACCTAGATAAAATCAAAGGAAAACAAGCACTTAATTGCTAATACTAATATGATAATCAGCAGTATCAAACAAGTAAAAAACACCGTCAAGTCATTTTTGTTGCATTAACATTGATTGGCAAAATTGAGGATCTAAGCCTAGTTACACAAACAATAATTGACGAATTACAAATGACAAGCGGATGAACAAAATTACAAAATCAATAAATATACATAATTTTAATGCCTGACGACACGTAATAATTTTGGTATCTTTAAGAGCGTTTACGCCAGACGACATTTCATACAAACTTTCAAGTTCCCATTTTCCGAAATGACTGAACCAATTTTATTGAAACTTCATACGCATAAGCAGGAAAGCTCTAAAAAAGTACTAACTAAACATTTTCGAAAAATAGTGTTACAGCTAAATTAGACGGATTATAAACTATCTACACGGTGTAAATCACCTCATCACGAAGCCGTCAACCAAGCATTCTGTACATGACTAAGTAACTTTACGCAAAAATTATTGCTGGGAAACGACTTTTTTGTGGGGAGTGTAAAATCATGTTTTGTGGTAGAACTCAATATAACGCACTCAAAACATTGTACTGATGGACGGATTGAATAGTACGGGGGTCGTGGAGGTGTTTAAAGTAAAAATCTGACAGTAAAAACTTGTATTTAAAAAAATACTTGTGAAAAAGTTGGTACTTGGACCCCTAATATCTCCGTAACTAGAAGGTTCCCAGGTATGGTGTAGAACAAAAAAAAAATCGCAATGACATGGAGAACCAGTGCCTTTCGGCTTCGTTAAGGGGTGTTTTACACCCTTTATAGAAACAGAAATTTCCAGCTATCTTTTTTTTAAAGAGTTTTCGAAAAGGTTTTTAGTAATTTTTTAGACTTACGTATCCTGCTAATCCGTATTGAGTTTCATTAAAATCGGTTCAGTCATTTCGGCACTTGAAAGTTTGTATGAAATACCGTATGGTGTAAACGCTCTCACGTATTACGTGCTAATTAGACCTTATTATCGGCGAAAAAAAAAACATTGGTGTCGAGTACTTAGCGAGTATTAATATTGATGTCCGTTTGAAATTGGTTGTAGCGCTAATCGGTTTGGACACGTCAATCGTAAATAATTGGTCGAACACATACTTATTGCTGAATCGAATTAACTAGAAGAGAAAATAACTACAGCACGCCTGTTAACCCCAAAAGGTTAGACATACAGATCTCGTTGTTAATGGTTAGGTCCACAATCGTAGGGGGATTGTGATCAGCCGTGAAAAATTTCGTTCGATTCTATACCGAACGGTCTACTCGCATATGGCCCTCGATTCGATTGCCATTATTACCCATGATAGAACTTGGGAAAAAAAACTTTTTTACAAAAAAAAAAATAACCGACTTCCATAAAACACTAAAAAATGGCAAATAATTTTAGTTTCGGAAGTCGGTGGCAAAAAGTAAATGAAACAAACAAGTCACCGACTGCCGAAACTAAAATTATTTGCCATTTTTTAGTGTTTTATGGAAGTCGGTTATTTTTTTTTTTGTAAAAAAGTTTTTTTTCCCAAGTTCTATCATGGTATATATAAAAAGTTTTTATTTTAGCCTTTTCAGTTGTGGTATCTCACTAACTAACACCATACACCTAACACCTTTTAACTAGACACCAGCACATCGTCCATATATACGACAAAGGTCAAAATGCATAATAAAGAGGATGACTCAAAAAGTACCTAAGCAAAGATAATAAAATTCATATGGCTCCACCGGGCAAGCTTTCTCTACCAAATGAATGAAAAATCGTCTAAATCGGTCCAGTAATCACGGAGAAATCGGTGTACATACGTGAAAAATTTACATATAACAAAAATTTTAATAAAATGAAAACTATATGGCCAAAATATATTTATTTTTTATGGGACCAAATGGCAAGTATTTCACATCAAACTAAACAAGAATCACGCAAATCGGATCATAAATCTCAGCGTAATCGGTGTATACACCTGGAAAGTGCATACCGTTACAATTCCAACAAGCCCAAACACAGCTAAGATTCATTGCCTTGTTATGGAGTTCCGAAGCCTGTCTCTTGGATTCATCATCAGATCTGATGGTAGAATGGTTCTTATTGGACGCAAATGCTTCACTTGTTGCCCCCAGCGGTGGACACGGCTACAACTTTTTCAAACATTTACAGTGGCTACCTCTGGTGGACAGCCTCATTATTAAAACCAAACATTCTATGCCAAACATAACTTTATTGTCGACATGTGGGATGTGGACTTAGCAATCATTGTACCGATAGTCAAATCAGCCAACGGCTTAATTGTTAAGAGATTCGACCAATACCTGATGAGGCTCTCGTTAGGCAGCTGGATCAAGGGCTTGATTTAGAAAGCTGTACTCTTGGACACGGCTCGTATTATTAAGAGGTTCCTTTCTCTGGAGCCCTGACCGCCGCCGCGCCGCCTGTAGCTGGGACCGTGTTCCAGATACCAGTAAGCTACTATTTTTTTTTTTTTTTTATATTATGTTACATAGAAACATTTAAACAAATAATAAATAAATAAAGAGAATAATAAATTTTATTTAATAATAAGGTATACATGAAATACAAGTTTTCTTAAATCTATGTCATGTTCACTAATGGTTTGTGCCTGAACTAGGTAATCCTGTGTTTCAGGCGATTGGAGGTAAAATTAATTGATCAAATAATCACATATCATATTATTCTTATTGCTAAATGTGTAAAAAGGTGTATAAAATTATAATTACTAAACTTACTAACTAATTGAAAAAACAAAATAACACTAATACTAACAGTATTTACTTTAGCACAAGTAATAACTTCTCTGTATCTTCATAGGACATAGCTTGAAGACAAACAAAACTTATATCTTAAAATCATAATAAAAATCTTCTTTTAACTCATAAAACAATGTAAATACTTGCTATAGTAATTTACTAATCATTGAGTATTAATTTTTCCCTTTTTTTTCAGAAATTGTCCTACGGTTATTTGAACAGTAACAAATTCGTCTTTTTTTATATTTTTTAAATCCAGTTTTTTTTTTTTATTGCTAGACTGGAATGTGGAACCGAAACCCGGTTCCGCTTGCCCTAGTACCGACCCCTACGCGGAAAATATGCGTGATATTGTTGTAATGTGTTGTCGTTGGTCTTGTGGTGGCAAGCACGACTGTTGAGCTTGAGGTTTTGGGTTCGATTCCAAGGTCGAGCAAAGTGTTATTGGGTTTTTCCATCAGGAATTTCCGTAGCATCCACGAATAGGCTCGCCCCCTTTTACATAGGACAAAACATAACTGTTGAAATCTGGGTGTGCATACTATTAGAGGCGGTGGTGTATCTAATAGTATATTTCTCTTCGGGGAAAAATAGCGTGATGTTTTTTCAGTAATTTACACAAGGTGTTGTTTTGCATCCTCGTCAAATTCAAGGAGGTCACTATGCTACTGATTCTCGACCCAAATCAATAATAAAACGGGTATGTACGGGTATGTAATTATTATTTTTTGTCTTATTTACGGAAATCGGTAAGTGTGAACCACCCGTGTTTTAAACACGACACGTCTGTTCTTCGCCTTATAACCGCGCTCTCACGCATACGAAAAATCTCAAATGTTTATTCGATAATTTCTTATTCCCTAAGCCACGTTGAGGGTTTATTCTGAAATACTGACAAATTTAAATAACAACAAAAAGCAGCGTATTTTAATAATTAACTAGGTAGCGTAATTGAAATTGATTATTTATGTCTTTTGTGACAATCTCCTGAATTTTGACGAGGATGCAAAACTACACCTTGTTTTGTACCAAAATAACATTCAACACAGCTCAACTTCAACTCCGATATTAAAAACAAAATCACTATTGTAAAGTCATATAGTTACAAAATTTTCTCTCCCACAAGTGTTCAGCTACTTTAGCTAAGTTACAGGCTCTGTCGCAATGCCGATGGTCATAACTCAGGCGTACAGCTGGCCCTGTTCCCACGCTTTACATAAACTGGACACTGAAGATCTAGAGAACGTTGCTGTTTTCGGAGCAGATACTCGAGATTTAGGACTTGTAAACCAAATACATTCACCAAATATATACGAGAGTGGTGTTGCATTATTGTATTGTGTAGGAACGTGCATGGATTCGGAATCAGGTAGGCATCGCACTTAACCAATTTATTTTATCAGTACTGCTCTTAAAAGATGGAAGAAAAACATCTTGAGGAATCTGGCAAGTCGTAGAATTCTACGATCAAAAATTTGAAGACGTGTGATATCTGTGGAGTATCGTATTACCCAGTACTAACTGGGTTGTGGAGGTCAGATAGGCAGTCGCTCCATGTAAAATACTGGTCTTATGCTGCATTCGGTTAGACTGGAAGCCAATCCCAACCTAGTTGGGAAAAGGCTAGGCAGATGATTATGGGATATCTACCAACCCACACTGAGCCTGCGTGGTGTATTACCATGTAATGTATTTAGTAGTTTTGGGTGTGCTTTATATTTCTACCAAAGCAGGCTATTTCAGGGCGCTAATCGACAGTCGAGTGACAGAGAATTCGTTACTACACAGAACTGTTTATCAAATTGTACCACGGCCACATACTCGTACTAGGCCTATATATATATTTTTTTAACTTCCCGTACATTGGTGGTAAATAGGCGGACTTAATGCCACAAGGCATTCTGTACCAGTCAACCTTTGGGTCAAATAGGACAGCGTTGTGGTAGAGTACAAAAATACGAAAAATACCCTTTTGCTAGCATGCATTGATATACATAAATAGGTACATACTAATACATATACAAGGTGTTGTTTTGCATTCTCGTCAAATTTCAGGAGGTGGTCACAAAAGACATAAATAATGAATTAAAATTACGGTACCTAGTTAATCTATACTTATATACTTATAATATTATAAAGCTGAAGAGTTTGTTTGTTTGTTTGCTTGAACGCGCTAATCTCAGGAACTACTGATTCGATTTGATAAAATCTCTCAGTGTTAGATAGCCCATTTATCGAGAAAGGCTTTAGGATATATATCATCACGCTACGGCCAATAGGAGCGGAGCAGCAATGAAAAATGTTGCAAAAACGGGGAAAATGTGACGCAGACGAAGTTGCGCTGGACAGCTAGTTATTAACAAAAGCTGATTTTTTTGGTTGTTTAAGTTTGTCAATATTTCAGAATAACCCCCTTAACGTGGTTTAGGGAATAAGAAATTATCGAATAAACGTTTGAGATTGTTTGTACCTATGTGTGTAGGTAAGCGAGATTATAGGGCGAGAACCAGACGGTCCGCGATTAAAAACACTGGTGGTTCATACTTACCGATTTCCGTAAACAAGAAAAAATAAAATTAACAACCCATTTTATTATTGATCCGTGACGAGAATCAGTAGCATAGTTACCTCCTTGAATTTGACGAGGATGCAAAACAACAGCTTTTATCTGTATATGAAACTAGCTTTTGCCCGGGACTTCATCCCTGTGGAGGTCGGTAATTATCCCACGGGAATGTATTATGAAGTTGAACACAGGACTAAACACAAGTCATGGTTAAAAGGTGTGCCTTTTGTTTGCCATTTCATCGAAATACCCACCCAGACCCATGAAATCGTGTAATATGGAATTTTCATTCGATAGTACCTTCTCTTCAGAAAATTTTGGCAGTGTGGCTACGTCAATGGCAGCATAAGTGGCGTTCAAAAGTGTAGTTTTATGGACACCTACACTTTGTGTACCCGACGGTTTTATTATCCCCAAGTACCTAGGTTGTACGTTGGCAGTAAGAGCGAAGGCTACATCTCGCTTCCCTCAGCCGCACAAGCCACGCTCATCCATAGTGAAGGGCGCCGGCCACTGTCCAGTACCCACTCACCGCCTTTCTAATGGCCATAATGTGGCCGCAGATAACATCTGCGCTGGATATGGCAAGGGATTCTGTGTACAATTTACCTTTTTGGTCGGTTGGGGACGATTGGTTGAATGTTAGTACTTCTTCTTAGCGTGTCGATTGCAATCTTAATTGATTCGGCCCGTAGCAGCGTCCATTAGCTTCTGTAACGCAGACTGCAGGCCATGCAGGACACACATTAAGTGTCGCGTCGTTTGTTGCACCGAAGCAGAGGCACTATATTTATATCTCCACCTGAGCAGGTTTTGCTTCAGCCAACAATCTTTTAAAAGCCGTCGGTTCATCTAACTGGAGATGTCCCACGCTACGATTGCCGTTTTACGGTCTCCACTCCAGGACTCATTTGCGCCATCGTCGGCCATATTTTTTTATTTCTTCTTTATCGTGTGTTTAGTGACTAACCTGGTGTCGGAGTTTTTATCTCGCCCATGGGCCTCAGACTTGCCTTAACATGCCATCGAGAAATATCACTCAGGCATGCTGGTTTCCTCACGATATTTTCCTTCACCAAATCAAGTGATAATTAGGTATACAATTCGCACATGGATCCCAAAAATCAGAGGTGCGTGTCTTGGGTTTTGAACTTGAGACCTTTGACTTGTCAGTCCGACGGACACAATCACTGCTCAATTTTGCTTGCTTTTTTTATAATGTTGTCGTATCCAGTAGTTTGGCAGTAGATCTGCGCAACGCGTGTTGACATACTCAGCATAATATGGGTTTGTGGTGCATACCGTTTTGTAAACGTCCAGGTTGCTAGCTCGTGTGCGCGCACGCAGTTGTTAACGATGTGGCCATTGCCATTATTAAAACGGTTGGCGAGCTAATTGATGATGATAATGATTGATTTTCAGGTAACTTTGGCCTATATACTTTATTGTATGCCTAAATTTTTTCACTCAAATTATTTTACAGCTTTGAAGTTTAAATTAATGGTTATTTAAGACTCGATACGTAAATCTTTAGCCTCTTCACGGGTCATTTCAGCAGATATTGTGTTTGTTTTTTTTTTACTTTCCACAAAAAGCGAGTAATACGCTAAAAATTACGTTTAGAAACTAACAGCTTTTTTATGACGGTCAAACACAAAAGTAATTCGCTGAACGCACTTTGGGCGTTACGAATGTCATTATTGCCATTTTTAAGCTTTGTACTGCTGTGCAACGTATTAAGTAACTTTTTTTTAATAATTACTTAACATAAACAAAGCTTACCAGTCAATCATATTTAAAAGCTATACACGATGGCTCCACGTCCGGGATCGAACTGGGAACGTCATCCATTCTAATTTACACAGTAAGCGTTAACACACTTTCACTAGTCCCCTAAGATGCAGATCTTGGCAGTTTTCAGTTAACATTTGTGTTCCGAGGATGGGCCATGAAGTCGGCTGTGGTATTGTAATGATATGGTTCCAATAATAAAGTCGACCGTCCACTGTTACGCACGAGACGTTTTGCCACGTTAGTTGCGAGGTTATTTATCTGAATGAGCTACTTTTTTTTGGGACCCCAATGATCTCGATACTTCGTGGCTAAGGAGAAGGAGAATAATAATTGTTCTATGTACATAAACTTGATGCCTTTTTCCGATGGAGGTAAGCAGAAACCACAGAACGCAACTTGCTACAATTCTTACACACTCCTTTCGCCTCATCCACGTTCTAATTCCGCGTATTTCGTGGCTACAAAACCATAGAGTATCGCACTCCAGTTACGGAGCTTAGCCGATAGATGGCGACTGCCGATTTGATTAGTTTGGCGAGACCATAGACTTATAATACATTATGTTCGGCTGCACTTTCAACACGACCCAAGGTAAAAGCAGAAAGAGGTTAGCTTACTGTATTTGGCCGATTTATTATTATCAAGCGAGCGTTAGAACAAAGTTTGGTTTTGAAGAGCGTCTTCTCTGTTACTTGTACCAGAGGGTCAGTTTTAATACTTCGATGTTGCAATGATACAAGGAGCTTTTGGTGCTAGAAACGTGTTGCCTTGGCGTGAGTTTCGTCGCCGTGACCCAGCGTGTACTCGTGGCCACCAAGTAAGACACGTGGCACGGACTTTGATCAGATCAAACTGATATGAAGGTAGATTGTACGAGGTAAAGTTTACCTCCCGCCACCGCTTATCGCTCACACCACACACATGAACAGACTCTCACAGTGTGTAGTTACGCGCGAATTTATTCGCTCGCCAGACATTGTTACTGGCAGTTGCGAAATTAAGCTCTGATGTATGTGTGAAGCGAGGCTATGCTATAGATGTGGCGATAATGATTAGCATCATTTGTAAAGGCTATGGCTGCACTCAATTAGAGAAGGTTAACAATAGTTATTATTAGAATAGTATTTACACCGAGTTTCAGTTTTAAGTTCCCACTGCTGTGGCACAGGCCTTCTGTATGTGCGGAGGGAGTGGTCTGGTAATCTACCACACGCGCTCAGTGCAAGGTGGTACATGCCCCAAATTAAGAATTCTGGTTTCCTCATATTTTTGTGTATGCCTGCCTGGGTTTTTCAACCCACCAGCTTCTCTGTAGATGGTAACGTCTATCAGTGGACTAACTGTTACTTTTCCGGCTGTCGACAAACCCATCGCTGCGGTGATGTGGTCATAACATAACATCACATCCGTTTTTTCCGAAGAAGACAAGCCTATTTCTACGATCTGGGGGGTTACTATGACGCTTTAAACATTATTGTTCCATTCCTATTCCAGAGTGGGAAAGAGATGGAGCTAGACGACCTGTATAGCTCCGTCTCTTTTTCACTCTGGAATAAGAATGGAACAATAATGTTTTAAGACGTCATGGTACGCCACCTGGGCACGAAACAAGCCTCCGGGCTAACATCAAATTCCTGTTGAAAAACTCGGAAACATTTGGCAGCAGTGCCACTTGTGGCTAGACCAATGAGGCCATCTATTGAAGGGGGATCCCTGCCTGCATCATCCTCCTGATCTCCTAGGCCTCTCCGCATGACTTCCAGTTCTTTCGTTCCAAGGCTAATTTGGACCACTGCTCGTTAGAATATCCAGCTTGTCCCGCCATATTTTACGAGGTCTACTACGTCGCCTGCTGGCTGTATCAGAGCTCCATATAGTGGTTAGCTCACAGCTCATTGGGCATATGGCAGACGTGGTCTTATTTTGATAAAGATCACTTTTAGTTTACACATGCGCTCCTGAAGAACGTTAAGATAAAGCTTCGCACATTAGATGTGTATCGCTATAATTTACAGCTTTATAGCTTTTGATATCGTTCGCGCGATCGGTGGACCAAAATGCTTGTTCGGTTAACGAGAGCTTTAATGTTGTCTGGGTTTTTGGTTTAGTTAGAGAATGACGACCAGTGGTCCACATTGGCCCTGGATCTGAGAGGTGTATGCCCAGTAGTGGGATGACGCAGGTTAACAGTATCAATAGAGAGTGAAGCTTTCGAGTGTGATGTTTTAGGTTCAAAATTTTAGCAAGAATAATATATAAACACATAATTAGCCTATAATGATCCTTCAACCAAAAACACAGGACCCCTCTCTGTGTGTCACTGTACTGTAATCCACTACGCGTGCCCAGTTCAGATTGGTGGATGTTACATTTCTTACGAGTTTTGAGCTGCATTATCTACGAATTGCAGGTCTCGAGTTCAAACCTAGGCAGGCACGGTGACGGAACCCAGGCTGGCACGGCACTATGGTTCCTTAGTGCGACAAAAATCACCACCGGCTACTCTGTGATTTTCTAATAGTAATAATCATTATAACATCTCACCAACATCACGACACTCAAGGTATTACATGATGCATTAGTTAGAAGTCACCTTGAACATAGTGCATTCATATGGGCTCCTCATGAGGCGAAATATAGTGGTATGTTGGAACGCATTCAAAATAAGTTCACTAGAAACTTATATTTCAAACTGTATGGGGTTTATCTATTTTACCCATTAATGTATCCTACACTATTTGTTCTGGGTATTGTAGGGTATAACAATTTAAGGGTACGACGACGGGACTTTTCACTCGTAGCGTATTTAGTGAAGCTACTACGTGGCGTGGCTCATAAACCCGGGAGTGCTGCGGCACCTAGAGCTTTGTGTGCCAGACCGGTACGTGTGGAGGCGGCGACGCCCGCCCCTGCTGGCTGCGCCTGCAACCAGAACCAACCTACTGGCGAGAACTCCTCTCACTAGAGCCATACGGGTGGTGAATGAGGTTCACGAGAGGGTTGATGTATTGTGCTGCAACTTGAGTGAATTTGCAAAAGTTACATTATATATACTAAGTTACTTAGATTAAGAATAAAGAATATTATTTATAAGATGTAGATGTAGGATTTAGTTAGTAAGGCCAATCTATCGCATTGGATCGCAGATCTGTAATGAGAGTTTTAGGTAAGATTTGTATAAATAAATAAATAAAAATCTACGAAGTCCAAACTTAACAAAAGTATAAATTAGGTGCACCTGGCTAATTACTTTCAATCCCATTTCGTCGAAGCGCGACTTAACGTAAAGATCGACCCGAGCGGCTGTTATTATTTAGCCACAAGCTCCTCCCTCTACGATATACTTCTAGTAATTCATTAATAACTTGAATTCTGATGCACTACATTTGTAGTATTTGTTTTTGATGATCAAATGCGTCTAAGCATGACGCTAATAGACATGTTACATACTAATTTACCGACAACAACAAGAAATCTACGATATTAACTTTCATGAGTTATGTATCTTTTACGTTTTTTTGGTGAACGATGATTGTTTTTGTAACGAATTCGTAGATGGAATTTTGTGAGGACTGCCTTATTACTTTATCATTTAATAATGATCTGATCGATGCATCATACAGCCACCACTTAAGAAACATCATCTGCCTACCTTTTCCTCCTTACCTTTACCTTTCCCTCAGCTTCAGAGTTACCGGATGCAGCGGAGTACCGGTATTATACATGGAGCGACTGCCTATCTGACCTTCAAAACCCAGTTGGAACAGGGTAATACAATCATTACCCGTTGGTTAGGCTGGTTGTCAGACTTTCGGGTCACTACTACCTGTACTGTCCAAGATCTACGAATGACAGACATCAACGGCTTTCGTCAACGGATGGTCTCAAAACACACAATGAGCAAGCGCTGCTTAGCTTTGAAGTTTAAACCGTGCTGTTAATATTTAGCCACAAGCTCTACGGACTCCGAAAGTCTGACAACAAGTTTTACCAAGGGGTATTGTATTACCCAGTACTTAACTGGGTTGTGGAGGTCACATAGGCAGTCGCTCCATGTAAAATACTGGTATTCAGCTGCATCCGGTTAGACTGGAAGCCGACCCCAACAAAGTTGGGAAAAGGCTAGACAGATGATGATGAGTTCACGTTAAATTGTAACAAATATATTGTCAGATTAGCAAATACTATATGGTGTTCTAAAGAGACCGTCGACCACAGTGACGTGGTTATATTGACACCAGGCAATCATATTTTATCAACTGACTTTAAAAAAACCGGCCAAGTGCGAGTCGGACTTGCGCACGAAGGGTTCCGCTACCATTATTTATAATAATAACGAGCAAAAAAAAACACTTTTTTGTATGGGAGCCCCCTTAAATATTTATTTTATTCTGTTTTTAGTATTTGTTGTTATAGCATCAACAGAAATACATAATCTGTAGAAATTTCAACTGGCTACCTATCACGGTTCATGAGATACAGCCTGGTGACAGACGGACGGACGGACGGACGGACGGACAGCGAGGTCTTAGTAATAGGGTCCCGTTTGACCCTTTGGATACGGAACCCTAAAAAAGAGGTGACTTATATTTAAGTATTTGTCACATTAAAAATTAGTCTCTTTGTCATATAGGTCATAGGCCTAAAGCCTGCTTCAATGCTGTATAAAGGAACTACAGACCTATATTTTCTGAAAGCCTCTACAGGCGTTAACTGACCTATGGAATCCTACCAGGGTTGCGGGACTGTTCGAAAGAGATACAGTGGCCCTGGAACACAAAGGGCGAAGAAGGAACATGGATGGGTTTTAGTCAGTACAAGTCTGACACTCCCTTCCGCTCCGCCCAGAGCGGGAGGAGTCATTCGATGATTTCCCATCCGTATAGAAAAAAAACCGAATCCGACCGCCATACGGACGAAGTCGCGGGCAAAAGCTTGTCGTTTTGTAGTATCGCAATACCTAAAGCAATCTAAGTAAATCCTAAGTAACAAATTACAGAATTAGTAATTGCAAGACAAGGTATTAATTAGATAACATACATTTAGAATTAGTTGGCGAGTCTACTTGATATTTATTATTATATGCAACTTACTGATTTGCAATTTAAATACATACTTTTATGTAGGTACAGTTGGTCGTACGTCCGTGGCAACGAAATCAGTAAATGGTGGTCCATCTACTCGATCGTTACTGTTGAGATTTCCAGATTTACAAGAAATAATTTGAAGTACTAATAAATTCTTTTATTTTTGCCATTGCATTGAAATTAAAATACTAAAATGTAAACGTGTTTTTTTTTAACAATCCCCCGTTGTCTAAAATTATTTTATGGCTTGTGTAGCATTCAATGCTACCAGCCAAAAACCGGCCAAGTGCGAGTACCGGTCATTCAGAAGTGAATTTACACTCAACAGCAAAACTAAATTTGTTTTTATATTATGTTAATGAAAAACAAAGTTACTGCTGCAGTTTGGTGACAAAGACCCATATCTCAAAAACTTAATATCAAATCTTATTCAAACCAATTCTCATTGAAAGTTTTTTTACGTTCAACAAACCTAAATTTCTCAACTTACTTTTGAAATCAGAGGGGGGTGACACACATTTTAGCACTGTCACTGACACTGGAAGTGTCTATTATTTCAAACGATTCACTTTGAAAAAAAAATGCAATTTTTATAACCTATCTATAGACACCCACCCGCACGTACGCATGGTTTTTTTTCAGTTTCTGTTAAGTGAATACAATGTAGTTACATAAAAAAAACTAGGAGGGCTTCCTTAATATTTTTTTAATTTTTGTATAAAAATCTTAAAGCGGTTCACAGAATACATCTACCTACTAAGTTTCAACTGTGTAGTCTCAATAGTTTCGGAATAAAGTGGCTGCGACATACGGACGGATAGACAGATGGACAGACTGTATACGGACAGACAGACAGACATGCCGAATCTATAGTTCCAATTTTTGCTATTCGGCTACGGAACCCTTAAAAAAAGGGGTACTTGGTTCAAAGTGGAAAAACCGACCTTCTATTAAAACCTCTTCAAATTATTTTATAACAGCCTGTCCTTTTAAGCGTTAAGTCATCACATCATCATAGGCAGCCTTGTTCCACTCACTGCTGAGGATACCTCCTCCTTCTGAGTCACTCTGCCCAGGTCTATAAGAGTCCCGACCTGGAGACTTAAAAAAGCTGCTTTTACCGCTTTAGCCACTCCCAGGTCTTAACCTTGAAATATTTCCAACTTTTGTTTTTTTTTTCAGTCTTTTCCGCCCCCTGCTGGACAAAGGCCTCCCCCAATTCCTTCCATTTCCAACATTACATCGGCAGAAACATAATTCTGTCGTCGAATCAGTTAATTATTATAAATTATAATTTATGTGTCCCTAATAAGGTTGTGTGCTAAAAGGAGGTATTGGGGCGGACATAGGCACAAGCGATAGCGGGCTGGATTTGTTTATGAAAATCCAATTTTAAAGCAAAAAAAAAAGGATTGTGTGGTTTTATGAAACCACGGTAAAAGTGAAACTTTTTTCAAACTATAGACAAAAAAAAAATTGGATTTTTTTTTGGAATAATATTCCATTAATGGTATAAAACGTATAAAACGCGGAGTAGGGATAAAGTGAAAGGCAGAGTGCCTTTCACTTTATCCCTACTCCACGGCCGAGCGTCACGCGACATGCAACACACAGACGAAAAAGTTTGAGACGATGTAATAAAAGTTTCACTTAAAAAAAAAAACAATTGCCGGGATTATGCTTGGCAACTTCGATAACAGTAGCGCCGTGGGATAGAGTGGGGATTGTCCAACGTCTAGGAAGGTTTGGATTAGGCCGATGATCTATGTCTGCTGAGTCAAGTACTAAGTTGAAATTGAAAGACGAAGGAATCGGCGAAAACAGGGCTGAAGATAAACATTCGGGAGACCAAGGAAAAGCGTACGCAACTCCTAGGTCTGTGTTGTTGTGACTGGTTCAGTTCTGTTACTGATTAATTCCACTTACTTAGATAGTTCCACTACTACTATGGCCGCTTCCCAAAAGATCCACACAGCACTATCCTGCGTGCCCCGAAAGGTGTGGCCGTGATTCACACCATCAATCTGAACAATCATGTCCATGGGACCACCAGACGCAATCACGAAAAAAAAAACAGCCGTCCCATACATTTGGGTCAAGTAGGTATTGAAGTTTTGGTATTCAGCTGCATCCAGTTAGACTGGAAGCCGACCCCAATCATCATCTGCCTAGCCTTTTCCCAAACTATCTTGGGGTCGGCTTCCAGTCTAGCCGGATGCAGCTGAGTACCAGTATTTTACATGAAGCGACTGCCTATCTGAGTAACTGGGTAATACGATAAATGGAAATGATAATAATGTAATATGGAAGCCGACCCCAATACAGTTTGGAAAAGGCTAGGCAGACGATGAGGAATTGAAGTTTTGTACTAATGGTTCTTTTTAAAAATCCCTTAAAATAATTCCGATATCGCTCCGAACTTCTAAGCACGCTGCCTATAAGCCCAAGATTAAGTTATAAATAAGTATCATGGCGACTGTTACAGTGCCGTAAGTTATATTTAAGTGAAATAAGCTCGGGTGATGTCACTTAGTGCCGCTTACGGGAACTGTTGGGTAATGGCTAAGTTAGCGTTGTACTTGTATTGAGAGCGTCGTCTCGTTGCTCCAGCTCCAATCGGCTACTAAGCATGAGGTCCTTGGATTGATGCAAAGCTCAGGTCATACAAAGAGTTATTGGATTTTTCCATCACGCCTTTCCCGGTAACGGCTACGGAGACTGGATTTGTGCTCTGTTGATGGCAAAATGCTAGCCTCGCCTCCTATTGCATGGTACAACATAACTGGCAAAATTTGGATGACTACTAGCTTTACTTATGCCTACCCCTTCGAGGATCACAGGCGTGATATTATGCTATACAAGGAAGACGAGAGTTTTAAGTTTAAACGGGTTTTTTTTTAATTTTCTCCGTTGGGACTGCTGTAGACCTCGATCTTGTCGAACGATAGATTAGGTCTAAAATGGAACGAACATGTCCTGAACATTTCAGTTTACTCTTGCTGTGTAGGCTGAAGGGGAATACAGATGTGTTGACAGTGACATGACAGTGTTACATTAACATTTTTATTTCTAACAATAGTACATTCAGATTTATGAGGTATCAGTAATTGGGAAAGTACACATACCTAAGGTAGATGTACAGTTCCCATGAATATGAACTAAGTGACATTATTTAGGTCATACTTTTTATACCTAAATCAATACCGTTTTGAGAGCAGTGGTAATTTTTTGCTTGAATGCAAAAGATGCATCTAAATAAGCAGCTGTTTAGGTAACATCGCTTGCATCTAGGACGAGATGCTGCACCCATGGTTATTGCTAGTGATGTGATAGTTTTATCGATAGTTTTGAATTTATCGATAAAGAAGAACGTTTGTGAAAAAGCATCGCAGGTTTATTGGATATGCAAGGACGCATCACATGGACTCAACTGGTAAAAGGTAATGTCAGTAAAGCCGGAGTCAAACTACTTACTAAACATTATTTAAAAATAAATAATTTCATTCAATAAACCGCAAAACCAAGACTTTTTTTCAAAACAATTTACGCCATAATCAGTAAATTACGTCACAATTAAAATATTTATAAAATCACCTGTAATTTCTACTTATCAGAGCATCACCATCAACAATAAGTTGTAATTACTGAAGGTGACAGGCGTTGCATGTCGCGACCTCGTTACCTGTTCATGTCGATAAATCAATGGCGTTATTTAAGAAATAATACGAATAAATTTAATAAATCAATCTTTAATCTATGAACATCAGTACACAGATACATGGACACCGGAGACTGAAAGTTACCTTATCTGTCAATGTCCACCTGTCCGGTGTCAATTTTTTCTGCACCGGTTTGACAGACTATCAAATATGTAGATAGTGATGGAACTTTAATCGGCTTCATGGACCAAGTCGGATTTCAATGAAAGAAGGGATTTAGGCCATTGAAAGAGTCACGTGACGTATGTAATTTTGTCAATCCTTTTAGTCCTGCTAAGATGTTTTTTTGGAGTAATCATAACAAAAAAAACTGTATGTAAAACTGAAACAATTATTATTAACGACGCAGATTCCCTCTCCAGTAGAGCGTTTCAGAATTTAATGGAAAGAAAAATTGTTAGAGTTATTTCCACAATAAATAGTAGTCAAACATGCCATTGTTTTATTTATAACTGTTTGCCTTGAATACGATTTAGGTCGCTTAAAACAAATTATGACGATAGTTTTTTTTTCTTTTGGTAGTAAGTATTCGTTTCTGTTTAAATCACGCAACGCATTTATCCATAGTTCTATTAAAATTTGGAAAAACTATAAGTAACACGACAGTTATATTGAAGTGAATTCGTATGAATTAACGTCTATTTGCAATGAACTTGTGGTGCATGTCAGAAATACGATTAAGACAATTTGACAGTACTTTGCGAGGTTTATATCTCGAAACGAAACTGTAACGGTAGTTTCGCCAAAAGGGACACTGCCAGCCGATTTATTTTTGTCGTGGCGTGTGTTTTTGACGCCACGCAACCTCTTCAGATGTATGAACGTGAACGAAACAAAAGGAGTATTAAGGATAGTAGCAGATAGCTTTTACTAGTTTCTGCTTCTGAATAAGGCTTGAACTCTTCAATGTACGAGTAGGAATCTATGTAACTTCTGTCCAAATAAAAGCAGTTTTTTTGCGACACAGATTCAAATCAAGTTCGGATCTCAATTTATGATTCAACATCAACAGCCAAAACGCCATTGCTTAGTTTTAGCAACTTAATGGGAATTAATATTATTGTATTGTGGATATTGCAGACAGGAACTTTTATTCAGAAAAAGTCACGTTATTTATAAAAAGCTACGAGACTTGATGCTGTTGATGTTGTAAGATAAAAATCATACATAAAATCACGATTTTTTTATAGGGGCATATAGGCAGGTAGGTCTACAGTCTTTTTACACCTCTGGTCAACAATTATCTTATCAATAAAATGTTATACAAGAATATTAAGTTTTAATTTTACAAATAGATTGAAACTTGGATACAGGATGCAGCACCACTCACCCGGTAATAGACATTTTCATCGATATCGACATTACTTAACTAACGGTGCATGTCCCATCACTACTCGCAATTCACAGAACGGTAACATCACGGGGCGCGGCAGATGGACTGCGTTTGCGCATCGATACTTATTTACGAGAAACACACATACATACATATTTGTCTAAGTGTGCAGCTTGTAGGTTAAACTTATGCCTTAAACATGAGAGGAATTTATAGACGCCTTTAAACCATGCAGGGATAGGCAGGAATGTAGTGAGGGCTTCAAAGATGCCGATGACGATATAAGGCATTTTATTTCTTGCTGAAATAACTATAGTAAGTACGTCTCTAACATAATTTATCATCTAGCCTATATTCGTCGAAGGGACGGGCAGAGGTGTTTGTTACACCCAATTTCGACACTTCCATTTAAAGAAACAAAATGTAGTGGCAATTGTCAAAACTTCAGGCTTCTAACCAACCGTAACGACTATCAAGGATCTACGAATGACAGCAGAGACCAACTGCTTAAACTGCTTTCCAAAATAAAATATAAAAATCAAAATATCTTATTTTACATACTACATGGGCACTTATAAAACGTCGACAAAAGGTGCACAGTTCGGGTTGGTCGTTTCCTATGGAGAAGAACCGGCAAACTCCATGGTTACTCTTTTAAAATCATTTGGTTTTACAATATTTGAAGTTACAGCGATAGTACTTAAGTGTTCGGACAGCGTAGGCCCGACGATAAGTCGTTGCTTACTACAAAAGGTAGAACAAGATAAAAAAAAATGGCATGGAGGAGTCTCAGTATGTAATGTGTGGTCACCCATCCACGGACCGACTTCGGCAGGTTTTGTTTAGCCTTGAAGATTAACCAGTCCAACTATTTAGCCACGGACCCCTCATGTTATAGTTCCAATAAAAAAACATCCCGATTCCTTTTTATTATCTTGCCGACCTTTGACAAAAGTAATATAATTGCAAATATAAATAATTAAATTTGCGTGCGCCCAAGTAATTTAATTTTAATGCCCTAAGTGTTTGTAACAATTTGTATGGAAAAATGCTATTTTTACTGCGTTTACTGTATTATTTTGATTATAAAACGGGTGCAGTGCGTTTTTAATTTTAGTAGGTTTTAAAAATTCCATACGTAATTACTTTAGTTTAATTTCAATAGTAAATAAAATGATTCTTCAGTGGAATTCCCAGGCATCGCAGAAGCTTTGCCATAAAAATAAATAAGAAAAGTTGAAACGATGCATGTAGCAATGTTTATAATGGCTCACAAACCCAATCTATACGTTATTACAAAGCTGAAGAGTCTAGCTAATCTCGGGAACTACTGGTTCAAATTGTTTAGATACTTAAGTGTTGGATAGCTTATTTATCGAGGAAGGCTTATAGGCTATATAAAATTACGCTGCGACCAAAAGGAGTGTAACATCAATGAAAACTGATGCCAAAAATTACGTAAAAAATTAAAAAAACCCTGAACACTAAAAACCTCTAAAAACCAAAAACAAAATAATCCAAGCGTCGTAGCGTCGGGGGTCCGCTTTGTTTTGTGCTAGTGCTAGGCGGTCTACTAACTTTTTTGTGCCAGGGGTTTTTTTTTTTTTTTTTTAAAGTTTATTTTATTATTGCTTGGTAAATTTCATAAATTATCTTTTCTTAGCCTTGACTGTCCCACTCCTAGGCATAGGCTTCCCTCCATTCCTTCCACTTTTCTCAGTGTTGCGCCAAAAGAAGGACAGTTATAAATAAAAAATTAAAAACCGAGCTTTAAGGGGGGGCGCGGGTACATTCGCTCGCCCGCCTGTCCCCTGGCGATGGATGCCCATGGTGACAAGTGACAAGATTTCAAATTTAGAATCGACCAGCCCTGTGGAAGTTGTTTATATCCCTTTCATCAACTATCATCATCAAACAGCTGAGCAGATTTTCTCAAAACATAGCTAAGAACACTCTCGATAAAAACAGCTTTCAAACGAAACCAATATTATCAAAATTAAGGAGCTACGATGCCTTAGAATCTAAGGCATCGTAGTTTGACGTGTGTATCTGTGTGTCTATTTAAGGCTTAGATAGACACACAGATACACACGTCAAACTTATAACACCCCTCTTTTTTGGTCGGGGGTTAAAAACGGTGAAAATGTAAAGCAGACGAAGTTGCGCGAGTCAGCTAGTGTATTTATAACACTGTACTTCTGACCATCACAGACAGCAAAGCTGACCACTTTCGTCATAGACTATTTAACTTTATTTCTGACGCAGCCTCAAACCACGGTCCGTAAGTTTTTGTAACAAAAACTGAATGACGTAGGTGATGCTAACGCATTTGTATTATTGTACTAATGGCGAAACTCTTCAGTGTACAGTCCGTAACACAAACTTATAACACCCCTCTTTTTTGGTCGGGGGTCAAAATAACGCAGTCGACTTCATGTATGTATTTTAAAGATCATCATATGCCTAGTCTTATCCCAACTAAATTGGGGTAAGTTTCCAGTCTGTCTATCAAAGTCTGGAAAGACTGGAAAGCCAGTATTTTACATGGAGTCACTACTTATCTGACCTCCACAACCCAGTTAGTACTGGGTAATACGATACCCCTTGCGAGGTCCGGTTGTCAGACTTTCGGGCCACTGACTACCTGTAACGACTGTCAAAGATCTATAAATGACAGCCGGGACCAAAGGCTCAACGTGCTTTCTGATGCACGGGGAAAACTCGGTATGTTATGTGTGGTCTCTCATCCACGGACCAACCTAGGCCAGCGCGGCTTAACGTGAAGATCGATCCAAGCTGCAGCTGTTATTAAGCCTAGATACCAGCAAAAAAAAAAGTATGAGATATGGCATATATTTTAATAGAGAGGCCACTTTAAACATTTTTATCCCCCATATAATCTTTCTGACACCCGCTTCATATGGGGAATAAAAATTATTATTTTTCTAATTTCACTATTAATTTCTGATTAACTTCGGTCCAAGACAAGTGAATCTTTCTCCGTGACGCGTCCAGCTTTATTGCGTCGGCGGCGTTTTCTGGTGGTCGTCGATGTCGCAAGTTTTTGGCAACATATTTACAAAATCCGCATACGACAAAATCGGACGAGCATAAACACGGTGAAGCGTCACCGTTATATGGTAGAAGTTCAACGGACCCGCACATGGCATTTTGCTTCCATATTTATTGTGCAAACGGCCAGTCTGTGAAATTAATTGCCGGCTTATCTATTCCTTGATCATTATAATCTGGATCTCTTCAAAGTTCGAGGAAATGGTTTCTTCTAGGCAAACGTGCTGCCTAGGCCGCATCAGGCGATTTGCGGCCAAACGCATGCCAATTTAGTTTAAAAATACATAATACTTTGGCTTACTGTACAGTTCCAAGAAGCTTAAGTATTAAACTATTTATAGAAGCTTCGTAGTTGCACAAAAAATACGGATATCCCCACAACACGAAGATAAAATAAATATTTGGAGATGACTGCGCGATAGCAGGTCGCAGTTTTTTTTAAAGTCGTGCGAACTGACGTGGTCATCCCAACGGCGGTGATGCCGTTACAGTGCCTATATGTGTGTTAGTTGCAGTATGGTGTAGATATCTAATATTACACAGATTGCAAATTCAAGAAGAGATGCAGTTAAGCAAGCGTAGTGTGTAGTAAATATGAAAAGATGTACGTATTGTTTCTCATTCACAAGACCTCATCTCATCTTCCTGCTCTTGTCCCGCTTGGGATCAGCGCAACACGTTTTTCGTCCAGTCTTCCCTGTCAGCCATCACGCTTATACTCCTCTTTCTTTCATATCATACCTCAAACAATCCATCTATCTTATCTTTTGGCTTCCTCTCCTTCTCCATATCATTCCATCGCTCTTTTTGTCAATCAGTTGATGATCTTTTTTTGCACCTCGCGAAATCCATAAAATTTAAACCTATAATCCTCATCATCAACTACTGAGTACAGGTTTCCTTAATGTCATGCTTCCCTGATCGTTGCAAATCTCAACTGCCTATAATATAAACACCGAATTCTCAGCAAGGCACAAAGTGAACAGGTTCTCAAACACAGCCCTATTCCCTTTCACTATCACTTGTTAATTACCTCGGTCTGCCATGTTCAGTCGGGGAAAGGATTATACAACCAGATAACACCACACTTTATGTAAATACGAACGTTTACTTTCAAAACGTTCGCCGAACTATATTTTGTAAGAAAGGCAATGGGAATGTTGAATGTTCCAATTTCGTGGTGAACGGATGGTGTTGGTAATTAGTAAGACATCGAGATTTCTTTATAAAAAGGATAATTATTTTATTATTTTCTAAAGCTTTGAATCTTTAGAAAATAAACTAAAACGATAGGAAAGTCAGGTGTCAAGTACTCACAATCGATGTGCGTGTATGCCCGTGGACGAGGCGAAAGGAATACGAAGGATCGTGGTAGCTGGTGTTCTATATTCTTGTCCATGGGCACTTGAATAAGACGTGAGTTCGTGCGTGTTTTTAAAACTTTGGGTTAAACGTTGCTGCTGCGTCACATGCACTCTCTCTGTGAGGGACTTCTTTATTCTATGTTTTATACGTCTAATATAATGTAGGTATACCCCACACATAAACCTCCCGGATTGTTAAATCTCCAGAAAAAATCTCTAAATGAATTCAAAACTCCACCAAAACTATTGTTTTGTTAAGAAGAACAACGCGGTCAGACAGACACGAAAGTCGACTTTAATTTTTAATAGGTAGGTATGTATTCGATCAAGGCTACGCTTAAAAGTGTTAGTTTTGTTGGACCAAACATCGTCACACCCTTGATGACTTTCGAGGGAATAGGATCACCGAAGTCAACCGTGGGAAAGGTGGTGTGACCGTGTGACGGTTTTGTGATGTTTGCATGGCAGACATGATCAACCATCGCAAATGACAGACTGATCTAGAGACCTTTGTCCGGACGAAGACTTCTAAATCAGTCTGTCTCTTGCCAGCAGTGGGACACAGAATTGACAGTTTTGACCATTAAAAGATGACATAAATCACAAATGTAATCTCTGAAGAGTTGGTAAGGCAGACGTTTGCTATATGTATATTTCACCAATTATTTTCAAGTCCCAGGTCATAGGGGGCAAGGTTATTGCCTCGTACCGGACAAATCTAGACTTTGGGCTGTTACCTGTTACTGTTAAAAACACTCGTCGTCAAGTTTTTTTTTTTTTCGGATGGGAAATCATCAAATGACTTCTCCCGCTCTGGGCGGAGCGGAAGGAAGTGTCAGACTTGACTGACTAAAACCCATCCATGTTCCTTCTTAGCCCTTTGTGTTCCAGGGCCACGGTATCTCTTTCGAACAGCCCGCAGCCCTGGCAGGCATCGGCCCTCTCGGACCCCTTCCGATTTGCTGACATCTCCTTGAGGCGCGCGTGGAACATGAACGCGCCGTCGGCACGGCCTGTCGTTATAAGACGGACGGACGGTGAGCTAGCCCATTACTCACCGTCCACAGGCCCGCATCAAGTTTTGGGCTGACTCAATTTAAATTATCATCGACATGCTGAGAAGAAGACAGAAGACTGGCTGGGGTGAAATGAACCCAGGACCTTATGCTCAGTGATATGGCTTGCAGCCACTTGATCAACGAGGCAGTTTAGTAAGTACAAGTTACTTAGCGTCTGAATAAGTACGTTTTTTCATAATTATCAACTCAACGGATTTCAAGAGCGTGTATTTATATTTCCGAAGTTAGACGAGATAAAGCCAGACCAGAGAAAGCGCAAACTTTTTCTGGGACATCTGGGGGGTTACTATGACGTCTTAAAACATTATTGTCTCATTCTTATTCCAGAGTGGGAAAGAGATAGACCTAGATGACCTGCTGGCCTACAATGACGTCATAAAGGAGTATTGTTAGACGGAGCTGTACAGGATGTCTAGCGCCATCTCTTTCCCACTCTGGAATAAGAATGAAACATTAATGTTTTAATACGTCATGGTACCAGTACCTATTTGTTTACAGATTCGATCTTCAGAAAGATCGGATGCTTAGTACCTACTCCCAACGCCAACGGTGGTGTGTGGATAAACCAAGGAGTATATAGCATAGTAACAGTAATTTATGTATAGCATTCGCGTCTAATGTAACGTTACAGAGTCGGGCATTACATCAGTGAGGGAGGAGAACTGAGCATTACAGTGCACAAACTGTAATGATACAAAACGAGTTTACATCAGTGAAGGAGGAGAACCGAGCATTACAAAGCGCACCTTGTAATGATACAATGTGTAATATTTTGATACAACTTGTAACATCAACCGCTTCGTCTGACATTACGGATACAAGTAAATCAGAATGCTCGCAAATTAAAATCTATATTAAATGTTACATTATACGCGAATGCTCGTCAGTCAGGGAGGTAGTATTGTAATGTAATGCTCAAAGTCGAATCTATGATATTACATTACACGCGAACGGTCGTCGGTCTGGGAGGTAGGTATGTAATGTAATGCTCAAAGTCGAATCTATATGTTACATTGCACGCGAATGCTCCCGGTGCGGGAGCGCCTTTATGTTTGCAGATTGTCTTAAAAAAGAGAAGGTAGACCCTGAGTGTCATTCCTTACATAATGGGCTACCAATCACTATCCAAAGCGTTCTTGAACCCAACACTCGCAGTCGTGCTTCTGAATAATTCATTCAAATAGGCGGAAATGTCACCTTCAGTTATACAAGCTGTTGTTTTGCATCCTAGTCAAATTCAAGGAGGTAACTATGCTAATGATTCTCGACCCGAATCAATAATAACATGGCTAGGTATTTTTTTTTCTTATTTACGGAAATCGGTAAGTGAGCCACCCATGTTTTAAACGTGACCCGTCTGATCCTCGCCTTATAACCGCGCTATCACACATACAAACAATCTCAAACGTTTATTCGATAATTTCTTATTCCCTAAACTACGCTAGGAGGATGATTCTGAAATATAGACAAAGGAGATGTTTCATTTTTGTATGGGACTCCGGCCATGACCTGTACCTTTCAGGAAAGGTGGGAAACAATCCTCTGAATAGAATAAAGTAACATTTTTTAAATAGTAATAGATGGTTTTTATGCACATAATAAAAATTAAAAATGTTTGACGTTTGTCGTGAGAGTTATGACAGCCATGACAGGTTGTAGAGATGACGTTTACATAACCTAGAAATTGTTATTTGATAATAATTGTTTATCAGAACTGTTTTTTTTTCGATGCTTTCGTATTTGTTTTGTTCTCTGTTTTCATAAAACGTTAAAAAATACGAGAGGAGCGAGACTGACTGACTGACACTGATGGGTTTTGTCACTTGTCAGAACAAAATGTCATTTTTAATTTTTCGTTCAGAAGTACACTCCATAAAAGTAGTACCTTTTATATAGTTTTTAACGATAAAATCACCACACTTGCTTATAATTCGTTGAAAATTATGTCTAAGAGACCAATAATAATAATTAATTACATAAACACATACTTTTCGTAATTTAACGTCGATGTGATATTATATTTTTGTCTGACATGATTTCAGAACGAAAGCAAACTGCAAACTGGAAGACGCCATGTTGAATAGAATGGGGCAATAATTGAAAAACTATTACTTTTTGTGCACAGCAAATCAGGCTTAAATTCACGAAAGAATATTTTTCCTAAGTTCGTGGTATTTTTTTCTCTTTTTCAATAAATGTACATCTTATGGCCGAAAATGAAACATCTCCTTTAAACTGCAATAACAGCAGCGTTTATTAACAATTAACTAGGTACCGTAATTTAAATTGATTAGTTATGTCTTTTGTGACAACCTCCTGAATTTTGACGAGGATGCAAAAGCAAAAACTAGTATAATGAAGTTCAAATTGAAACGTTCGTGAATATTATGTGTTCGAGGTCGACGGGACCAAACGGATGTATTCCCAGATCTTGTTATACTAGTTTAATTTTATGGTCTTACTATTAGTAGCCCGCGGCATCGTCTGCGTGTAGTTCATATTTTTAGGGTTCCGTACCAAAAGGGCCAAACGGGACCCTATTACTGAGACTTCGCTGTCCGTCCGTTTGTCACCAGGACACAGATTATGTATTTCTCTTGATGCTATAACAACAAATACTAAAAACTGAATAATATGAATATTTAAAGGCTCCCCTACAAAAAAGTGATTTTTTCGATCGTTTTTATAAATAGTGGTACGGAACCCTACGTGCGCGAGTCCGACTTGCACTTGGCCGGTTTTTTTTAATCATAAATAACATTCAGGATAAAAGGTAGCCTGAACTTCACCAGTATCTTGGCTACCTATCGTATTTCATAACGATTGGTTTTATACACCGTGTAAATCACCTCATCACAAAGCCGTCAACCAAGCATTCTGTACATGAAACTAAGTAACTTTACGCAAAAATTATTGCTGGGAAACGACGTTTCTTTGGGGGGGGGGGGGGGTAAAATCATGTTTTGTGGTAGAACTCAATGTAACGCACTCAAAACATTGTGCTGATGGACGGATTGAATAGTACGGGGGTCGTGGAGGTGGTTAAAGTAAAAACCTTACATTAAAAACTTGTATTTAAAAAAAAACTTGTCAAAAAGTTGGAACTTTGCCCCCTAATATCTCCGTAACTAGAAGGTTCCCAGGTATGGTGTAGAACAAAAAAATGATCGCAATGACAGGGAGAACCAGTGCCTTTCGGCTTCGTTAAGAGTTGTTTTACACCCTTTATAATAATTTAGTAGAGAAGAAGACAATGAAATTAATTTTAAATTATAATCATTCTACAATATTCTCCCCATAAATACGCCACTCTCTCTTTGAGAACCCCTGTGTAGCTTGGTGGACATAACACGTCTTCGTTTTTTAAGGTAAGATGTTTTTTTGGTTAAATGGTCAGGAAGTATTTAGACAAATTAATGTTATTCATAAACAGCTACTGTTTATCATCTGCCTAGCCTTTTGCCAACTTTGTTGGAGCCGGCTTCCAGTCTAACCGGATGCAGCTGAATACCAGTATATTACATGGAGCGACTGCCTATTTGACCTCTACAATCTAGCTAGTACTGGGTAATACGACACCCCTTGGTTGGTTGTCAAACTTTCGGGCCACTGACTACATGTAACGACTGTCAAAAGATCTACAAATGACAGCCGGGACTAACGTCTTAACGTTATTTCCGAGCCAAGGCGAAAGCTCGGTACGGGTCCATCCACGAAAGGCAAAGCCAAGCCTAGGCAAAGCTCAACCTGAGCGGGTGTTATTTTTTATAAACAGCTACTGCACGAACTCTTTATAAACAGCTACTGGTAAATGCAGTTATTACAGCGGTTAAGATCCGGCAACGCACATCCGTGTCGTCTTGGCGGCCTCGAGCTATGAATTCTCGATTGGCAACTTAAAAGGGAAGGTTCCGTAATATTAATATTAGAGCAACTATAGAGGCTCCGCATCACAGCAGCCCACTGCTAAGCTACGCATGCGTACGTAAAAAACGCTTTATCAGCGGGATAATGCGACCATTTCGTGTATTTATTCGTGGGAGGTAAAAATATTTAATGTGTGACGTGTCACATAATTAAAAACTCGAGCAAGCGAATTTCTTTTAAAAATCGTTTTTTTTTACTTATTATTTTGTCTCTAAATTATTTGATCTTTGCAATAACATGATGCTGGGAGGAGGGTGGAGGGGTAGACAAAAACGTCACCAGGTGTCACCAGGGAGGTGGGGGCTTCATCAAGGTGGAGAGAAAGAAGAGGAAGCCTACGTATCGCAATCAGTGTGGGACGGCGCCGGCAGGATCGAACACGCTGCTACGTCCTGCAGTACCGACGACTCAGCTGTACGTGTCCCGTTTGCACCACTCTACGAAGACTGAGGACATCGTAGAGTACATACGGGTCAAGACCAACTGGACCTTGAGGGTGGAAAAGCTGGAGGCGCGCCATAACACCAATTTCAAGTCGTTTGTGGTGCGCGTTCCGACTCATCATTTGGGGTCACCAAATGATGAGTCGGAACGCGCACCACAAACGACTCTTCCTCAAGGAAGAGTTTTGGCCGAAAGGTGTGCTGTATCGGCGTTTCCGCGGCCAGCTACGAGACACCTCGCAGCGTAACACGACGCCGTTACTTCGTGTGCAGTAGTTGTTCTTTTTGTATAAAGTATTTATTAGTTTATAGTTATTGTTTTTTATACTTATATATGTATTGTGTTTTATGGGCCCTTGTTGCCTGAAATAAATGATATTGTATTGTATTGTATAAAAGTGGCCTAAAATACGTGTTTAAAGAATTGCCCCTAACGTGGAAATAATCTCTGTGCAATTTATACCAAACAGTAGACGCATTTTATTTATATTTGATGAGAATATTCCTTAGTTCTAATCCTATTTAGTCATTTATACGTCTATACCTAGACTCAAACGAATAAAATGTAAAAAAACACGCTTTAATAGAAAAGCAAACTGAAAAAAAGAAAATTATTTTCGATAAATTTAAATTAAGAATGTTGTTGATTTACAAAAAATAAAAACATTGTAGTAAAGCGTGGGGCGCTTTTTAAGATATTTCCATAATGACTCTACTTTTACCAATATCTCTCATTAAAATATTATGCCTAACACTTGACATCAAGCACGCTTTTCTACAATTAAAGTTTTTTTTTTTAACCCCCGACCAAAAATGAGGGGTGTTATAAGTTTGACGTGTGTATCTGTGTGTCTGTCTGTGGCATCGTAGCTCCCAAACGGATGAAGCGATTTTGATAAAATTGGTGTCATTTGAAAGGTATTTTAATCGAGCGTGTTCTTAGCTATGTTTCGAGAAAATCTGCTCAGCCGTTTGAAGCTCATCACCTCTTTTCTAGTTGATGAAGGGATTTAAACAACTTCTACGGGTCTAGTTGATTGGAAATTTGAATTCTTGTCACTTTCTCACCATGGGCAAAGCCAGGGGGGTAGGCTGCACACCCCCCCTCCCCCCTATAAGCTCAAGTTTTTTTTTTTATTCATATCTTCCCTTGTTTAAATTGCCGAACTCAGGATCAGTGGCAACATTCGTCTTTCAGCGGGACCATAGAAGCTACATTTTGCGGGGGACTGTATTGACATTAGTTAGTTATTTCCTTCCTTCCTAGCCATATCTGTAAAAGTAGGAAATACCAAAGACACGATGTCTTTGATCTTCAGTACTCTTACAGCAGCTAAATTAATGCTCAGTATTTTCTTCTCCACTTTTTCCGCATCCCATGCTATGTTTTAGGCGGTTCAGACACGAAACCACTTGTCCGCGCGGTCGGGCAAGCGGTCGGTGAAGCGGATCTGACGTCGCATTAACTGGTATGAAATCTGTTTACGTCTACACACGTACACCGCCAAACCGCGTGGCACACTGCCACAAAATCCTTTGCATCCGTCTAACCGCGCAGACGAACGGCATCGTGTGAGAATCGCCTTCATCATCATCATCATCAGCCTATATTGTTCCCACTGCTGGGACGCAGGCCTCCTCTCTATGAGAGGGAATGGGCAGTAATCCACCACGCGGGCCCAGTGCGGGTTGGTAGATGTCACATGTCTTCGAATTTTTAGTTCTAGGACATGCCAGTTTCCTCACGATGTTTTCCTTCACCGTTTTGAGAGCAGCGGTGATGAAACAAATTACACAAAGTAATGCGCCTGCCTGGGTTCGAACCTACGACTCACTGCTCGAAAGTCGGGGCTGCTACCACTGGGCCACCGCTGCTCTCCTTAGTTCGGCCTAAAACATAAACTCATACGAAAGCCACTTAACGTGCATATCGCAACGACTGTGGTGGTGGGCCATGGTGTAACCATCAACAGTCACTAGTTAGCTTAACGATCGCCATCAAGAAGTCGAAAGTGCAAGCAAATGACCGAATCCGGGTGAGTACCTTTTGCGCGCACGCAGGTACTTAAGTACCTAGCGAAGTTACCGAATAAGCCATTAATGGGACAGTTACATTACACGAAGAAGAGTTCTTGCCGCTAATGGAGTATTTTTGATAGAAGATAAATATAAGTTAAGACTCGCATCTTTAAATGTAATCATAATAAGTGTATACTTATAAAACTTAATAAAATTAAATGAAAAATTGAAAACGATACTTTTTGCCCAGGTTCGACACAACTGGAAGTCTTGAGGAAAGGCTTTTGTCCAGCAGTGGGATGACGCAGGCTAGCAGTAACATTAAAACATATGCAAATATCTACTTACCGATGGCTCGAGCTCGTCTCCTGGGTGTGGGAGGTCGTTTGAGGCTCAGGTCGACTGGCTCCAGTTGGATCGGTGGCCCGCAAGCCTGCAACAAAACAGACAGTTTTTTATATTGCTAACATCACGCCTGTAATCCCTGAATAGTTAAGACTGAAGTGTACCCTACAGTTAACAGTTATTTTTCGTTGGCTGAGGTTTGAAGGGTGCTATACAGGGTGTAACGGAAAGGGTATATACATCCTTAAGGGTGTGCTACAGACCATCAAACTGAACATGTATCTCATCATAAAAAAAAATTTGCATCAAGAAAAATATGTTCTTCCCCATAGAAAATTGCAATACCTATTCGACCCAAATGTATAGGCAGCAGATTTTTTTATTTTTGCTGCAAAAAGTTTTTTATGATGAGAAACATGTTCAGTTTGATGGTCTGTAGCACACCATTAAGGATGTATATACCCTTTCCGTTACACCCTGTAGATAGCGTCGTGACTGCGGCCAGTGTAATAAATGGCCGTGTCGTCCGCGAACAGGGCTAACTGAGCCTTCTTGCTCTTGGGGATGTCACTGGTGAACAGAGTAAAGATAAGGGGAGAGACGACGGAGCCCTGAGGGACTCCGGCTCTAATGGGGTGGGGGGAAGATAGTGCCTTCCCGATGCGATAGCGGAAGGTGCGATCCGACAAAAAGTCTCGTAAGATGAGCACGAGACGGTCTGGCACTCCCAGTTTGTACAGCTTATATCATAAGCCGTTGTGCCAGACTTTGTCGAAAGCCTTTGCTATGTCGAAGAAAGAAATCTTATATTATCCTATCTACTCTTGTACCCAAATTTTTCCTTTGGAAAGGAAAGTGAATGGCGTTATAACAAAGTTTTCTCACTGGGGTTAGGCAGAAACTACTGAATACCAGCTACGATTCTAACAAATTAAGTACTTGTGTTGCGTCCAAGTTCATAAATATAGCCATACACGCACGCGCAGTGGCGAGTTCTAAGCACCTGACCTTTCTGAAGAAAATCTATACTATAAGTATAGATTTTCTCTTATTATAAAGCTGAAGAGTTTGTTTGTTTGAACGCATTAATCTCAGGAACTACTGGTCCGATTTGAAAAATTCTTTCAGTGTTAGATAGCCCATTTATCGAGGAAGGCTATATATAGGCTATAGATCATCACGCTACGGCCAATAGGAGCGGAGCAGCAATGAAAAATGTTGCAAAAACGGGGAAAATGTGACGCAGACGAAGTTGCGCGGGACAGCTAGTCACCAGTCCTCTACTGGCGTTCCCAGTCACATCTATCTTGTAAATACCTTTTATTATTCGCCTTTCACTCATACTCTCAACATAACCAACCATCAAAGCACACACTTTCCAATGCAAATGCTCACAATCACAAAAATACAAAATGAATTGTTGCAATAAATGTACAAAGGCGAGAACTCAGAATTGGGTTAAGATCGCCCTAAATTTTCTTGAAAACCTCATCGTTTTATCTCATCTTTCCTCAATCTATCGTTCAAAGTTATACGTTGTTTCCCTTATAGTCCAAGTTATACCTTTTTCCCTTCCCCTAATAATATTAGTATGCAAGTTAAAAACATCAATGGCACCCTACGGAAAGTGTCAAATAATGGCATGAATGTTAATTTGACACTTACAAATGCATGATAGATACGAAATTAATTGTTTAACCATCGTATTGCTAAATGTGAAAATTCGATCAATCACTAATAATATTAGTATGCAAGTTAAAAACATCAATAGCACCCTACGGTAAGTGTCAAATAATGGCATGAATGTTAATTTGACACTTACAAAAGCATGATAGATACGAAATTAATTGTTTAACCACCGTGTTGCCAAACGTGTTAATTCGATCAATTACTATAAATACAGGAACAGTGTAGTTAGGGTTGAGAGTTGAGCAGTTTCATGAATTAAGAATATTAAAAACTAACACTTTGTCCGCGAAAATAGGGATAGCTTGAAAATATAATATAAAGAAAGAAAGCTACATTTTTACCGAGTAACCTAGGCTAGGTTACTCGGTAAAAATGTAGCTTTCTAATGGTGAAAGAATTTTTAGGGAGCCTGCCGTTTTGCCGAAAAGATTTTGACAAAATTTCACTACCCAAACAAATTTTAGCAACCTTTTTTATACCAATGCAATGTTTGGAATGATTTTAGTACGTACTTTTTCATTTGGTCATATTTTTACTTGGCAGAATATTACCAACGTTAATTTCATTATGGCATTTAGTCTTTAATTAAATGTTTTATTACAGCAAACATTCTTTAGACAGTAAACGTTAGGTCAAAACATTTGCTATGACAAAAAATATAAAGGCAAAAATAAGATTGAATTTGTCTGAAACAATGGTTACTAGGTTATTAGGTTATTTATGGAACTTATATAAAAAAAAAGTTAGGTTAGGTTACAGGGACCCGGACGCCATGTGTCACCACTGTCGCACGAGCCGAGCGAGTACCAATAACGACTAGACAAATATGGAAAAAAAAGAGATTATTTTGAGCAGGCTATCGAGAACCGAATTTGTTAGACGGGGTTAATTATTAAAAGAAAAATGGTTAGGTTAGGTTAGAACTGTGACCTACGCACAAGCCGAGCGAGCGCAGCGAGCGGTGCCGCGGTAGCGGCCGGCGAGTGCCAGAACGACTAGTACGACGACTACCGATATAACGACTAGTATTGCATGACTAACCCACATTGAGCGTCATTTATGATTTACCATCTACCCACTTAACAGTACACATTGTAATTTAATTTGTATATTCAGTGCAACTACCTTATAGATGCAAATTTTTGTAATTAACTAAACAATTGACTGAATAGAAATGGTACTTAAATTGAAAATTGGCGATACTTAATATTTGCCAACTGAAATATTTGACTCCATGAAAATTGGTAAAAGTACTAGTTGGTAAACAAGTTATTGTTTAAACGTTCACTTTCCAAACATTAGGTTTGCGTTATAATTATTTGTAAAAAGAGTTTTTGCTTAGTAATAATTTGGCAAATGAAATTATGCAGAGATTGTTTGGTAAGTGATAATTTGTCAATTTCTTTTCGGTGAAACATAGGTAACCCGAATTTTTAAAATCGGTCGAGTAGTTTTTGAGTTAAATCGTTATAAACAAACATTTTTTTCCTGTTTATAATATAATTAATTATATAAAACTTACGCCGCAGAAACCAAAGCTGCAGAGGTTTAGTACACAAATTGTTGTCTTCAAATGGGCGGGCACAAGTTCAGACACAGAGCTGTTATTAATGAGACCCTCTTTATGAAAATAAAAACCAATAACACGATGCCCCCTGGAACCCCATTACCCCACCGGACACGTTTGCGACCAGCAAACAATGGGGCAGCCCAGTAGTGCTGAAGTCCAGATTTGTGCACGGTCCACTTTAAAACTACCTACAGACGAAATGCAACACTGCCTACCCCTCCGGTGACATAATTATTATGTTATCTAGAAATTTCCGATGACAGAACGAATGTGAAAAAAATTGTGCGTGGAGTCCCTCCGCGCGGAAGAAGTGAAACTTCGTAATACAACACGCATGCGTTCAAGTGTCACGCATTCACTCTCGTTATTTTATTGAGCTTTTAAATAATATTTTATTGTTGTACACTTTTTATTACATAAGTTTATCGAGGTTATTCTACTCATGGACATTGAGCGAAGGCTGGTCACACCGAAGAGTCGAATGCATGACTGTTTGCACGCCATCTTGCGTACCTAGTAGAACTACGTAGTCACAAATCTTGTAATAGCACCATCTCTTAGTGGGTAATAGAAAATATTCCCCCTCCATTAGAACGTTAAACTTGTTGGAAGTCGTATAAGAAGTTTCACTTCAAAAGTGTTTTAGATGACAACCCTAGAGAAAACTGAGTAAAAAGTTTAATAACTGCACGCGTAGCATGACCACTGTAGAAACGAGTTTTGTCTACGGAAGAATCGACAAAATCTACGGCGGTGATGCTAGCATGCTGGTGTTTATACTGTTTAGTTTTTTTATTAGATTCGGAAATACCTGGTTTTGTAGTACAAATTGCATTCGGTTGTATTTAATTGAAATTTTATTAGCATTGAAATGTTGAACGAAACATAATTATCAGAAAGTACACTTGAGAGCAATAAAATCGCACACCCCTTGTAATTTGGTTTATTACTGTTTTTTTTCTTAAATCTAAAGATATTGAGTACAAATCATTAGGCAAAATTGCAGAATACAAGCTTAGCTTTAAAAAAACACAAAATTAAAATCATTTACCTTCACGTAACTTACACAAACCAGCAGAACACCAAATTAGGCAAATTCACCCGTTAGCATTGTCACTACTTGCACCCCTTACCCGCAGGTGTAAAAGGGTCATTTTTTTTGGATTTTTAATCATTTGCTTACCGAAGGTCAACGTGATAACATCTGTACTGAAAGCATACAGAAAAATATGGATACCACGCCCGCAGAAGCCGCTCAAGTTATTGCCTTGCTCGAAGCAGGCCTTAATCAAAGTGAAGTTGCTCGACGACTAAATTTGAGCCGCTACTCTGTTCGTCGTGTGCACCAGAGCTTTCAAGAGACCGGTGGCTACATTCAGCGACCAGGATCTGGCCGGCGACGCAGAACATCAGAGCGTGATGACCGCTTTCTTGTGTCGAGATCTTTAAGAAATCGGCTACTGAATGCGGTTCAACTGGGACAAGAGCTTCGAGAAGTTCGCAATGTCAGTATAAGTCGGTGGACAGTTAAAAGAAGACTTGGTGAAGCAGGACTGACTTCACATCGCCCAGCAAATGGTCCCAAATTGCCCACAGCTTACCGACAAGCCCGACTACAATTTGCCAGGGAACATTTAAATTGGCCGTATGACCTATGGCGGTCTGTTATGTTCTCTGATGAGTGCTGAATGACATTACATGGTCATGATGGACGCTCTAGGGTCTACAGAAGGTCATCAGAGCAATTTTCACAATGCTGCATAAGCGAACGTGTGACTTTTGGCGGTGGATCGTGTATGTTTTGGGGTGGCATAATGTTGGACACTAAAACTGACATTGTATTCATCACTGGGGCGAATACCGGCCAGAGATCAAGAGGTTTGACGGCTGCATGAAACGTCGAAGAAGTGCTCGAAGGACATGTGAGACCGCTTGTGTGACTTAAGGGAGAAGATTTTGTCCTAATGCAGGACAACGCCAGACCGCATGTCGATAAAACCGTTTGCGACTACATGGAAGACGTTGGAATCACCGCGATGGAGTGGCCAGCTCGTAGTCCTGATCTCAATCCGATTGAGCATGTCTGGGATGAGCTAAAAAGAAGAGTTCGAGCAAGAAGCCCTGCTCCTAGGCGCCTCCGAGAGCTTCAACTTGCCATTGAAGAGGAGTGTAATTTTACCCGTTTGTTGGGTTTTGTGCCGTAAAACCTCTTATGGGTATTTTTTACACTGTATTTGATATCATTAGAAAGGTAATGAGGTAGACTTTCAATTAGTGTGTGTTTTTTAAAATATTTATTCAGATTCATGAAAAAAACTGCTTTAACGAAAAAAAGTCAAGGTGTGAGATTTTATTGCTCTCAAGTGTACTTTAAGGAAAAGGCTGATTTTGTAATTTGATGAATAAATGCATGTCGTGGCCAGTAAAGTATGATAACTATTTTTGTTTAGACAAATATGTGCGGTGGGTTTGGATATGCATCGCAGACTATGCCTAACCCTCTTTCGTACCCCCTATGGCCCAATAGCGACTTCTGAGCTAACATCGACGACGCCGTGAAAGTGGATTAGGGGATCGGACTGGGTAAAGAAAACGACATTCTATTTTGTCCGTCAGACAGGTAATACAAAAATATTAGACACGCATTTTTTGTTTTATCAAAATATCAAAAAACAACTTAGTTAGAACTCATTAAAGTTGGAGAGTGGGGGCTTACTACGTCACAAGTAGGTATAAAACTTACCTACATGTGACGTCACGCGCCATTTCAACTCAATATATCTCCGTAATTTTATGACCACGTCAAAAAAGAAAAAATACGTGTCCAATACTTTTCAATAAACTACCCGACGAACAAAGAAAAAAAAATAGGATTGTCCCCTATTTTACACATGGATTTTAAAGAAGAAGTAGTATCATCATCTGTCAGCCTTTTCTTACTACGTTGGGGTCGGCTTCCAGTCTAACCGGATGCAGCTGAATACTAGAACTTTAGATGGAGTGACTGCCTATCTGATCTCCACAACAGTTAGTACTGGGTGACACGATCGACACCTCTGGTAAGACTGGTTGTCAGAATTTCGGGCCACTGACTACCTGTGACGACTGTCAAAGATCTACAATTGGCTGTCGGGACCAACGGCTTAACGTGCTTTCCGAGGCACGGAGGAAACTCGGTACGTGATGGGTGGTCATTCCTCCACAGAGCAACCTAGGCAAGCACAGCTTAACCAGTAAATCGACCCGAGCGGCTGATTATTGCTTACCACGAGCGAAGAAGTAGAGTAAAAAATAATAGAATTTTCACATACACCGTGTAAATCACCTCATCACGAAGCCGTCAACCAAGCATTCTGTACATGAAACTAAGTAACTTTACGCAAAAATTATTGCTGGGAAATGACTTTTTTTTGGGGGCTGTAAAATCATGTTTTGTGGTAGAACTCAATTTAACGCACTCAAAACATTGTGCTGATGGACGGATTGAATAGTACGGGGGTCGTGGAGGTGTTTAAAGTAAAAATCTTACATTAAAAACTTGTATTTAAAAAAAATACTTGTCAAAAAGTTGGAACTTTGACCCCTAATATCTCCGTAACTAAAAGGTTCCCAGGTATGGTGTAGAACAAAAAAAATATTGCAATGACAGGGAGAACCAGTGCCTTTCGGCTTCGTTAAGAGGTGTTTTACACCCTTTATAGTGCAAAGGAATAAGGGATCTGCTGGCCTACCATGAAACAGTATTGTTTTACTCTTATTTCAGTGTGGGAAAGAGACGGAGCTATACAGGATGTCTAGCGCCATCTCTTTCCCACACTGGAAAAGGAGTAAAACAATACTGTTTTAAGACGTCACGGTAGGCCACCGGCCAAGTGCGAGTCGGACTCGCTCACGACGGGTTCCGTACCATTATTTAAAAGAACGAGCAATAAAATCACTTTTTTGTATGGGAGCCCCCTTTTTTGCTTTTTTTTTTACGGTTGGGAAATCATCAAATGACTTCTCCCGCTCTGGGCGGAGCGGGAGGGAGTGTCAGACTTGTACTGACTAAAACCCATCCATGTTCCTTCTTAGCCCTTTGTGTGCCAGGGCCCGTCGCCCTGGAACACAAAGGGCTAATCAGGGCTGGAGGGCTGTCTCTCATACCGTGGTATCTCTTTCGAACAACCCGCAGCCCTGGCAGGCATGGGAGCCCCCTTAAATAAGTATTTATTTTATTCTGTTTTTAGTGTTTGTTGTTATAGCGGCAACAGAAATACATAATCTGTAAAAATTTCAACTGGCTAACTATCACGGTTCATGAGATACAGCCTGGTGACGGACGGACGGACAGCGAAGTCTCAGTAATAGGGTCCCGATTGACTCTTTGGATACGGAACCCTAAAAATGGCTTTATGATAAAAGGCAGACTAAGGAAACAATTAAAGATGAATTGGCTAGAAAGAGGGTGAGTTCTGAGAAAGTGGTTAAATAAAAACATGAAGTATGGATGGCGGAGCTTCCAAATAAATTGAAGTATGGGTAGGATTAAACAACAAAATCAGCTGACAACGTAAACTGCTCATTAAGATTTTTCGATACATTTCAGGTAAAATACTGTAGTATCGCCTTCACGGACGAGTTCTTTCGTAATGCTCCATAAATACTTTTATATTTTTTAGTAACTGTAGTAGTAATTGGCAAAAAACAATTTGTCGATATAACATACAATTTATTGTATATAACACTTCTTACAAACGGTTCGGCATTGATCGTGCATCTTCGTGTGCGGTCGCCGCAGTTGCGCATGCAGTGTTGCAAAAAGGGTGGGGCTTTAGCGGTAGCGGTAAGTTTCTTGGTGTAGGTCATAGATTTTTGAATTGAAAACTTTTACCCACGTTGAGTGATTTTTGGTAGAGGAAAAAACTAAGGGTTCGCGTCACCGATGACCTCAACATGCTCGTGACGTATTGCGCCAGACTAGCGACCCGTTGTATAGAAGCCTGATATTTTGTATTCAGCTTGTGCAGGCCATCATATATTTGATTAATAAATAAACTATTTATAATGTTTGCTCGGAGTGCCAATAGAGGTGAAAACCAGACTACTGTTAATAATTTCAATGTACAAATTTAGTTTTTTTTTTTTTAAATTATCTACCAGGTGTTGTTTTGCATCCACGTCAAATTCAAGGAGGTAACTACGCTAATAATTCTCGCCCCGAATCAATAATAAAATGGGTAGGTAATTTTTATTTTTTGCCTTTTTTACGGAAATCGGTAAGTTTGAACCACCCGTGTTTTAAACGCGGCCCGTCTAGTTCTTGCCCTATAACCTCGCTTACACACATACAAACAATCTCAAACGTTTAATTGATAATTTCTTATTCCCTAAACCACCTTAAGGGGGTTCTTCTGAAATATTGACCACCTTAAACAACCAAAAAAATCAGCGTTTATTAATAATTAACTAGGTACGGTAATTTTAATTGATTATTAATTGATTATTTACGTCTTTTGTGACCACCTCCTGAAATTTGACGAAGATGCAAAACAACAACTTGTATAAGATTTTGTTTTAAAAATTCAAAAAGAACTCAGTAATTAAATTTTTTGAGTTTTCACTTCTTTTGGCAGTTCTTATGACTGCCTATGTTTTTTTTTAATACAAAATAGGCATGCGCTTGACCGCGTCTCGCCTGGGGGCCTACTCTCTAAGTCCGTCAACGAAAGTACGGGTCCGTCCGTAACTAGCTTTATACTTCGAAATAAACCCTACTCTCACATATTTTCAGATTTATGAGTTTTGGAAACACATCGGGAGTAAGGACAACTGTCCAATCGTATTGTCATTCATTTTTAGTTCGGGCCACTAACGAATCTTATGTCCGTAAGTGATAAAGAGTAGGAAACGACCGTAACTTCGGCCGAAACTACGGACTTCGTGCTTAGAGAGTAGACCCCCTGATGTGAGGCGATGATGCGGCCCAGGGTGGAGCACGCCTAGAGAAATTGATTCACTCGAACTTTGAAAGATCCAGATTATAATGATCAGGGAACAGAGACGCCTGCAGATGATGCCAAGCAGCACCTGAGTAGCACTTTCTATCACGCTCCGAAGAATTTTGAAAGAAATTTCTGATCCTTTTTCTCATCCTTTCAAAACTTTCATACGTTTGAAAAATATAAGACTAGTTGACGGGCATTGCCATGGAACCTAAATGTATTACGCAATAGGGGATAATCACATTTTTTTTCTTTGTCCGTCGGGTAGTTTATTGAAAAGTATTGGACACGTATTTTTTCTTTTTTCACGTGGTCATAAAATTACGGAGATATATTGAGTTGAAATGGCGCATGACGTTACATGTAGGTAAGTTTTATACCTACGTGTGACGTAGTGAGCCCCCACTCTCCAACTTTAATGAGTTTGAACTAAGTATTTTTTTGATATTTTGATAAAACAAAAAATACGTGTCTAATATTTTTGTATTACCTGTCTGACGGACAAAATAGAATGTCATTTTCTTTACCCAGTCCGCACCCCTATTATCCCGCAGGTGTTCTATGGTTCCATGTTATGCGTGATTTGCTGCACGCATAGCCTGTCACCTTTTTTTGACATAGCACGTTACATAGAAAGGTATAGGTTTCTTAAACCTGTCATTTTGAATCCAGGTTTTTTCCATTTCTACTGTGGTCATATAGCTTAGCTGACCTAATATAGCTTTTCTGACCAAGTGGTTTAGGTGATGTTTTGTTTATTTTTTCATCAGTTTATAACTATCCGCTGTAACTGTGACCGCAGTAGAGCACATCACATGGTTGCGCAGTTGCGCGTACGCTGTGCGTCGACACGCCCCTTCACACTTGTGTAACATCACGATTTTTATCAATCACTCAGTGAGCACAGGCCTAATTATGTGATGATTACACTGTCGTGAGGTTTGCGGGTAAGACAAGAGAATACACGGCATACTAGACATCGACTGAGGATTGTAGCTCTTACCAATAAAGTTGACCAAAAAGAACTGTAGCGACCTACAAAAAGCAACTTACTACAAAAAGTACTACAGCGCCATCTATGAACGAACTGAAGAATTAATATGGTCTAAATGGCGCAATCAAAGTTTACATTAATTTAAGATTATATAGGAAAACCCTACAACAACTGTCGGGCAGTTGCCCACCAGACATGACACCTGTCTGGTCGGAGGATTCTCTCGGATCTATATTGCAGCCGGCCTAAGACACCAGCGCAAACTCTGACATCGAAGCTATTGACTATTTTATCTCTCAAGATACGTACAACAGATCCCGCAGAACAGTTGATCGCCGACTGTTCACACCGTTTTTACCAGCTTCACTCTCTTCCCGCTAACTCCCAGCAGTGGAGCAGGTGCCTAAAGATGGCGCCAAGATCCGCTTATGAAATGAGCCGCGCCCTAGCACGCTACTACAATCTATATGTTCTCAGGATATTATCGAGTTTTCCTAACATAACTTAAACAATGTCAGCCTTTGTCATTCCCACTGCAAAGGCAGGCTTAATTTCTCTGTGGAGGAGCAGGTCATAATTCACCTCGTAGGGCGAGTGCGGAGGGGATTGATGTCACATGTGTTCGGATTTAAAGTTCTAGGACATACCGTTTTCCGCACGATGTTTTCCTTCGCTGTTTTGAGAGCAGTGGTGATGAAATAAATTAAACCAAGTAACGCGTGTGCCTACAAGTCGTAAGTCTGGGCCGTTACCACCGGACTACGCGGCTAACTAATGTTTAACGCAAATGCGTGAATCTTCTGAGGATGCAGCCAACATCCGTTGATGAAACCAGCCGCGCTCAGCTGCCACACCTATCCCTCAAAGTGGAGGAAACGACGTTTTTCCTCTTCAAATTACCATATGCTGAGGAAAACAGATATTTATGAAAAGCGAAGAACTCCTTGAGAAGCACGAAACTGGTTTTTAGAAAGATATAGCATAATATTACGCGTGTGTTTGAATAAAGTCTCACAGAAAAGAGAATCGCCGTACTAGCAGCAATTAGAGACGGCATAACGGCTGTGCTGTTAAAATTCGTGGCGCTAAAATGCATTGAGCGCATCATTTTTGTCACGGAGCGATTTTTAGCCTATATACATCATTTGTGCTGTACTGGGAAGTCCCATTTAACCAGTCCTAATTTCCTTGGTGCTACTTCTGGTTAAGTCGACTAACAGTTATAAGCCAGCTAGTTCTTCCGCCCTGTATACCAAGGGAATTTCCAAAAAAAAATTAGGGTACTGGACTAGTTCATGGTGACTCAGTCAGTGATTCAAAACTTTTTTTTTACATAAGTACACAGTGTAATGGACTTCAACCCGAAAGCTATGACCATGAATTCAGCGCATGATTTTAGATTCCAGACTATACAGGGTGTAACGGAAACGGTATATACCTACATACTTAAGGGTGAGCTACAGACGATCGAACTGAACATGTTTCTCCATCGGACAAACACCCGGTATACCCTGTATAAATTTTTCGTCTGTCGTTAAAAATTCAATCAGCTATTTAATACATTTGGACCGTGGAGGCATTGCACTTTCGTATGAAACCGCTTATTTTTATAACAACCCACCAAAAATTGTGTGTCTTAAATAAATTCTCGCCATTTATTTCCGAGACGGGCGTATAGACATCGTTTCACCCAGTTCGGTCGACTTGCATAACTTGCGAGGATGTTACCGACTTACCGACACTATTAAGAAATCGACCGCGCCTCATTGCGCCGTTCTAAAGCATGGCACATCGTGGAAATGCCTTTATTTCAACAGTTTATTAGTGCACCTACATACATAAACGAGCGAAGATGTTATATGATTCTTATACATATACTCCTTTTGTTTTGTCCATGTTCATACATCTGGTAATACACACACGCCGGTTGTGAGTTCTACGCGGCTGGGGGTCTACTCTCTAAGCACGAAATCCGTAGTTTCGGCCGAAGTTACAGTTGTTTCTCACTCTGTATCACTTACTGGCATAAGATTCGTTAGGGGTCCGAACTAAAAATGAATGACAACATAATTGAACAGTTGACCTTACTCGCGATGTGTTTTCAAAACTCATAAATCCGAAAATATTAGGAAGTAGGGTTCATTTCGAAGTATAAAGCTAGTTATGGACGGACCTGTATTTTCGTTGACGGACTTAGAGAGTAGGCCCCCTGAACTTGTCGAAGAATATCACCAAAGAGGTCGGTGTATATCCTTCTAGAACTCCTGGCTTTCTCCTCACATCTGCTTTATACATACCTTTTGTTAGGCTTTAGTTTTGATATTTGTGTATTATTTAGTACTTTGATTAAATTACGGATCGCACTATGACGTAAATGAACGTAGACGTAAACTAACGGTGTTTGACATAAATTGTGGCCTTAACGCACTTTCGAACAGAACTTTTTTATTAGATCTAAAGAACTTGTTATATGTCACCTCATGAGCTATGTACCCATATTCTAACAAATAAATAATTTGATTAAGCCACTGCCGGCCGGCAAACTCGTGCTCTGAGGCTAAATGCATATTATAGACTTATAGCCTATAGCGTTTTGCATACGTACTTAGATACCGCATCACTCAAACGTGAGAGTGAAATAGATTGCGGACGGATCGGACGGATGCAAAAGATTCTTTGCGAGAGAACTTAGGCCCCCTTCACACTAACGTTTTTCCAACATCGTTTGCACAGCTTACACGCCACGAAAACGTTGTCGAAACGTGTAGTCTAATGAGATAAAAGATTTGAACTAAATGTAGAGGAATAAAGATATCAACAACTTTTTTGTGAATGTTTCGCCACAGAACGCAGTTACACTTATTACACAATACGACAGTTAAATTTATGAATATAAAAACGCGTTCTTGGATTTTCCACGCTGGGCTTTGCTCTGAAAGTTTAAAATCGAATAGCCTGTTATGTAGATGCGTGAAAACGGTCATAATGTTCTATAAGTTGGGAATATTGAAAGTCGACTAATGGGCCCTCCGTTACTGCTTACAAAAAGCATAACAGAAAGGCATTCGTAATACAAATCTAGTTTATATTACCTCATATTTCACGGCTTTGACTGACTTAATTTAATTAATACTATCATAAACCAACATCCCACTCACGTAACTGCTGCATACAACCCGCTATAAAAGCCGAACTTTCCCGAGCAGGAGCCGAATAGAAAACGTTTCGCAATCGTCCAATCCCGTCGCACAATCAGATAACTGACAAATCAATAGATCAATTACGATTGGTCTGTTCCAACGTTCCATATTCAAATCGATGTATCGCATTGGTCCATTTAAATTTAGAATTTATTTGGAGTGAATTTTGCAACGGTTGCATTTTGCTGTCCGTTAGCGATTCCCGATTTCGATTTGATATGGAATCGAGAACTTATCTTCGGTCTTATTTCATTGCGATGCAGAATTCACCGGGCTTTTATCTCTAGGGGTATCTTCCATGCATTTGAAAGCAGTTATGGAATTATTAAAACGTTTATGGTTTTAAAAGTCTACGACACTTGCAAAGTTGGGTTATCTATACACATAAATAAAATTGAAGTGTCTGTTTGTAATTTCAAAATAAAGCTGTTTAGTGAATGCATATAAAAGTATATACGATACTTCACCATTTTTTTTTTATAATTTATGTCTTTCTGTCTGTGTGTTCCGGCTTATCTCCGAAACGGTTGGACCGATTTTGACGGAACTTACTTAAGATGTTGCCGGCTAGATGCCAATGTTTAAAGATGCTCAACATTGTTCGGTTGTTGCTCAACATTGTTTTCAATGAAGCTGTTTGATCAGCCCGAGTGAACTGAACTCCGGACCGAACTTTGACTGATAATGTGCTAAAAATCCGGTGTCCGATGTCCGGTTTGACCGCACCAAAAACAGGGTAATGTCAGGAAAAAGACGAGGAAAGAAAAGGACAAAATGCGTTAGTTTAAAATATCATTATTGCGTAAACGCGCTCAATAAACTGTTAGGTCACGCCTATTGACCATCTAATGCTCGTAAAGACACCGGTTGACCCTTAATGCAACCTTCGCTTACTTCTTCATCCTAGAATTTTAGTATGAGAATATAAAATACATAAAGTGACGCTTTTTTTCCCAAGGGGTAGGCAGAACACCATCTGCTACAAGCTTTACACTGTCATTATTTTTGCTTCGCCCGCGTTTATCGTGTCTGGGTGGTTGTCGGTCACGCACGCGCTACATACACGCCACGCTCACGCATTTGGTCTGCTCGTTTAGGCCATAAGAGAGACGTGTGTAGTACAGTCCTAAGCGTCCTAGCAATGTTTTACATGGAACGACTGCCCGTCTAACCTTCACAACCCAGTAACTGCGTAACATACCATTTGGAAAAATTTGCTGTCAGAGTATCTAGCATGAAGATTCATAACGACTGCCAAAGAGCTCACGAAGGACTGCTAAGTGTTTTTCAAGGCACGGAATGGTTTTGGTATGCAAAGGCTGGTCACTCATCCAGAGACCAACAAGTGTTGCTGTACCCTCGAACCTCTCACACTACGTACGGATGCGCAACAATTACATATACTGTGCAGCTACTATATACTACATTAAAGTCGACGGTCAACTTTATACTCTGTCTAAAGATAAACATAACAGCACATTTATATGCAACTAGCTGTCCCACGCAACTTCGTCGTAGCGTGATGATATATGGCCAATGTCCTTCCCCTGGTTGAAATCTATCTTCTTGCCAAATTTCATTAAGATCCGATCAGCCATTTAGTCGTGAAAAAGTAACAAACAAACATATAAACAAACAGAGTGACCTTCGCATTCATAATACCAGCTGTCCCGCGCAACTTCGTCTGCGTCACATTTTCCCCGTTTTCGCAACATTTTTCATTGCTGCTCCGCTCCTATTGGTCGTAGCGTGATGATATATAGCCTATATCCTTCCCCAGGTTGAAATCTATCTTCTTGCCAAATTTTATTAAGATCCTATCAGCTGCTTAGTCGTGAAAAGGTAACAAACAAACATACAAACAAACAGAGTGACTTTCGCATTTATAATATTAGTATGGAAGTATGGATGTTAGGGATCAGTATTGCCTTCGGGAATCTGTCTACGCAACTCCACACTGCAACGTACAGTTAAAAGCATCGTAACCGCATCTACTCCGAGTTTGATCGTATACGGGTGCCGTTGTAAGCATGGCGAAGTATAGCCGCAAGCGGGGCGTCCACCCGGCAATGGTGAATTTCTACGGGGTAGGAAGGACATTGACGTACAAACGGTTAACCTGTGATCAGTACATCATTCTGAACCCCATATAGAAACACAATAATAGTTGAGTAAAAAAAAAAAAAAACAAAAGTTCAATATCTACAGGCTAAATGGTCAAAATCAATAGTTTTTTTTTTTAATTACTTATATTTTCAAACGATGGATAGACGCCTTGTTGACAGTGCTGTAAGTGTACGTCCATCTTGAGTCACAAGTTGACCTTTGAAAGACCACAGTTAGGTAAACGTGTCTTCAGCGTATTCCGCAGGCGTAGCACTGGGACCCTGGGAACTGGCACAGGTGATGACCCTGTCAATTTGCCACGATTTACTGATATACTGTGCAAGTGTGCATGTGTCGAACGTGACTTCGGACATGATTGACAAGACAGTAACTATCACTTTGTTCAGTTAAATTTCTTGTTTAATACTCGGAATACTTTTTTGCAATCGATGTGTATTTCATAGATGGTTTATTAAAGTAAAAGATCAATATGAACCCTGTCGGGCACAGCAAAATTACGAGAGATGATTTGCTAGCTAGTGGAGTTCGGAAATTTTCCCACCCGCATAATCTACCTAGATAAAAGTATGCTATGTCTTAACCTATCATGTTCGAACTGTACGCTGAAATCAATTCAACGAAATCCGTTTACCCGTGAAATCGTAAGAGATAAGAGTCATTGAGTTTCTTTCGTACTTAGCTTTCTGTAGTTTCTGCCTACCCCTTAGGAAAAAGCGTGAGTATATGTGTGCATTGCATGTGTTGTGTGTAAGTTGGCAGGCTGTACTCGTTGGTCTATTGGTCGCTAGCATATCCTTCTATGCTTGCTCTAAACAGCAGCTTGCAGTAAAAATTGGTGGCCTATTGATGGCAAAATGCTAGCCTCCTAAATAATAATACGTTGGCGATGTATATTACGTACCTCCATTGTAGAGGGCAGCACGGCGCCTCCGCGACGCCCCGCGCCCTCTCTCTCATCCTGAAACAATACAACATTTTTATAAAAAAAAAAACACTCCATTTTTAGGGTCCCGTAGCCAAATAGCCGGAATGCATAAACCGTAGAAACACCCCTTGTAATTTCTTGTCTATCCGGGTATCAGACACCTTCATCATAGCCTTTTCCCAAACTATCTTGGGGTCGGCTTCCAGTCTAACCGGATGCAGCTGAGTGTTACCAGTATTTTAAATGAAGCTACTGTCTTTCTGACCTCCACAACCCAGTAACTGGGTAATACGATACCCCTCGGTAAGACTGGATGTCAGACTTTTGGCTTCTGACTACTCATAACGACTGTCGAAGATCTACAAATGACAGCCGGGACCAACGTCTTAACGTGCTTTCCTAGACACGGACGGAACTCGGTATGTAATTATGGTCACCCATCCACGGACCAACCTTGCTAAGCATTAGTGGCTGTTATCATTTAGCCACGAGCTCCTATCAGACACAGACACCATCGATGGAACGAAATTGGGAAGAGGGTGTATTCTGAGCACAGCTAAACAATGGTGTAAAGAAATTATGATAAAAGTAATTAGGGTGGCACTCCTCACATCTGCACATACGTACCCTAGCATTCAAAACAAATTGGACCCAATAATTCAAAAGATTATGATGTTTCTAATTAACTTTTTATTCAACTCATTGGCTGATTCGAATGAAAGTTTGAACGTCTTGTGTCCTCATCAATATGCCAAAAGATCAAGAATCAATGCATATCCAAGACACACTCGCCAGAAGCCTTTCAAGCTGAAAGCTAACAATAAATCTGTAGTTTCGTCAAGCTGGTGAGCTAGCGGTCTGGCCAGTGACTGTCGGCGAGTGAAAGCGCAAATGTTAAGTTCCCACGCTACACTTGTTACTGCCCGTTGTAAATGTGTTCGCGGTGTATACTGGACTTTGGTTAGCGAGCTTGTTCGACGATTTGTTGGCTGTTTTTGAATTTAGAGGTAGAGAGATATACAGAAACTTCAATACCTGCTCGACCCAAATGTACCTCCAACAAGGAAGCGACTAGCTGTCGACTAGGTTTAAGTGACTGCAATAAATGAAGAGGTTCTATCTTCATCTTTGACAAACCGACTTCTCCGTGATTGCTAGGTCAGTATCGTGTTTATTTTTTTCATTTGTTAGGGAAAAACCGCGCGGTGACGTAACGGTCAGTATAAATTATTACATTAAAAGTTTATCGCTGACTGTTAAACAACACGATTTTAGTCGCTAGTCGCTTCTAGCGAGAAGCGAATAGAGCTAACGGTCGCTAACCGCCGGCGGTGGGACAGAAGCAATACCACGTCCGCTATACAAATTCCAATCATGGAGATGAATTAACGAATACGTGTTATTGGAAAAACATCTCTAAAACCTATACATTTCAGTTTACACTACACTTCCTAGTCCCCTTGGACAAAATTGGTGAAATGCGCCTGTACTGCAAGGACACCTCTGTCTAACCCTGCGGGGATTACAGGCGTGGTGTTATATTTGTGTGTGTATTTCAGCCTGATCATCATCTGCAACAACTGTTGCGCAATATAATCATCTGTATGTAGTCCACTCGCATTCAAGGTCACCTGTCATTTTTCATGTACTCTTATTTGGATGATTAATAATGTTGTTATAACAAGCCTACAGCCGTTGCAAGATCTGATATAGTAGGTGGAAGGTTCCGGCCTAGGCCTAAGTTGCTCCTGTGCTTGGATTCCGTAGCCAAATGGCAAAAACGTCATGTCCATCTGTTCGGATGTCACAAAGACATTTTACTCGGATACTACTGGCCATATATCAACGAAAATGAAGGTGTATTCTGATTCTGTACATACAAGTTATCCCTGTAGAATAGAACTCCACGCAGGCAAATCCGCGGGAAAAGACAAAACTCCAATAAAGTGCAAAAGTATGGGAGATCTATGTGCGCAGACGCAACGTGGCGCCGCCATTTTGTACGGCCTTCACCTAGTGACACAACTCATCCTGTACGAGGTAGCCTTTACCTGCCTTTGTTTCTAATACAAGTGCAGCTGCTTATAATAACAGATAATTGAACGCAGATAACTGACCTTGCTCGAAAAGCCGCTAAGTTAAACTGGACTAGCCACATCTGCAGTATGCCTAATGAGCTGTGGGTAAAATAACCAGTAGGAGCCTTGTCACAGCCAAAAGGCAATGCTTATTATCTCGTCGTATTATCTTAATTGATCTCGTGGAAAATGGCGAGAAGATCTGGACAGGACCAAAGACTTACAATCCTCATTAGCTCTGGATCAAATGAACTAGAAGTTTTTTGCCAAGAGATGGGATGATGCAGCGTAATAGTCATAATATTGAAATATTTTTTTTATTATTTAGGTACCAGCGACCCACCTGTGCTTATCACGGTTGTACCGGTTGTACGGCTTATTATCGAGGATTTTTTTTATATAAGCCGTGCGATGGGATTTCCCGTCGTGTATCGGCAAAAACAACCAGCTTCAATTCCATCAGAAATCATTCCTTAGCTTACTGTGCTCACTGTCATTTAATTTTGGAGGTATTGCACAATCGTTGTAGGTAGTCAGTGGCCCGAAAGTCTGACACAGTCTTACCAAGGGGTACCTACGTATTATCCAGTACTAACTCGGTTGTGGAGGTCAGATAGGCAGTCGCTCTACGTAAAATACTGTTATTCAGCCAAATCCGGTTAGACTAAAAACCGAGCAGAAGGGGAAAGGCATGGCAGATGATATAATTAGTTTTTAAAGATTGAGAAAATGTCCCGAAAACTCACAAGCATTGCAGCACCAACAAACACTCGTAGATAACTCCCCACTGCATAAAATCCGTTCAAATTCAAAAGGAAGAGGACTGTCGACCTCGAGACTAGTAAGTGCGACCTACACTTATGTAGATGTACGTAAGGTCAATAAAGAGGCCGAATCGTGTCCGGTTGTACATCAGATCGTGGGTTGCGACATATAACTAGATGAGCTTGTGGGTAAAGGTGCCGTTTCACGGCCGCTCATGGCTAAGCTACGAGCGTGTACTATGCTTCGTTTTGTAAGTTATTGCAGGCGGGACTGTCTACTGCAACCTCTTCTTTCTGTCCTTTTTTTTCAGATTTGAAATCATCGAATTACTCCTCCCGCTCTGGGTGGAGCGGAAGGGAGTGTCAGACTTGTACTGACTAAAACCCATCCATGTTCCTTCTTAGCACTTTGTGTTTCAGGGCCGCGGTATCTCTTTCAAACAGTCCCGCAGCCCTGGCAGGCATCGGCCCTCTCGGACCCCTTCCGGTTTGCTGACATCTCCTTGAGGGGCGCGTGGAACATGAACGCGTTGTCGACAAAGCCTGTCGTCATGAGACGGACGGACGGTGAGATAGCCCATTACTCACCGTCCACAGGCCCGCGCTTCTTGCTGCCCTTGTCCCATGTTAATTGGGGTTGGTGCAAAACGTTTTTTTATTCCATTCTCCTCTGTCAACCGCCACGCTATCCTTTACTTCTTTTTTTTTTAAATCATTCCTCACACAATCCATCTATCGTTTCCTTGATCTTCCTCTCCCTCTATACACGGTGTAAATCACCTCATCACGAAGCCGTCAACCAAGCATTCTGTACATGAAACTAAGTAACTTTACGCAAAAAATATTGCTGGGAAACGACTTTTTTTTGGGGGGTGTAAAATCATGTTTTGTGGTAGAACTCAATGTAACGCACTCAAAACATTGTGCTGATGGACGGATTGAATAGTACGGGGGTCGTGGAGGAGTTTAAAGTAAAAATCTTACATTAAAAACTTGTATTTAAAAAAAAAAACTTGTCAAAAAGTTGGAACTTTGACCCCTAATATCTCCGTAACTAGAAGGTTCCCAGGTATGGTGTAGAACAAAAAAATGATCGCAATGAAAAAAACCGTTCAGCTAACTTGACAAACCTATCCGTGTATAGCCTATATAGCAGTGGACGGTCGACTTTATAAGGCGAAGATCTTAAGTAGGAAAAGGCAGGTATATGGCTATTTTAGAAGTGATTCGCTAAACAGTCAATCCTAAGAAAAACTCACCCAGGATGCAAATTGTATTTGGAGCGAAGAAACTAAAAAATCTATCAGAGCTTAGTGGTGTAGCGAGCGGGTAAGATACCCTTCGAACCGGATAACCGACTAAGATACCCGACTACCTCTCATAGAGAGGAGGCCTATGTCCCAGCAGTGGGAACATTATAGGCTGATGATGATAATGATGAGCGGGTAAGATGAGTGCTGGGTTCGATTTCCATGCAAAGCAATGTTTTATTACATGCTTTCTTCAAGCAGGAATATGACAGTAACTGCAATTGCGTAAAATGCTCACATTCCCAATGCTATTAATTATGACAATACACATTCATAGCGTTTTTGCGAAGTCAAGAATAAAAACAACTTGAAATAAACATAATGAAAAAAAAAACATAATATAAACCTTCACATTGCTATGAAAATATACGTGATTGGGATGCTGGAGTCTACCATTTGGCCTGACTGATGCAAATGGGCTCGCCTAATGGGACTACATCATACTTGCGTAATGCTAGTGTGCTATATACTTCTGCCTCTTCTTCGGTGAAAATAGGCGTAATGTTATATTATTAATCATCCGCCTAACTTCAGAACGAGATAACGAAAAGTGATCCACAATTCAAGAGATTAAAGGAAGGCCGATAAGAAGGTATGTTCGTGTCCGAATGTACATCACATCGTGCGTTGCGACACGACCAACTAGATGCGCTTAGCTTCGCATAAGGCGAAGAACTCACTAATGCTATCAATCAATCTGCCACACCTTTTTCTAGCGACGTAAGCATCGGCTTCCAACCTAATCGGATACTACGCTTGCCTAGAAGAAACAAATTGACTCGATCTTTGAAGAGATCCAGATTATAATAAATTTTTATTGGAACGAAGTTCCTTATCGCGCCTTGTGAAAGGGGGCTAGACGGAAAAAATTCTTACGAAAAGTTGTCACGACACTTTTTGCTATAGTAAGCTATTGTAAGCTTTATTTCTTTAAAATAAAGTTGAAATTTCCTTAAATTACGTACAATTGGGGTGTGTATTCACATAAGGATAGATATGATTATTATTTTGAGTGACCGAACTACAAAGTACAAATTCGGTTGTGCAGTTAAGTAAGACGTATTGCTTCGGATTAAGGATTAATCTTCCTTAAATTAAATATTTAATTTTTCGCACACTAACTTAAATCTAAAATGTATTGATATTATGTACGTGAAAGGAACTTCGTTCCATCCGGGTGTCCCTTGACACCTCTCAAGTTTTTTATTTTTTCCATTATTTTTAATCAGATGTTTTACGATAGTATCTAAATCATTACACCCTTTTGTTTAGAATAGTTACAGCACGGATGACAACATTTGTGTCACTTGTTTAATCTAGTCTTTTTGCAATATCTTCTTTTTTTTGTAAAGACTCTTTTTCTTATTTACCGATTGTAAATGTGTGGACATTGTATGCCTTATACATTCCTAGATCCTTGGTAACTTTTTATCTTGTTCTACGTTTTGTAATAAGCAACGACTTATTCTCGGGCCTACGATGTCCTCTCATACTTAAGTGCTAACGCTAACGCTGTAACATAGAAAAATTATAACGCCAAATGATTTTAAAAGAGTAACCATGGAGTTTCTTGCCGATTCTTCTCCATTGGAAACGACCAACCCGAACCGTGCACCTTTTTGTCGACGTACAAGTGCCCATGTAGGCCTATGTGAAATAAAAATATTTTGATTCTAATAATCATCGGAAAACAGAGAAGCCGGCTGTAAATTTCACAGTTTAACCAGATGCAGCTGTATTTTACCCAGTTTGGTGCAAATTACCTCTTAAAATTTGACTACACTGACCAACTAGCTTGACTACACTGTTTTAAACGCAACGACTAATCAAGAAAGTACCATAGTAAAACTCATCGCGTCGCAAATTACTGAGCGATACGATACGCTAACCCTTGGTAAGACTGGTTGCCAGACTTTCGGACCACTGACTACCTGTAACGACTGTCAAAGATTAACAAATGACAGCCGGTTTCAACTGCTTAACGTGCATGATATGGGTGCTCACCCATACACGGACCAACCCAGGCAAGCACGAAGATCGGAAGATCGACGCGGACGGCTGTTTTTATTTTAGCCACGAGCTTTAACTGACCATATAAATGATAGCCATAAAATAGTGCTCCGCCTTAAACGACTAGTTCATGTCACGATGCTCGAGATAGCAAGGTCGACCCATCACCGCTCTATTTTGACAGACTTGCCACACGGCCACACCTACCTAACGTACTTGCTGAATTTGAGCTCATTACGGCCATGGGAACTAGAAATGGTAGTACTCAGTACCCAGGTATTACAGAATTATACAAGTTCTGTCGAATTCTGACGTTTATTTGGATACAATCTGACGCCTATAGACACGTTATAAGTATATTATTAATGATTGTCGTTGTACTCATATGTCGATCATTACCTTCAAATATCTCGGTAACGTGACAGTTTGGGGTACCTTGTCACTTGACATTTTTTTATCGTCTATGTATCCTTTACCCATAAATAACACTTTCATCGTTCGCCGGGATTTGAAAAAAAAAAACAAAATGGCGGCGGGTCGTTATGCCAGAATTGTTCTATCCCCTTTGTCCCTTTCGGCCGCCATGACAACTGAGTTTCGCAACCAGTTGTGAACAAGGAATTTTTATTATTTTTAACATAGTTTAGGGACTAAGAAATTATCGAATAAAGGTTTGAGATTATTTGCATGTGTGAAAGCTCGGTTGTACGTACAACTATTATTAGCTTTACCCCACTTTTATTGATAAAGAAGTTAGGTCAGGAGCTATCCCCCAATTAAATGATAATGACTTGAACTGAACGACTTACCATATACACCATTAAACGCCTTTTGTGTGTACTTCTCTTCACATGCTGCTGTCTTGAGCTGCTGGACAAAATTTAATAAGTTAATCGGAGTATTTGTAACATTTACTCCGTATTGATTAATAATAATTTGGCGAATCTTCAAGGTGGAACCGTCAGCGTAGCCAGTGCAGTTAAAATTTCTTACTTTGCAGGTTTCAGGTACGTATCAGGCTCTTCTTAATGATTGATTTAATTTTGAGCGTAAAAAATGTGTATTTAGAGAATTATAGTTTAAAAAATCATCAATACAGGTCCTAAAGTTTTTCAGCCGGAAGAATGATTATTTCATTAAATCTGCTATCTGTTATTTCATTAAAGCCACTGATGACCAAATGTAAATTTGGTCATCAGTGGCTTGGAGGATTGTATTGATGGTCTATTGTCTTGTTAAAGAGGTTCTTAATACAAAGCTCACATTTCAATGCTTTAATGTGACTTGAGTCAGAGTGGAGTGAACGGCGAGTCTGTGTATTCAGTATTGTGCTAAAACCTTTGCTCGACCTAGGAATCGAACGCGGGACCGCATGCTTAGCAGTCGTGTCTCCGACCACTAGAGTGATTAGGCCAGCGAGAAACGTTTTACACGAACAATTAATTAAATAATATAAAAGACATACTTACAAAACAATAGTTGAGCATACTCCATTGCAGAATCATAACTTTATACCTATTCCTATATTATTTTAATTACTGGCCTTTACTTACTAAGTAAAAAGGTTTTATAGATCACATATTAACAATAAAAAACTTGTATTATTTAAATTAAAAATACTGGCCTATAAATAGTCATTTGTTTCACATTTTAGGAATATTTTTGTTCTTATTTTTTTTAAGAGTTATTTTTTAGGCTGGTCAATGGTCATCCTTGAAGTTTTCGAATCTGGAACAAAAGAAAAATATCATTACTTAATTTTTGGCTATACCTCTGAAAAATTAAAAGCGAAAAATATTATTTATTAAACATAGGTCGCGCAGCTAGGTACTATTGGGCCGATGCCTGACAGGGTTGCGGGACTGTTCGAAAGACATACCGTGGCCCTGGAACACAAAGGGCGAAGAAGGAACATGGATGGGTTTTAGTCAGTACAAGTCTGACACTCCCTTCTCCGCCCAGAGCGGGAGAAGTCATTTGATGATTGAAATAAATGACAGCTATTACTCCTATTCCTTCTCTGTTCATGCTGTAAGGTTGTGGAACTCACTTCCGCCTAACATTCGTGACTTAAAGACCATTTCGCTATTCAAAAACCGAGTGAAAGAGCATTACCTTTCCTCTCAAATCTGATTTATATATGTATTCTTATTTGTTTATATATCTTAGCATTATGTATTTATATTTAGTTATAAGTATATTTATATTTAGGTAATAGTATAGATAAGTTAGGTTAGGCACATAAACACATTTTTCTCTTCATTCTCGCACACACTATCGTCTACATTTCTTTTTCATTTTTCCTTTCGCAGGTCTGCTGGCAGAGATTTCGTATGAAATAAGCAGTACCTTTGTACTCAAATGTTTTATGTTTTTTTTCCTTAGTTCTCTACTGTGTGTACATAAATAAATAAATGCTTTGACTTTGACTTTGACGATTTCCAATCCGTAAAAAAAAAAAACTAGGTACTATTGTTGGTACCAAGTCAAGCGAGGAGTGTTTCTCAAAGGTGTTTTTTTTTCTACTCAATTTGCCAGCCACATTGCTCCGTTCTGATCATCTAATCCCTACTAGGATATGCCTCCAGTCTAACAAGATGCAGCTGAATACCAGTATTATACATATGGTGATTATCTGTCTGACCCAGACTACCCAGTCACTAGGTAACACGTCACCCCTTGGTAATACTGGTTGTCAGACTTACAGCCAAGCTGTCAGTGACTAGGTACTCCACATCCCTCTACAACTTTACATGCTTTCCGAAGCACGAAGGTGTTATTATTTGATTGATGGTCACCCATCCACTGATCGACCTCGGCAAGTATTGCTTGACCCATGTTAAATATATTTTAACTTTTATGAGCTCGTCTCCTTCCTCCCCAAGCTGTACTGTGCAATTATAAATCGCAAGTAGAGGATTGTTATTATTTATTTATGTATGGATTATGCAAGGTGTGGTTTCAGTTCAATGCAATGGCCTAAATTCATATTAAAAACACGCAAGCCACGCCTAAAAGTTCACACGGCAATATTGTTGAAATTGGCTTATTAATTAGACTTCAAACACTACATTAAACTGTCAAAAGAATTAGTTGCAGCAGGACTATTGAATGTGAAGTCCAATGTTGAAGTTTCAGATCAGGGGGGGTACTATGACGCTTAAAACATTATTGTTCCATTCCTATTCCAGAGTGGGAAAGAGATGGGGCTAGACGACCTGTATAGCTCCGTCTCTTTTTCACTCTGGAATGAGAATGGAACAATAATGTTTTAAGACGTCATGGTACGCCACAAGGTTAGGTTTAGGCTTAGGTTTTTCTGTCTGTGATTTCACAAAAGTATTCAGATTTGGGGAAAGGCAATAAGGTCGCTCCATGTAACGTTAGACTTACACAGAACTGGTATTATAAATTTTATTTTACCGATTCCTTTGAAGAACACACCTACCTGCCTGCCTGCAGGAAAATAACTGCGATTTTTTTACCATTTTCTGCAATTTCACATTTTTGTTGTTTTCTTTATGAATTAAGGTTAATATAACATACTAATTTAAGAATTTCAAATAAATTAAACTACAAAAGAAAAACATTTCATCTAAGATGTAGGTAAACTTTGATCCAGTATGGAATTTCTTTTTGTTAGTCGCAGCAAGATTGGAATTGTTAATATATTTTTTTTTTACTTATTTGCAAACGCCACAGGCACGGTGCAGGGGTGTGGTGGTACTCTTCTTCAAAAAGGGTGACAATGCCGGGGTGAAGAACTATAGGCCCATCTCACTTCTAAGCCATGTCCACAAGTTGTTTTCCGAAGAGTCACGAATCGTCTCGCGCGCAGGTTTGACGATTTTCAGCCTCCCGAACAAGCCGGATTCCGAAAAGGCTTTAGCACCGTAGACCACATACCTACATACGGTGCGACAGATTATACAGAAGACCGAAGAGTACAACCTGCCTCTCTGTTTAGCGTTTGTGGACTACGAGAAAGCTTTCGATTCGATCGAGACTTGGGCTGTACTGCAGTCTCTCCAAAGGTGCCAAATTGACTATCGGTACATCGAGGTTGAAGTGTTTGTACAAAAACGCCACCATGTCAGTCCGACTTCAGGACCAGACCTCGGAACCTATCCTTTTGCAGCGAGGTGAGAGACAGGGAGACGTCATTTCTCCGAAACTGTTCACCGCTGCACTGGAAGATGTCTTCAAGGTTTTGGACTGGAGAGGGCTAGGCATCAACGTCAATGGCGAGTACATCTCTCACCTTCGATTTGCTGACGATATAGTGGTCATGGCTGAGACCATGGAGGACCTCAGTACAATGCTCGATGACCTCAGTAGAGCTTCCGGAAGAGTGGGTCTTAAAATGAACATGGACTAAACCAAAGTCATGTTGAATGCCCATGTAACACCCGCTCCTATCAAGATCGGAGACTCTACAATCGAAGTAGTAGACAATTATGTATACCTGGGACAAACGGTCCAGTTGGGTAGGTCTAACTTCGAGAAAGAGGTCAATCGTCGAATCCGACTCGGCTGGGCAGCGTTCGGGAAGTTGCGTAGTATCTTCTCGTCCAACTTACCGTAGACGACGAAAGTCTATGACCAGTGTGTATTGCCAGTGATTACATACGGGACCGAAACGTGGTCGCTCATAATGGGCCTCATCAGAAGGCTCAAAGTCACCCAAAGGGCAATGGAGAGGGCTATGCTCGGAGTTTCCTTGCGTGATCGAATCAGAAACGAGGACATCCGCAAGAGAACCAAGGTTACCGACGTAGCCCGAAGAATTGCCAAACTTAAGTGGCACTGGGCAGGGCATATTGCTCGCAGAACGGATGGGCGATGGGGCCGAAAAGTTCTGGAATGGCGACCGCGAACCGGAAGACGAAGCGTTGGAAGGCCTCCCACTAGGTGGACCGATGACCTGGTGAAGGTTGCGGAGATCCGCTGGATGCGAGGCGCACGGGACCGGTCAATGTGGCGTCACTTGGGGGAGGCCTATGTCCAGCAGCGGACGTCTTTCGGCTGAAATGATGATGATGATAATGACTTATTTGCAACCGCAAGATCGAAATTACCTTTAGTGCAATATTTAATTAGTTAAATATTGCATATAATAGATTTTAAGGTAAAATGTATTATTTATTTGATTATCCTATTGCCCATTTCCTTATTTTGTGCATACATTTATTTCTAAAAATAACTAAACTATAAATAAACTCAATAATGTATCTGAACTTGTCATAATGAAATGTTTTGAAGTGTTTTGACTGTGAACTTTACTGCTTAGATAAACCTTTAATAACAACAATTTAAGTAACATAGAAATTCTATACAAATTATCATGGTTCATGATTAAAAAAGTAAAATCCCAACAGCACAATATGCACTGAAAAGGAAATTACATTTTTTTATTTATAAATAAAGCCACAATCAAAATGTAATGGTTAAAATTATATTATAGCTAGCTCACTGATGCAAAAGAATTTTCTATTCGATCCAGTGTCACTTTAGCAAGAAATATAAAAAAACTAAATTTGATCATTAATAATTCTGATATTAAATTACTAATCCTATCAGTATTCAGTTGTGACTTGTCAATTGTTGATGTTTGCAACCATCTGCGAAATCAGTGGACATCATTGCTACCATCATTTATTTATTTTTATTTTTATCATCTCCCATCTCAGGTAGAACCCGAGCAAAATTAACACAGAAGCATGGATTGACACAAGAAATGAGGACTTAGCTCAGCAGTGGGACAAGTTAGGCAGTGGATGTTGATGCCATTCAAAAAAATTGTTAAGGTGGCCAGATAATTTTGTGCCTCTACTTTGTCTAGGAAACCGCTTCCTTTGAAGAATGACTTTGGATTTAGACTTCAAAAAGTATTGATTCTCAGACTTAAATTAATAAATGACTTGATTTTTTACTACTTACTTAAAATATATTATTATTTATTATTTCACTATCGTCATCTAATCAAAATAATGAATAAATCTTCTTTTACCAGTATAGTAGCAGTAGGGTTTATGAAACTGGGATTCGGTGCCATAGAAAAACTGTTACTTCCCGGGTTTTACTATGGGACTGAAACCTGGTTTTGTGGTATAATATATCTTTTAACATTTCCCATAGACATCTCTCTCTCTCTCTCTATTAGTTGTCATACCTGTGGAAATCCTCTTTGCAGTCCGATTAGCTAGCTAATATTGGCCAAGAAGACATAAATCAACAAACTTTTTTGGCTTGACCGGCCTGTTCTTTTACAAAAGTTCATTTGTCATATTTTGGTTTTATTTTTAAAAAAATTCTACAAATTGGTATGCCAGTGAACCAAAAGGAAGAAACATTGTACAAAGCGGTGTGGATATAATAGCTAAGATAAACAACACAATGTTTAGTTTTTATCTCCTATTCTATCGGATTCAATTGTGAGTTTTGTGTCATGAATTAATTAAATAACTGTTTTGCAATTTATGACCATAGAAGGGGTTAAAACTACGTTTTTAATTAAAATCGCAGTAAGTTCACTCTTACAATGATTTTACAGTAAGGAACAGCAATGTTAGAAATTAAAATACACACCATAAAATTGCAATCCAAAAGTTTATATTTACGACACATATCCACACACTCACAACACTAACTTATTACGTTTCTAAAACATTTAAAGTCACCAATATTTTACTTTCCCATTAAAAACTCGTTCGATCGCAAAAAGTTTTTCACAAACGTCACGTCACGTAAATATTTTCATCGAACTGTCAAAATTATATTACCCGATTGAAAAAATAGAACACGGATACGGAACAGGCGTTTAAATAAACGCGGCATTATGATTTAGTCGGTTTATAAATAAAAAATTGGCGCAAAAAAATTGTGAGTTGCGTTTTGTTTTACTATAGCATTCGCGAGGATATCCAAGTTTTTCTGTGTCGAAACTGTTACGCGGTGTGAAGACTGCTGTCCGGTTGCAGCGGCCTTCTAATACTGTTCAAGAAATAACGTGTGATAGCATTCGCCGTTCGCCGTCCGCGGCCGGTTTACGCACAGGCAATATAGGTACAATATACCTACAATGCCACAATAATTACGGAGACAAGACAATTACTGCACAAAATAGTCCCGCTACTGTTTGAGGTCGTTTGCGTGCTTTTTAATAATCGAGTGGCTCAATGGCCTTATTTTAATAATGAGATGATCATAATAACGGCGATTAGGTCATTATTAGTTTTTATAAAAACTTGAAAAGCGAACGTCAAATAAATAACTTTATAGTGAGGATATGAGAATCTTGAGAATGTATCATTCACTAATCTGTTACGCGGATGAAGATTTTGAACTTTCTGTAGTTTTACGGGTAGGCAGGGGCGAGATTAAAAGACCCCAATTGGAATTTACTTAGGTAAGATAAATACCTAATCGTTTATTTGTGTGAAACATAAAAATAATGTCCATTTTCGTACAAGCATTTCATACGGAACGGATTCTACGTTTTGTAGTAAACAAAAACAAATTGTAAAGCCAAATGAGTTTAAAAGAGTAACCATGGAGTAGTTTCTTGCCGGTTCTTCTCCATAGGAAACGACCAACCCGTAGGCCTATGTGAAATAAAAATATTTTGATTGATTGATGTACCACTAACTTTATTTAGTCGGGTTTAATCAAAGTGCGGTCTGTGAATCTCGTCCTTATTCTTTACGTCACATTGGAGATTCTAAATGGCTTAAAGTAAAAAAATACAATTTAACAATAAAAAAATATTTATTTTCAGTTCATTTCACATTTTCTTCTTCATCTTATGGATCAGCTAATTTTCTTTTTTTCGTGCTGTAGTGTTCCAGTTTCTCTTCTAAGCTCGCTGTAACAATTACAGGTTTAATTTTTAGAGTATCATCAAAACTACAAAGATGGGCTAAAGCCGGAGCGAAGAAGTGAAGTGCGAAAACCGACCAATCACATTAGTTGAAATCTACATCGCGTCTCACGTCTCTCCTGTGATTGGTCGAATCTTGCACATGTCCTCTCCACTTCGCTTGTATTCGCTGCACTGAAGTTCGGGCCTTATGGTAAAAACGCTAGGTCGCTAATCATATTTTGATCAACATAAAGCCTGACATTGACCTGCAAATTGCAAAAAACGTTTTACGCTTCCCCCTTTTCTCTGTGTTATCACAGAAGCTCATGACAGCTGATATCTTGATAGGGCACAGAATTAAAGTGGTATTTGTACCTACAGTCTTCGTAGTTATTTTATTTACCTACCTCTGATTTTGCATCACTGTCAAAATCACAATGAGCCTTACTTTCGTTACCATAAGGTTGTCCCTCAAAATCAAAAAGGCCATTATTTTGTTTGCTTTAAGGTTGCTATTGGTTTACTGCTGTCAGTAAAAAAAGGAACTATGAAATGGCTGTAGAACCAAACTGGCATAGTCTAACTAACCGCCATTTTAAGATTTTTTACTTCGCTTTCACGTCATTTTATATTTCAAAATAGCTTTATCTCATCGGTCAGACTGAGACCTACCTATGGTCGCGTCATTATTAATAATACAAGACATATGCGTAATTAATAAAACATGAAGAGCGCTAATCCCACCGACAAACTGTCACGCAGTTTGGTGGGTTTATAATAATTTTACAAAGTGTTTGGTCCAGAATAAATGATTTATTTATTATTTTTATTATTTATCTACAATCGCCATTGACCTGCCTTCCCCATTCCACAAATGTTTACGAATAGCGCCCTACTTCCTGTCAATACCATTTAAGCGGCAAAAGATCCATGCAGTTCTAAAATATGCCTGGTCATTTGTTCTTGTGCGGTAAAGAAGACATTATTTAGGGCATACTTCCAGTCTTTCTATACGTGTAGTTTGTGGACTAGCTACACGCAGCGAAACGTCAGTGCCCTGCGGGTCCAATATAACAATGCTTTCAGGTTGCTGATGGGATTGCCTCGCTATTGCTAGACGGTTTTCACGCCATTATACGTAAGAGAGCAGCATCGCTGATGCAAAGGGTGAGGGGCAGTCCCAACAGTTACCTGAATGTAATTGCAGACTACATCCATAGGTGTGCGTGTGGATTGAGAGATCTTTTCGAAAAACTCTTCCAATCCCACCCAAATTATAAGAGGATTTAGGAAATAATTGTTAAAACTTCATGGTAGGGTATAAAATTTGTCAAACCTAAACAAAGAAAGTTAGAACTCATTAACTGGATCTCTCAATCTGGACAACTGAAGAAAAAGCCATAACGCGTATCCAAGAACATACTGCCTATGTGTTTATAATTTGCATTTTAATTAATTGTGAAGGATTTGTGAAAGCTGCTAAACAAAATTTCGATTCGTTTCAAAGCCACGTTTAAGATTTATAACAGTTTATATGGATCACTCAGAGTGGACAATTTTCAATTGAGTGATCTTGTAAAACACGACCTAGTACTGAAAAAGTATGAATAATTATCATGTTTATTACAAATTATGCTTCTGGGAGAATTCGTAAAACAAAAATCGTGACTGAAATCTTACTGGTTCAAGGGAAAATGAAAATTTAGTTTTTTTTCGATCGTCCCAACTGAGAGATCCTTAATTTGAACTATATTAATAAACCAAAACTTATAGGTAGAAGGTAGATACATCAGAAATTGTTAAAAAGGTTGTACTAAAATTTGACGAATCAGTCGTCCCTGTAAGTGTTATACTTAAAAAGATAAATATTTTTTTGCAATCCTTGAGGAAAACGTTGAGTAGGGTGACCATATCGCCGGTCGGAATCATTACCGGTACAATTCAAATTATGATGCTGTTTAAACGTTTTTATACAAGTTTATGTCTGGTTTCACTACATAATTTAAATAATATAAAATTACGTTTTTAAATGACAAGTTTCTGCTAAGTTAGGTACTGTATGTGTAGTGCTCTTACTAAGGAATTCTAAGTTCGTAATTCTAATTCTAAGTAAATCTTACACACAAAAAGTTCAGAAATTTTAAGGTAACCAAAAAAATACTTTATTTTTATTATTTAAACTTTTTTTAATTTCACTCATAATTACATACTTGCTCAAGTAAGCGTTCCGTTGACTCGCAAGATTGTAAGAAAGCAAGCCTACTTATTTTGTCAAGCCAATGAAATACTAAATACTTTCAATGACGTCAAATGCATAGCAGGTAGAAAATGGCTTTCGAATTTTTCGAAACGAAACCATTAACATTATGCAACAGCATTTAACGGCAATAAAAAAAAATATGATGAGTTAGAAATTCTTCGGCATCCAGAACGTTTATATAATATAGATGAAAAAGGCTGTCGATTAACATTGCACCACCAGCAACATGTTCTTGCACAAAAAGGCAGTAAAAGAGTACATTTTATTGCACAGGAGCATGCTGAAAACGTCACCATCGCTATGTGTCAATGCTTTAGGTAATTCAGTACCACCAATGAGAATATTCAAGGGTAAAAGGCTAAGGCCTGAATTTAACGATAATTTGCCTGATGGCACTATAGTCAAAATGGCACCAAAAGGTTAGCATGACTACTGAATTATTTATAGATTTCATCCATCATCTTGGCAACTACAAGTCGCCTGGAAAATGTTTGCTAGTTTTTGATGGACCTGCTTCGCATTTGGATGCTAGGATTGTGGATGCCGCAGACGAAAACCAAATCGTATTATATTGCTTACCCTCCAACACTACCCATGAGTTACAACCGTTAGATAAATCAGTGAAAAAATCATACGAACATCATTGGGATAAAGAAGTCTTGTCGTAGGCCTAAAGTCACCCAAAAAAAAAAAAAACGGACAAAATAAAAAAGTGTGTCTACCCTACTCAACGTTTTCCTTAAGGATTGTAAAAAATGATTTATCTTTTTAAGTATAACACTTACAGGGACGACTGATTCGTCAAATTTTAGTAAAATATTTTTAACAATTTCTGATGGATCTACCTTCTACCTATAAGTTTTGGTTTATTAAATATAGTTCGAAATAAGGATCTCTCAGTTGGGACGATCGACAAAAAACTAAATTTTCATTTTCCCTTGAACCAGTAAGATTTCAATCACGATTTTTGTTTTACAAATTCTCCCAGAAGCATAATTTTTAATAAACATGATAATTATTCATACTTTTTCAGTACTAGGTCGTGTTTTACAAGATCACTCAATTGAAAATTGTCCACTCTGAGTGATCCATATAAATTGTTATAAATCTTAAACGTGGCTTTGAAACGAATCGAAATTTTGTTAAGCAGCTTTCACAAATCCTTTACAATTAATTAAAATGCAAATTATAAACACATAGGCAGTATATTCTTGGATACGCGTTATGGCTTTTTCTTCAGTTGTCCAGATTGAGAGATCCAGATAATGAGTTCTAACTTTCTTTGTTTAGGTTTGACAAATTTTATACCTTACCATGAAGTTTTAACAATTATTTCCTAAATCCTCTTATAATTTGGGTGGGATTGGAAGAGTTTTTCGAAAAGATCTCTCAATCCACACGCACACCATCCATAGTCCTATTTGGAGGGTTCCCTATCCATTTGCATAAAATTTTAAGACCTAATATAACTTAGCATAATATTGTTTGGCATAATTATATTTTCGCATAATATAATTACGCATAACAGCTCATGCATAATTTTTTAAGCATAATATTCTAAAGCATAAATTTATTAAGCATAAAGTTCTAAAGCATAACTTGTTAAAGCATACCAAAGCATAAATTTATATTTATTTACGCATAATGATATTAAAACATATTTTTATAGGTATTTGGGTTTTTTTTTTCGCTGTTTGATGCATGAAGCAAGCAAGCATACAGCATGCAAGCAAGCATGCAGCAAACAAGCAAGCATGCAGCATGCAAGCACGCATGCAGCATGCAAGCAAGCATGCAGCATTCAAGCGAGCATGCAGCAGGCAGGGTTTCTGTCACGGCTCCGGCGCTGCGGGCCTCTGGCGGCCCCACGCGCCTACGCGATTTTAAATAACACTCTAGGGGTAGGACAAACAAGACCACGTGGAGTCGGTTTTGCAGCAATTCGGTTCTGTCACTAACTTTTGTTGCACAGCATATATAAATTATACATAATTAAGGACCACTGTTTCAATCAATTAACTTCTATCTGAGGAATAACCGCCATATTTATTTCTCATAATAGAAGTTAACTGATTGACATATTTTTTTATACAAAAACTGTCAAAACATCTAATATATTCTTCAGATAAAAGTTATCTCGTGATTGAAAAATCGTTTAAGTTACATAATGTTATGTAAAATAAATCATTTGCATGAAAATTGTTTTATTCATATTAATTGTATGCCTAAATATTATTATGCTAATAGTCATTAGGCCTACTAACGTTATGCGAATCAAATTTATGCCAAAACAAATTAGTCTTTAAGATGATTATGCATACATAAAATGTATGCCTAAAAAAATTATGCCGAAGTATTATTATGCCAAAACAAATTGTGCCAAAATCGTTATGCCGAAGTATATTAGGACAAAGAACATTATGCGAAAAGAAGGGATCCCTATTTGGAGGCATTAGATCGGGCTGCACGTATTGTAGGCTGACTGGCGTCTTTTCTCTTTTTATATCGTATTTGTTATATTTGTGAATTACTAACATAGCTTTGAGTCATCTTTGATGTACTACTAAGACTCTATGGACCGAAAAGTATGAAATAAATATTTTTAATTAAATTGAATTTGGATAGTTGGTTTCAAGCAATCTTTCAAATCAATAATTTAGATCAATGTTAGAATTACATTATTGGAACGAAGTTCCTTATCGCGCGTTGTGAAAGGGGGAAAAAATTCTTACGAAAAGTTGTCACGACACTTTTTGCTATAGTAAGCTATTGTAAGCTTTATTTCGTTAAAATAAAGTTGAAATTTCCTTAAATTACGTAGGTACAATTGGGGTGTGTATGTGAGTAAGGATAGATATGATTATTATTTTGAGTGACCGAACTACAAAGTACAAATTCGGTTGTGCAGTTAAGTAAGACGTATTGCTTCGAATTAAGGATTAATCTTCCTTAAATTAAATATTTTATTTTTCGCACACTAACTTAAATCTAAAATGTATTGATATTATGTACGTGAAAGGAACTTCGTTCCATCCGGGTGTCCCTTGACACCTCTCAAGTTTTTATTGCACAATTTTCATAGACAATCAAGTTATAGGACTATGAAGAACAGGGTGTAAAGTTCTTCATCTCCCATAGAAAAGAGAGGATCCTCCGACCAGACGGTGTTGTATTTGGTGCTGGTGGGCTACTCCGACAGTCGTTGTCCGGTTTTTCTATACAAGGTGTTTGTTTTGCATCCTCATCAAAATTCAAGAGGATGCCACAAAAGACATAAATAATCAATTATAATTACGGTACCTAGTTAATTATTAATAAACGCTGATTTTTTGGGTTGTTTAAGTTTGTCAGTATTTCAGAATAACACCCTTAACGTGGTTTAGGGAATAAGAAATTATCGAATAAACATTTGAGACTGTTTGTATGTATGAAAGCGTGGTTATAGGGCGAGGATCAGACGGGCCTCGTTTAAAACACGGGTGGTTCACACTTACCGATTTTCGTTACGTTTGAATCTGACGAGAATGCAAAACAACACCTTGTATAGTCTTAAGTCGCTGATAACAGTCTGTAGATGTTAGTTTTTCATGTGTGTCATAGATGGCGCTTTAGTACTATTTGTTCTATGTCGCTGTAGTTCTTTTTTTGTAGTGTCGCTACAAATGTCAGTGGAAATGTTTATTGAAAAAACAAGATGGCGTCGCATCAACTGTACTTACAACACGTCACCCTTTTTAGCAAAGGCGTATACACTTTTGCTTTAACACCCTGTATCAGGCAATCTGTGTAGGCTATCACTCTCTCCGTATCTTCCGTCTCGCTCCTGCTCAGCTTCAAATATTGAGACTCTATCTCATTGATAACTTCCTTTATCATTGTTGTCCTGAAACGATTAAAATAATGCTGTCTTATATGCAATTTAACTTCACTTGACGGAGCTTGAGGCTAAATAGTAACAGCCACTCGAGTCCATCTTCAAGTTAAACCTCACTACACTACACTATCCACGGACCAACCTAGGTAAGGTTGGTCCGTGGATGGGTGACCACTCATTGCATATCAAGTTTCCTCCCTTGCCTCGGAAAGCACGCTAAGCTGATGATTCCGGCTGTCTAATGTAGCAGTACTTTACATGGAGCGACTGCCTATCTGCCTTCCACAAACCAGTAACGGGGCAATATGATATTCCATGGTAAGACTGGCTGTCCAAATTTTGGGTTCTAACTACTCGTAACGACTGTCAAAGATCTACAAATGACAGTCAGGCCCAACGGCTTTCCGAAGTACAGAGGAGCACGATATGTGATGGATGGTCTCCCATCCACAGACTGACCTCGGCAATCGTAGCTTAACCTTCGATCGGTACGGCTGTTATTACTTAACGACGACACGAGCTTGAATATTTACTGAATACTCTGAAAACTTTTGGATCGTCTAAAGGTGATCGCTATTCGACTCCAATAAAGGACCGTCCATTAATCACGTGAGGCTTGAAAGGGGGGGGGAGGGGGTTTAGCGAAAATCACGAAATATCACAAGGGCAGAGGGGGGGTGTAGTAACATGTCACATGTATTTATTTTTTCGTCAAACGCGCGATTCTAAACCGAAAAGCGGCTTGTAGTGTGACCTTGACTCGCCGTTGCCTCAGACCAAATAAAAAAGTTAAGACGGAACTCTGCGAACAGAGAAGTGAGGCCAGTTTTGTAAACATGTGGGCGTGGGCCGGTGTTGCCATGATAATTCAAATATCCCCAAAACTACAAAAATAACGATATAATTAATAACGTTATAAATAATAACGTCATAATATGATATAAAAAGTGTCCTGGTGAGTGAGTTGTCGGTGACGGTAGGAGAAAGGAAATAGGAAATGTGTTTCAATAATAAAATTTGTTATGATTTATACAATTTAATTTACATATTTAAAAACCTTTATGCTGAATTAATTTCTTGTATGCTTGCCTCTTACTTTCGACTGATTTAGAAATAGTTTCTAACTTAGCAATATGGTGGAACCTAATGATTAAGTATTTCTCAATCACACACCGTATTAAATTAAGTTTATGTTCCTGCCCCGCATATTCATGTTTAATCTCTAAATTTCGAAAAACCTGGTTGTTTCCAATGAATCTCTTCAAGATATTCATAACAATAGTACGGTGTTGATATTCTGCGGTTACTGTGATACTTTCAATTAATAATTTTCGATTTATCTCTATTATCATAAATGTTAATTGTTAGAAAATAACCTTTGGATATCCGTTTTTTATCACATGACGTAACCCTTTATTTGTGTTGTAAAGATCTTCAATTTTAAAATGTGCAGAACAAACTACGCTGCGGGAAGTTGGTTGCCATGATAGTTCCTTTCGACTTTGATGAATCATAGCTATCCATTTCTGTTTAATTTTTTTATCTCGATCCGGAAATCTAAAAAAATAATGTAAAGCTGTAAGTATTACTACACATAGGTATTAATAAACTTGAAAAGGTAACACACGCTTTTACAATATTAATACATATTAATAAGGATATATTTGAAACACGGTTCACAAACCGTTCACAATCGGCGAAGATATCGCGTCGCGTAGTCATAAACATTTATAAAATACAGAAAACATTTTTAACCATTCAAACATTGTTAAGAAACGAGTAACGTTACGTTACTCACTTACTTACTTTTTGTTTACCCTATAAAGGGTAAAAAAAACACTTCATACTGGCAACACTTGTGTTCCAAGTAATAACCTTAAAATTTTATTTTTATTTATTGAAAAATATTTGTTTCCAAATTAATAACGTGTGAAATGTGATTCCATCCCGCTTTTTATCTTTCGAAGATTGATTGTTACACCCTTTCACGACACAATTCGGCATTTTCACACGTTTTGCTCCCACGAGCCGCGATGGCTAGACTGACAAGGCAAGGCGTAGTTTACGTTGTACGTGTGTGCGTGTATTGTGTATGTACACGGCGAGGCGTAGTTTGACCGGCCTCACTTTGCTGTTCGCAGAGTTCCGTCTTAACTTTTTTATTTGGTCTGAGGCCGTTGCCAGGCGACGAACGAAGTACCTGTATTTAAAGATAATATTCTAAAAATTTTAAGATTCTGTGTAGGTACTAAAAATACACGTGATTTTGGGTGGGGGCGTCTTAAACCTCACCACGTATCATTAAGGGGTAGGGGGGGTTAAAACATGCTAAAAAAACATCACGTGATTAATGGACGCCCCTAACTTCGGATACATAATAATCTATAGATTATTCGTCAGCGTAAGAAAGATTACAAACTTGATGTTTTGTAGGGTCCATTCGCTTTGCAGTTGTGCCAAGACATCCGCCAACTGATGTCTATCATACCTCCAGCCAGGTCCTGGCAAGTCGTATGAGCAGTGGAACAGGTTTAGAGGTAGGTCTAACGCCATGTTATACTGCGGTTTTCTGAAAAAATACATTCTTAATATCATGCTTGTGATCCCGAAGCCGTGCTCCACCCACATTTAGCCATTTATGTTCTAGTACCATGTAATAATGGGCAAGTCTATTGCCGTCAACCGAGTACAGGCCCCCTATTCACAAACGCTCGGAATCGATTTCGATTCGATAAGTCGTCTATCTTGTTTTGGCATTACGAAAGCGAGCGAGATAGACATACGACTTTCCGAATCGAAATCGAATCTGAGCGTTTGTGAATACGGGGGCTGATCTAAACTCCGTGGCTACTACTGAGAAATTCCTGATCGAAAGATCCAATGACACTTTGCTCGACCTGGCAATTGAACCCAGAACAGTTACGCTAGCGACCACTAGACAAACGAGGATGTTAAAAAACAACACGTTCATTTTTCACTGACAGAATTTCTTACATGGGGACTTTTTCAAAAAAAAAAAAAAACAAAAAAATACTAAAAAGTCACATCTGAGTTTAGGAAAAAAAAAAATTTTTAGAACTATCCATTGATTTCGAAAAGAAAACTCCACGTTTATTTTGCCAGCTGCTTATATGGAAAACTAATCGGCGAAGTATTGGGATACGACAATTTTGAAAAGGATAGTTAAAATTGCCGTTGGTGGGCCGATGATATTGGGCAATGTTCTTCAGAAACGTCAGCTGCGTTGTACTTGAAACCGGCGGCTGTATGACCAGATGTGTGAACGTGGATGAGGCGACAGGATTATAAAAATCATAGCACGTAGTGTACTACCAAGGGAAAAACGTATGCGTTTATGTTAAGGCACTCCCTCACCTGAGCATTCGCATGTAATGTAACTCAAACTCAAAGCATTTATTTCAATGAGACCATTACAGGCACTTTTGAAAGTCAAAAAAACACAAAGCTGCAGTCCAAAACACAAGTCATAATAACTTGTGAAAGTACTGTAGTTGCCAATTCCAAAGCGTAGATAAAAGCCTCTATGGATAAGAATGGGCAAGAAACTCTATGGGACACTCTAGAACAATCTAAGATTCGATTTTGTACAGAAACAAGTGGTTGTTACAAATTAAAGGTTGCGCACTGTAATGCTCAGTCTCCTCTGTCACTGATGCAGTGCACTGTCAAAATCTAAGATTCGATTTTGTTACTACAGGCAACTGTTATTACAGGCGGATGCTCCCGGTGAAGGAGAGCCTTAAAGTTAAACATATCTTACCTAGGATACTTCTCCACATCCAACAACTGGCTAATAACTTCAGGAGCCTCCTTCCCCTCACCGATGAGCAGTAAAACTCCCATGATGCACCGGATCTGGTGCCAGAGGAACGCGTTACCCTCGATCAGAAGGTAGTACATGGAGGTGGCTGGACATATGAAAAGAAGGTATTCGAATTAGTGGCATTTAAAAGTATCTTTGCAGTTTGATTACCAGAACATAATAATCATAAATCTATAGCAGTCCACTGCTAGACTTAAGTCTGTTCAATCGCACGCCATTTAACTTGCTTCTCGGCAACTCTCATCCAGTTGCTACCAGCTACCCTGAGAAGATCATCGCTCCACCGAGCCTGAGGGCGTCCCACCTTACGCTTGCCGATTCGCGGTCTCCACTCAAGAACACGTATACCCCAAGGGTCACCGGTTCTACGGGTAATATAGCCGGCCCATTATCACTTCAGCTAACTTATCCTGTGACCTATGTCGACAACGTCCAGAACATTACAAACATGTTCACACACGAAAACCAAGAAACCAAATCGTGACTGAGTACCTACTCGCTGGCGTGGGCGGTGTGAGCGGTCAGCCATTAACTATTGGTTATATTGTATTGTGGTGGTTATGTATATATATATTGTATGTGGTGTAACGGAAAGGGTATATACATACTTAAGGGTGTGCTACAGACCATCAAACTGAACATGTTTCTCCATCGGACAAACATCGTAAAAATTATCAGCTGCCCCATACATTGGGTCGAATAGGTATTGTGTATGGGGCAGCAGATAATTTTTTCGCTATTACGATGTTTGTCCGATGGAGAAACATGTTTAGTTTGATGGTCTTTAGCACACCCTTAAGTATATATATACACTTTCCGTTACATCCTATATTTAAGGGTAAAAAAGGACTTACGGAGTTCCCCATCCGTATAATTCAGCGGCAAAACATCAGCGCTGAGTATTTCCCGCCGGAACTGTACCACACCGTTACCGACGTCCATCTTACACAGATTACGAAAATCATGCGAACCAACAAGATGGCCGCAGGCCGAGCGCATCGCTTCTATGTCCAAGGCAGAACGAGGAAAATAGTACTTATATTTGCGTTTTTTACAGTTGAACCTGAAAACAATATAATGTAGGTATGACGCATTAGATTTATTAAAGTGAAACTTTTATTACATCGTCTCAAACTTTTTCGTCTGTGTGTTGCATGTCGCGTGACGGTCGGCCGCGGAGTAGGGATAAAGTGAAAGGCGCTCCCAATTTTTTTTATTTAAATGTCTATAGTACGCATTCACTCTCGTTATTTTATTGAGCTTCTAAATAATATTTTGTTGTTTTTTGTTGTATTATTTTTATTACATATAATTATTACATAAGTTTATCGAGGTTATTCTAATCATGGAAACTGAGCAGAGGCTGGTCACACCGAAGAGTCGAATGCATGACTGTTTGCAGGTCATCTTCCCTACCTAGTAGAACTACGTAGTCACAAATCTTGTAATACTGATCATAGCCATCTCTTAGTGAGTTTTAGAAAATATTACCCTCCATGGTAGCGTTAAAGTTTTTGGAAGTTGCAGAAAAAGTTTCACTTCAATTATTAAAAAATTAGGAATATGTCAACGTCCTCTTACCGTGCACTATATTCTGGCATGTCCTCCGGAATAGGGATCCAAGCAACAGCTTTAATGTCTTTAGGCAGCAGCCTGTTCAATATTTTACAATACGGCATCTCATTGTCTATCGCTTGCTGTGAGTACTGCTGAGATGAAGGAAACTTACTGCGTAAAGATATTGATATTACCTGTAAACATAATCAGATTCTATGGGACTGTAGCTTCACGTTTATTGTTTTTCGACTTATCAAAACTTCTTGTATTCTGGCCTACTTGAAATAAATGATTTTGATTTGAAACAAAAATATTACTTTTTGCAGGTGTAGGCTGGAATATTTTGACCTTTATTTTGTAATTATTTCAATAAACAATCCCAGTCAATATTTAGTGTCAACTAAGGCTGGCTACTTTGATCAAAGAACAGGAGGACTGGTGCATACCTGTCCAAAAGAGCTGACACCTTTATCGGTCCGTCCACATCGATGGTAATTTGATGTTTCTCTACTTTGGATCAAGCATGATTTGGTCAATGCATGGAAGAGGTGATGCTCAATGGTCTGGTTGGTGTCTTCTTGGACCGCTAGACCATTGTAGTCCCAACCAAAGTAAAGAACACGCAGTAGGACTCGACGGAAGTGGCACCTGGGAAACAAATAACGTTATATCAATACTTTATTTACTGAAGAAAGAAAATCCAAACTTTTATTATTTATGAATGTTATTATAACATAGCGGCAGGGAGTGACTTGCACACTTATGTTGATAATGGCAGCTAGCTTATTGCGGCTTACTGCATTGACCTAACCTAACAGACAGATGTGTTGCTGGGGATTTTGTTCCGCTACTTCTTCTTCCCAGCTTAAACACTAGGAAGTGGCGAAGGGCAGTCGTTTTGGGGGACTGTCTCTTGTAATTTTGACGTTCGAAAAGTGCTGATTATCAGCCTAATTTGAATAAATGATTTTTGATTAATTGATTTGACCCCTTTCATGTACTCTCCAGGGAATATATAGGCTCTAAGGAGTATTACAGCCTATAGTCCCTATAATAGCGACGGTTTTAAGAAACAGTGGCTATTAAGGCACATAGAAACGTAGTATTACTTACTTGCTAAAATCCAACTCATTTTTTACTTCTTTTGCGTTTTGTTTAGTACAAGTTTCTGTAAAGTTCTTGCTTATAATATTTTTCAGTTGTAAATTATGAGCTTCCAGCTGAATAATTCTCGCGATGAGATCCTGTAAATGTATTTTGGTTTTGTGAAATACGATTTGAAGAGGTTATGTACATGTAACGGTATTTTTCGGGGCTTATTTACTTCTCTATTCAACAATGACAACTCTTCCTTCGGTGTGATATCGGTATTTTTCTTTTTCGGCGGCATTTTCGTAACTAAACTAGAAAAAATATGAAATATTTACAAATGCCTCCACGATATCAAAGCAACAACAAAAGATAAAGTTGACATCATGTTATTGTAGACATTAGAGATGAAGCGTATATATTAGAACAGATCCAGGGATTAGGTATTTAACGATACTAGGCTGCACCTATTCCAACTTTTCAAATACTTGATCCACCTAGTCTCACTGTGCCTACGTAGTCCACGGCACCCGGCGTCTCGCCCACATCGAAGTACCGACGGCGAAGCGAGATAGCATTATGTTGCCGTAGATATTAGTCTGCTTTGCCGCTCATTCATGTTTGCCAAAATCATTCGTGTGTCAGTCACTTGAATTTGAACCCTAATTCAATAGCTTAAAAGTAATGCGACGTGCACTAGTATTTTCATAAATCATTCATGTGCCAGTCATTTGAATTGGAACTTTAATTCAACAGCATTAAAGTAACGCGACGCGCACTCGAGTTTGCAAGAATATATTCTGTCCTCTTTTCCAACTACACCATTCCACAGTCCTTCCATCTTTGTCTCATTACTCGATCGAGACTAGTCGGGACTCGGTACTAGGCAGACTTTATAGAATAGGTACTTTGACAATACTCGATACGAATGAAGACTATATTATGCAGGCGAGTATCAAGTGCGGACTCCGTATTGATACCTACACGACGTCGCAAAAACCTATCAGACTTATTTAGTGATTGGTTTTCGTAACGAAGTTTTGATATTTCTTTCTGTAATTTATTTTTGTATTAAGATATTAATAATTTGTTATTAATGATGTGTCGCTTGGGATCATTTTACGGACAAGGGACAAAAAATGGCTGAGTGTAAAATTAGTAAAATACAATTGAGATTTAAAAGTTCCGTATCAAATCTTACAAAGCACCCAAAACGTTGACAGTCCTAAGCCTGTGCAAAGTATGAAGGGAAGATTACAATTCATTACTGCGTACGTATCGTACCACCGATACGTGCAAAGACTAAGCATCTATAAAGTATGCGTATTTAATGGACTAGGTGGACTAGGTGGAATAGGTATTTGGATCGAGTATTTGTACGGACTTGGACTTGGTGCACCTAGTACAAAATTTACCTAGTACGACCCATCTCTAGTAGACATTGAATAATTGATTGGCATGGTATGACAGTGACAAGCTGACAGAAGTGACAGCAAGTTTTTTTTTCAATAATTTCCCTTATTTTAGTCTTTTTAGCCACAACGGAACGGATAAGGTAATATTATGTTGCGTTTAGAGTGAGAGGTTTTGTGTGCCAATGAATGTTCCCACTTATCTCCTAGCTAGACGGTTTGAATAATTGAAATAGGCATTAGTTGTTAAATAGGTGTGGGTGTGGTGGAGATATCTCGCCAGGGGGCGCTGTAAAGAACTTTTTCATTACTCATACTCTGAAAGTAGATCTGCATAGCTATTCACAACCAATCGATTGGCCAACTAATCTAATCGAGTGACCGTGCAATCGATCAAGTCCTCCAAACGCTATTCACACAACCGATGTCGATCGATTTTGACCAATTTTGACATTTTCCATCGATTGTGATAAATAAACACTGACTATTGTTTATTTATATGTAGATTTTGTATTGTACAATTATTAAAATAAACAGGAATTTCAAAATTACAGGCTGATCTTGTAGATGGGCCTGAAGACATGCATTGCATGCATTAATGTCAACTTCGTTTAATGTATTTTTTATAGAATTAAGTATTGTATTTGACACCTTTACTTTATTTTGGATATTTCAATAGTGTATCCCTCAGCTACAGCCGTGGACTTCCACCCTCCATGGCGTTTCAAACTGGTAATATCAGTATACGATACTTTTGTTCTAAAATTGTTCCATTTTTAAAAACATCATTTACATTGTCTCGATTTCGAAGTAATATTATAGGTACCTGGCTGTATGTTCAGAATGTCTTTAGCTTGTGTTTTAGAATTTATGACGATTCGCATAATGCAACGCGATGTCGTTATGGGTATCGTAATGAAACCGCTGTCAATTTTGTAATTCGAATATAACGAAACCGAAGTAGATAAAAAACGTTTTAATACTAACTGTTTCAAAAACAAGAGAATTAAATGGTTATCATTAAAAATTCTGTTATAAGTACTATTTATTTTTTACATCCATAATGGGTTTTATCACACCAATTATTTGAGCATATGTCGAGTCTGCCTCATGTCTGGGTGGTAGACAGTCTCCATGCGCCAAGCTGAGACCCGCATATACAACTTCGTTTGCGGTGGCCTGGGAAAACATACATATTCAACCTGTTAACAAATGTTTCCCAGTGTTGGTGAAATAGGACACCTTCAAACAGGTTTTTTGATGGTATATTACTCTTAATGATATCACTAATGATATGAATGCTATGGTATAACGTTACCACACTTACGTAAGTATTCAATTCTATGGTGTCTACTTGATCTGAATTCCGATGACGATATTTTTTGACGCTTATGTACGTCACTAATATTATAACACAGACACATATCATTGTGACGGGTATCACGTAGATTAACACGTTTTGTGAAGTCTGCGACTGTTTGTCGGTTTTGTCTGAAAACATAAATCATAATCGTTAGTAATTTTACTGTATAGACTGAAACAGGTCAGGAGTACGAACAAAAGGGGGTACAGTTCTGCATCCCTTATAGAGAAGGGAGACTCCTTCGACCAGAGGCGTGTTTTGTCTGGTGGGCTACTGTCTGACCGTTACTGTCGGGTTTTTGTATATGTTCTTAAGTCGCGGATAACTTTAATGGCGCGATGTAGGATTTTGAAGTTAGTTCTTCATTTTACATCAAAGATGGCGCTGTAGAACTTTTTGTGCTATATTGCTTTATTGCGTTTCGTAGTGCCGGTAAATGCAAGTACTTCCGGCCGAGTTGTTCCCAGTTAGACCGCGACAACGCGACGCGACGTTAAGATCAGGTCGACATCTTACAGTATTGGATTACCATACAGGTAGAAACAAATGCAGTACGAATAGTGTTTAGTTAAACTTTGTACAGTACGTCGATTCTGTAAAATTCAGACGACAACTCACATCTCACATCGCTATCCACTGTCACTTCGCGTAAGGTTCAAAATTACCTTGATTTTGTAGCCAAGGGAGCGTCGAAGTGACAGGGGAACTACCTAACAGAATGCCACTTCTTACGTCATCTCATACTTTATGTGTCAAAATCTCCCTGTTAATTTAGTTGAACTCGCTGACACGCTCGTAGTGGTGGCGCGGGTTTTTAGAATGCCAATCAAGAAACTCACAGCGGATTTAGATTCGAAGTTCTAAGTGAGGTCTTACAGAATCAAACCGCTGGTCATCAACATGTGAACTGGACCAAAGAAAGCTAGCTTTATTGAAAAGAGTAGATAGAGAGCTCAGCAGATAATACATACTATCATCATTTCGAGTAATCCGAGTAGTTGTTTCTATATATTTAAATGGCGTTGTTGGAATATCAGAATCTGATGAAGTAGCATTTTTATCAAAGTAATTTGTATCAGGAACTGACCCTGGTGTTGTTGATTGTTTATTACTTTCTGTAATGAAACGTGTACCTGCAACACACAATATTTTGTAGATCATAGCTATTACTAGTGGATTATCTTTACCAGCACCGTTGGTTGGTTATCCATACTAATATTATAAATGCGAATGTCACTCTGTTTGTTTGTATGTTTGTTTGTTACCTTTTCACGACTAAACGGCTGATCGGATCTTAATGAAATTTGGCAAGAAGATAGATTTCAACCTGGGGAAGGACATAGGCTATTTATCATCACGCTACGACCAATAGGAGCGGAGCAGCAATGAATAATGTTGTGAAAACGGGGAAAATGAGACGAAGTTGCGCGGGACAGCTAGTATTAAATATATCTTGCTATCCTGGATTGTTGCAAGGCTAAACGCCGAGGCTCGAATAAGTTAACAAACTTTTACCTCGAAATATTAAATATGTTTTTATAATTGTTCAAAAGTATTCGGGTCAACCTACAAAATCATATGAACATACTAGCTACTCCCTGCGACTTCGTTCGCGTGGATATATATTTTGATGTTTTATTCAGGGATAAAAGAAGCCTATGTCTTTCTCGAAGATATATTTATATTTCATACATGACTGTATTCGAATATTCTAAAGGGTGTAAAACACCTCTTAACGAAGCCGAAAGGCACTGGTTCTCCCTGTCATTGCGATCATTGTTTTGTTCTACACCATATCTGGGAACCTTCTAGTTACGGAGATATTAGGGGTCAAAGTTCCAACTTTTTGACAAGTATTTTTTTAAATACAAGTTTTTTATGTAAGATTTTTACTTTAAACACCTCCACGACCCCCGTACTATTCAATCCGTCCATCAGCACAATGTTCTGAGTGCGTTACATTGAGTTCTACCACAAAACATGATTTTACACCCCCCAAAAAAAAGTCGTTTCCCAGCAATAATTTTTGCGTAAAGTTATTTAGTTTCATGTACAGAATGCTTGGTTGACGGCTTCGTGATGAGGTGATTTACACGGTGTATAAAATATCAAAAGGCTTACCTACCTATGCACCACCGATACCGTCACTGACTTCAGTGACGCGCTCGAGAGCCCCTTATCACCGCCGCCTGCCGACAGAGGCTTACCGCCAGCCGTCGCCGCCGCGATTAAGGCTACTCCAAGACCCATTGTAGTGAAACCCATTGTTTCGCAAACAAAGGTCCAGTCCGCACCTGCGTCCATTGTTCCCGTTTCTGAGAACATGGACAAAGGCTCACCGCCAGCCGTCGCCGCCGCGATTCCGGCTAACCCCGGACCCATTGTTAAGCAAACAATGGATCAGTCCGCACCTGCGTCCATTGTTCCCATTTCGGAGAAAATGGACACAACTGTGCCAGTCTCCGACTCGGAATCGGTTATAGATTCCTGCTCTGCTTCCTCGTCCTCTGAAGACGACTATCAAGTCGTCGGAAAGGGCAAGAGGAAAAAGGGCAAAAACTCTCAGGCCACCATGGCCAAAAAATTAGTCGCGCTCCCTCTCATCCCCTCTCCCGAGGCCTCCCGTCCCACCTCCCCGGTCCCCGCACCAAAGTCCGCCGCTGCTCATACCAGCAGACCATCTAGCCCTAAGGCTAACTCTTCAGCCACTTCTTCAAAGAAGCTGAAGCCCCCTCCCCCGTTGTTCATTCAGGACAAAGGGAAATGGACAGACGTGTCCAAAATGTGTGTTGAGCGCCGAATTCAATACACTAGCGCAAAAAGCACCCAGCAGGGTATCAAAGTGGTAGTCCCTACGACCACCGACTTCAGGGAACTAACCCGTCAGCTGATCGGAAGGCACATAGCCTTCCATACATACTCCCTTCCAGAGGAGAAGCCCACCCGCGTGGTGATCAGGCGGATCCCGAAGGAAATCCCCACGGAGGACATCCTAAACGACCTCCAAGGCCAGGACATCCCGGTCGCAGCCGTCCACCGCCTTCATAAGGCGAGAGGTGGAGACCAGTACGATATGGTACTGGTCATCTGTGACCCAGTAGAAGGACACCACCCGATCTTCAAAGTGAAGTCGGTATGCTCCCTCACAGGCATCTCAATAGAGAAGCCTTACCGCTCAACCGTAGTAGGGCAGTGCCACCGCTGCCAGCTGTACGGACACAGCCAAGCCAACTGCCATGCGCCGCACAGATGCGTAAAGTGTCTAGGCGACCATGGTACGGCAGACTGCCCCCGACCCAAAGACAAATCGCTATGCACGGAGCCACCAAGCTGTGTGCTTTGCGGCCAGTCGGGCCACCCGGCTAACTACCGCGGCTGCCCGAAAGCCCCCAAAGGCTCCTCTTCTAAACTGGCGAAGCGTGCAAACGCCCGCCAGCAGAGAGAAAGCCCATCGGTGAGGCTACCAACTGCACAGATGCCGGAGAGACTCAGCCCTCAGAGGCCCTCTCCCTGGACCTCGCTGAACCACCAGAGAGCCTTCCCGGCACTCGGCAAAGCAAAGTCCAGCCCCATTCCCGGGCTATTAGATGCCCCTGTCCCCACTCCCGTGGCCCAAGCGAGCGCACCGGCGCCCGCTCGTCCCGCGCCTCCCGGCCCCGCGGCCGCGGTCTCCTCTCCTAACGTAACTTTAGAAACGTTAGCAAAGTTAGTCACCCCCGAAGCAGACCGCATGGCGGCAGATCTCAGGGAGGCTAACACTGACGGTGATAAGCTTAAAATTATCCTCAAGAACCTAATCAAGTTAGGCGAAGCCTTCAGCGGCATTAATCTTTAATTTCAATGGATAATACGAGATTAACGTGTACCAAACCCCGATCCCTTAAATTAGGGTACTTTAATGCCAATGGCATTAGAGGCCAGCGTGATGAAATCGCCACCTTCCTCCGTGACCATCAAATTGATATCCTCCTCATACAGGAGACCTTCCTCAAGCCCAGTCACCGCGATCCGAGAATTGCCAACTATCGCATAGTTCGCAACGATCGGTCACGTTGCCACAAGGGCGGTACTCTAATCTATTATAGAAAGGAACTGCACTGCATCCCCTTAGATCCCCCTCCCATGGAGTCTTTGCTCGAGACTTCAGTTTGTCGACTAGGCATGACCGGTCCAAGGGCGGATCCAGCTTTGGCCCCAGGAGGGGGTCACATAGTCGTGATCAAGTCAAGAACTTATAATTTAATTTTGAATACAATAGATACAAGTAAAAAGTAGGTATTTTATTAATGTACGTAAGTACTGTACTTGCCTGGCAAAGCCTGGGTCCTGGCCTCGGAGGCTCTCGGGCCACGACTGGAGGGGCTCTTAAGCGCATGCTTGGAGAGAGGCCAGTTCCCACTTCGTTGGAAGACGGCGAAACTGGTCCTCATCCAGAAGCCGGGGCGCCCTGCGGACTCTCCGTCCACATACCGGCCCATTGTGTTCCTCAACGAGGTGGGTAAGCTCTTTGAAAGAGTCATTGCTAACGGCCTCGCCGGGCACCATGTGGGGATGGGGCCGGATCTTGCGGAACACCAGTTTGGTTTCCGCAGAGGGCGCTCGACGGTGGACGCCATCATGCGCGTGAGGGCTCTCACGACGGTGGATGCGGTGTCCCGGGGTGGGGTCGTCGTGGCGGTGTCTCTTGACATCGCCAACGCCTTCAACACCATGCCCTGGACCTGCATTAGGTAGGCACTCCGGTATCACCGGGTGCCGACCTACCTTCGTCGTGTAGTCGGGGACTACCTGACGGACAGGGCCGTCATCTACCCTGGTCGCAACGGAGAGTGGAACCGGCGAGAGATGTTTTGCGGTGTTCCACAGGGATCGGTTCTGGGGCCACCCTTGTGGAACATCGGCTACGACTGGGTGCTGCGCGCCGACCTCCCTAGCGGTGTCAACGTATTTTGCTACGCTGACGACACGCTGGTGCTGGCACAAAGGAGGTCGCACGAGGCGGCGGCCGAACTAATGACACGTACGCGGGGTTGCGATAGTCGTGGAGAGAATCCGGCAATTGGGTCTCGAGGTGGCATTGCACAAGTCCGAAGCTATGTGCTTTCATGGGCCTCGGAATGCGCCACCGTCGGGATCCATACTGACGGTAGGAGGAGTTTCCATCGGCGTCGAGTCGACGCTGAAGTACCTAGGGCTTGTCCTCGACAGCCGGTGGAACTTCGTGGAGCACTTCCGACGTTTGGGCCCCAAACTGGAACGGGCAGGGACTGCGTTCAAGCGGCTCTTGCCCAACTTGGGGGATCCAAACGCCTCCTGCCGGAGGCTCTACGCGGGGGTCGTGCGGTCCATGGCCCTTTACGGGGCCCCGGTGTGGGCGCGTTCTTTGAGGCGGCGAGCCGCCCATTACCTGAACGCACCCCAGAAGGTGGTAGCCGTAAGGCTGCTCCGGGTGTACCGCACGATCTCCGGCGAGGCGGCGAGCCGCTTGGCCGGATTGCCGCCATGGGATCTGGAGGCGATAGTACTCGCGCGCCTGCACGAATGGCGCGTGGAGGCACTACGCAGGGGGGAAACTCCGCTGCCACGGCAAATTGTTGCTCAGCGGACAGACCTCCGGCGCGATCTCATAGCGACATGGAGACAGCGACTGTCGCAACCACGTGCAGGGCACGCCACAATAGTGGCGATAACTCCCCTCTTTGAGGAGTGACTTGTCATAACAGTTAGAGGTATGTCGAGGGGTATGACGCAAAACTCCGCAAAAGTGGTGGTACGATTAGGGTTTCCAACAAACAAAATAGAAACAGACAAAATACATATAAGTATTTAAATAACAAAATCTATTTTAATTTTACGTCTTCTCCGGAAACGTGTTATTACGTCATTTACGTCAATGGGTACGTTTTTATGAATGTGGAGAAGTGCCAGTCCGGTTAGGCGATCTTCAACCATTGAAGATCTTAGCCACGATTTAATTCTGCGCAACGTAGAGAAAGACCTTTCTGCTGTCGCTACACTGACAGGTAGTGTAGCCATAATACATAAAAAATTGTGAGGTCCCGACGATACACTTGATATTTTCATCGTGTGAATTTATCTAAGATTTTAGGTTAGGTCAGTAAGCTTAAGGTGCTACCCTAACCCAATGACAGAGAGAGAGACAATAAATACAACATTCAACACAAGCTATATAGTTACATAAAATCTGTATGGTGACAAAATATATAAATAAAATCATTATGTTCAATTAGTGGTCCACCTAAGTCCTGGAACCAGCTCAGGGGGGGGTCATGACCCCCATGACCCCCCCCCTGGATCCGCCGTTGGACCGGTCATCAATCGATCACTATTGCCTCCGCGTACATCCCTCCCGGCGGCACGTCCGAGGAGCACACTCTGTTCACCAAAGACCTTGCCGTCCTCTTCGGCTTGAGTGACTCCGTTATCATAGCGGGCGACCTCAACGCCAAACACCCCGCCTGGAACAGCACGACGACCTCTGCCAGAGGACGTCACGTGTATAACCTGGGTGAGTCCCTCAACTTCGATCCCATCGCTCCTATGGAGCACACTCACTATCCCCACGACCCCGACCAACGTCCGGACGTTCTCGACATAGCGCTACTCAAGAATGTCAACCTTAAGTTGCATTCCATCGAGACTTTACATGAGCTTAACTCAGACCATCGACCAGTGCTCATGCACTTAGTTCCCCGCTCGGGTCCCTCTGACCCCAGCCAGCCCCCGCCGACCCAAGTGATAACCGACTGGAGGAAAGTCAGCGAAAAGCTGAAATCCACCACGTCGCCTCACCTGGAGGCCATCCCCGACCACATTGTCTCAGTCGCAGACACGACGGCCGCCATCAACTCGTTTACAGAACACGTGCAATCCGTACTAAAGGATTGCTCACGGGAAGTTCCAGCAATGAGCGATCAACGCTGGATTCTACCCGCTGACGTACGTGAACTGATAACCGAGAAGAACGCGGCCATCCGTGCCTACAGCAACTTTCCCTGCGACGCGAACAAAGCTCACATGCGTTATTTACAGCGTGCTGTAAAGAAGCGCACTAGTGAGCATCGTTCAGATCAATGGGACAAGACGCTTAGCGAGCTCGAGCCTACCCACCTAGCCTTCTGGCAGCTCCAACGCAAGTTGCGCTCCACCGAAGAGGTTTCGATGCCTCCCCTCACCCGACCCGATAAGAGCGTCGCATTCGACGACTCTGAGAAGGCCGAATGCCTAGCCGACAGCCTGGAGTCCCAGTGCTCCCCCAGCTCTCAACCAGTAGACAAGCGACATCTCGATGAGGTGAACGCATTCGTCGAACGTAAAGCCGCCCTCCCTCCCGTAGAAGACCCTGATGATCCTCTGCCTTCGGTCACAGCTGACGAAGTGCAAGACATCATTAATAAGCTTCAACCGCGGAAAGCACCCGGCTCCGACGGAATCACCAATAGGGTGTTAAAACTCCTCCCCGCTCAGCTCGTCGTGTTAATGGCGGCCATCTTCAATGGCGCCCTGAGCAACAACGCCTTTCCCCAAATATGGAAAGAGGCCACTGTCATCGGTTTCGCCAAGCCAGGCAAACCCAAGTCTGAGCCCTCGAGCTACAGACCTATCAGTCTCCTGAACGCACTCGGCAAAATCTACGAGAGACTTATTTATAAGCGACTCAAAGACTTCGCCGAGGCTAAGAGTCTCATCCCCAACGAGCAGTTCGGCTTCAGGACCGGACACTCCTGCATTCAACAGGCCCATCGCATCGTAGAACACTTGAGCGCTGGCTTCCAGCGTGGAGCGATGACGGGTGTGTTGTACTTCGACATAGCAAAGGCTTTCGACAAAGTCTGGCACAACGGCTTATTATATAAGCTGTACAAACTGGGAGTGCCGGACCGTCTCGTGCTCATCTTACGAGACTTTCTGTCGGATCGCACCTTCCGCTATCGCATCGGGAAGGCACTATCTTCCCCCCACCCCATTAGAGCCGGAGTCCCTCAGGGCTCCGTCGTCTCTCCCCTTATCTTTACTCTGTTCACCAGTGACATCCCCAAGAGCAAGAAGGCTCAGTTAGCCCTGTTCGCGGACGACACGGCCATTTATTACACTGGCCGCAGTCACGACGCTATCTATAGCACCCTCCAAACCTCAGCCAACGTCTTAGGCGCTTGGTTCCGGAAATGGAGAATCGAGGTGAACCCCGACAAGAGCCAGGCAGTTCTTTACTCTAAACAGCGTAAAATTAAGCCACCCGCGCTCAGCCCGATCACTATGTACGGTAAGCCTATCCCTTGGGAGAAGCAAGCCAAGTACTTAGGAGTCATACTTGACAACCACTTGTCTTTCGCGGCGCACATCAAAGCAGCTCGCGACCGAGCTGCGTTTGCTATGGGTAGGCTTCATTTCATGATTTCGGCAAAAAGCAAGTTGTCACTCAAGTGCAAGTTGCGCCTTTATACCGCGGTGATCCGCCCCATTATGACGTACGCTTGCGTCGTGTACGCTCACACCAAGCCTAAGTACATCCATAGGATGCAAGTTTTACAGAACCGGTTCTTACGTAGAGTCACGGGAGCCCCTTTTTATGTCCGTAATGACCGTCTACACGTAGACCTTAGAATGCCCACCGTCCTTCAGTTTATGAAACGTCTTTCGAAGCGTTTCTTCGATAACGCCATTAAACACCGTAATCCCCTGATCGCAGCGGCCGCCCGTTACGAACCCTCGCGCATTAGTACAGTACGCCGTCCTAGGCATACCCTTGTCACTCCAGATGATGCTATCACCCTCCTCCAGGAGAGTAGCAAAGAGACTAGCACTCTTAAAAAGTTCCGACTCAAACCGCCGTCTTTCCGACCTCGCCGTCGAGGTCCGTCGCGACGTCCCGGTCCATGCCCTCCCCGACCCTCGCTCGAGCCAGCCCGCGATGCTGTGCCAGTAGTGTTAAATCAGCCCCTAAATAATGATACCATTCAGATCCAGCCTGTCCCCATGCAGTCTTCCCCCAGCGACGCCCTAAGCCGAGGTTCGTACCCCACAGGGGGTGCCCTTAGCGTGCAGTCGCTTAGTTTGTAAGTTTTTATGCCCTGGCTGGAGGCCTTACTCTAAAGGCACCCACAGGATAGTCCGGTTAAGCAGACGACAACCTCATAGGTTGAACTGCGAGATGCCATTCAAAAAAAAAAAAAAAAAAAAAAAAACCTACCTATGCATTCATTTAGAAGGTCCACCACAATGGTACAGGGTAGACGTCCGAAACATGCATCGTTACCTGTAAGAACATCAATAAGCAGTCAATTATTAACCCTCTACGTGAACTTTCGTTGTGATGTAGGTACGGACAGTTTAAGTTGTCAGTTTGCATAACAATAAACCGAAATTGGGGCAATAATAAAAAAATGCTAATGAAAAAAAACAGGCCAAGTACAAGTCATACACGCACACACAGGGATCAGTTGCACCGAAAAATACACGGTGTAAATCACCTCATCACGAAGCCGTAAACCAAGCATTCTGTACATGAAACTAAGTAATTTTACGCAAAAATTATTGCTGGGAAACGACTTTTTTTTGGGGGTGTAAAATCATGTTTTGTGGTAGAACTCAATGTAACGCACTCAAAACATTGCGCTGATGGACGGATTGAATAGTACGGGGGTCGTGGAGGAGTTTAAAGTAGAAATCTTACATTAAAAACTTGTATTTAAAAAATATACTTGTCAAAAAGTTGGAACTTTGACCCCTAATATCTCCGTAACTAGAAGGTTCCTAGGTATGATATAGAACAAAAAAATGATCGCAATGACAGGGAGAACCAGTGCCTTTCGGCTTCGTTAAGAGGTGTTTTACACCCTTTATATTGTAATAATATTTTTACAGCTCATTCATATAAATTAACAAAACGACTTTGGGAGCAAATATGTCATTAACCTTTGACTCAAAAAAAGTATTTGAGGAACCTCGATATCTTTCGTAATAGCCCCACACAATTACATACGTAGATAGTTTTTTTTCAAACCTCAGTTGCGTGTATGGGGAGCCACCCGTATTTTACTTTTTAATTATTATTTCACATCATATTTGTATAACGGTTTACAGAAGGCACCTAGTCTCCAAATTTCAACTGTGTGGTGCCAATAGTCTCGCAGTAAAATTCTGTGACATAGGTACGGACAGACTGATCCAATAACGGTAATTTATTAGTGTCGTGATTACAGATTAGAGGCTCGTTGCTGTTAAAATCTTCTATACATAAGATCAAAGTGTCTGTTTATAATGTCAAAATGTTACAATGTCATGTTTTTAACTGAAAGCATATAATACAGTACCTAAAACAAGTTTTGTTTATTCTTGTATGTCTGTTTGTTCCGGCTAATCTCCGAAACGGCTGCACCGATTATGACGGGACTTTTACTCGCAGATAGCTGATGTTATAAGGAGTAACTCATACTTCTATCATTAGGGATCAGTGCAAAAAAAAAACACTGGACATGGTTAACAAAAGTCTATTGGAACAGGGAAGTTATATGTTTATAATAATTTAACGCGGACGAAGGTCGCGGGCAACAGCTATTAACAGATAAATAAAACTGAATGAAATTATTTAAAGTATTCTTACATTTATATCCGGTGACTTGGCTATAAGTGGAGAGTGCTTCATCTTCTAAGATCGTAATTGTTAGCGACGACAAGTAAAACACAATCATATCTTAAGTCATTTAATAGCATTGTATATTTACTACACGCGAGATAAGGTTTTAAGTTACTTAGAAGCGTTATATACTTATATGATCTTAAAGTACATTAAAAGGCGATAAATAAGTTTGCTCAACAATGCGTAACAGTTTAAGTTAGAAGTTAGTAAGAATATGTAAATACATTAGTGAGGTAATGTAATTTAACACTCTAAGTTAAATATTAATGTTATTTTATAACTTATTTTGATTTCTCCTTCTAGTTTTATGTAATATTAAACTCATAGCTGTTAGGTTTGTTTACGAAAGCGTTGAGCATATTTGCCGCTAGACGGCGTCACTGCGTTAGAAAACAGGCACGTAAGCTTAAGTACTAAGGAAACTTTACCGTAACGAGGACCGTTCTGGTTTTTACTGTTTTTTATGTGTTAAATTAAGGTTTTTTATATTGTTTTTAATGATTTTTAATAAATAAAGATCCGTTTCATAGATATAAGTTAGGGAAAATATTGTAAATATGTCAGATCACGTGAAAAAGGCCCTAATTAGTTTTCCCATACAAAAGGGGCACCTTCGCCCTGATTGGTCAAATTTCATGTTAGTTTTCGCGGGGAAATGCGCAGAATGCGCGGAAAAATACGCGGGAAAATGCAAGGTTGCGATTGGCCAAAGATGCCTATAAAAAAAGGGCATTTTCCGTGGTCTAGCATTCCAGATCGAGCAGTCCCTTAAGAAGCACTACTAGAAGAAATATACTGAAGACTACTCTGAAGAATCCAACAGCGTTCTTATTTACTCCAGCGCCGACCCCTATCTTCAGTCGACATCCCGCCAGCACACCCTTTCCACTAAAAACTTCACGCACGCTACATATGGTCCTTCGCAGCCGGATCGGGTTCAAGAATACTGGAAGATGCCTACGAACACAAGATCAAGATCGGCGCAGTCGAAAACTACAACTGCGAGTGAAAGCAACGCGACCAGTGCTACTACGGAAACTACGGGTACCGGTGCGACGGATTGGAGCATGAACACGCCGAGTGAATCAACTAGCGCGGCAACCACGCACACGTCAATCTCAGACCGATCGACACTAACTAAAAGATCACCGCCAGGCAGCATTCAAAACCGTCAACAACCCGTACAAAAGGAGACTGCCGAGAAAGAATCTACACCGGGGGGAGAATCAAGTACCTCCCCTCCCCCGACCCACACCGTTAACGAAGCTCCGATTCCCGCCCGTCAAGAAGAAAATCAACCAACGCCGCAGATTCAAGACAGAAGTGTTGCAGTGAAGATGCGTCTGAACGAAGGAAGCTTACCGACGTCCAGAGAAGAGAGTCTGCGGCGGGCTCACCCTAAGAAGACGACCCGCGATCCAGACACACGTTCCGTTCGCTCGTCGCATAGGAAGAGAGCAGAAGCGCAAGCAAGAATGACAGTGGCGCTGAGAGAGCTGGAACTAGCAGAGGCACGATCAAAGGTGGCTCGAGCCGAACTAGAGCTGCTAACCGCTGACTCTGAAGAAGAAGATGGTGATGGGGAAGAACTGTTCGAGCGAAGTCAAGAAGTCGAGCAGTGGTTCATCACGACCGGAGACAGGCCTAATAAGAATCCGAGGCCGGTTGAAACTGAAGAAAAGAAGAGCGACATCCAGGAATTGGCTTCAGTTATACTCAAGTTGTCTGAAAAGTCACGTGACACCGTTCCATCGAAGCAACTTGAACTCCCTCACTTCAACGGCTCCTGTGAAGAATGGTTGGCCTTCAAGAGGTCCTACGAAGATATGGCCACCTCCTTCAGCAACCATCAAAACCTAGCGCGCCTTAGAATTGCAATCCAAGGCAAAGCTAGGGAAGCCGTCCAAAGCCTGCTGTTTACGGCCGAAGATCCACGCGAAGTAATCAAGGGACTCGAATCAAGATTTGGAAGACCTGGAGCACTGGCACTAGCCGAACTGGAGAAGATGAAGAACCTGTCAAAAGTCGGCGAGAACCCAAGCGACATATGTGTATTCGCAAGTAAAGTGAAGAACGCTGTCGAAACAATTAAAGCTTTGAAGAAACCACAGTATCTCAGTTCTCCTGAAACACTGAGAATCATAGTGGAGAAGATGCCAACGTCCATGAAGTTTCGTTGGTTCGCCTATCATAGAAGCAGAAGAGAAGAAGATATTCAAGAGTTACTATTAGTCGAAGCGTTCTTAGAAACAGAAGCCGATATGTGTGGGGACTTTGCTCCGCCTGAAGCGTCCTCGGAGCAAAAGAAGGGAATAAGAAGACCCATACATACGGTACAAGAAGCGTCACAAGAAAAATATAAGAAGTCATGCCCGTTCTGTGAAGAAGAGCATTTCGCTTTAGAATGCAAAAAGTTTAAAGAAGCTAGCCTGAACGAAAAATGGGAAATGATCAAGAAAGCAAGAATATGCTTCAAGTGTCTTCGGTTCAAGCACTCAAGAATCAACTGCAAAGCTCCAGTCTGCAAGCAGTGCAAAAGGTGGCATCATACCATCCTGCACTCAGACAAGCCGCCAGTACCAACAGAAAAAGAAGCCAAGAAAGAAGTGAATAAAGAAGATACAAGAAGTACGTCAGAAGAGAAGGTCGCCTCCATCCATAACGCAAAAGGGGAAGAAAAGGCGTACCTGAAGATCATCCCAGTGGACATCTATGGTCCAAAAGGTCAAGTTCGAGTACTAGCGCTGCTGGACGAAGGGTCAACTGTCACACTCCTAGATGCATCAGTCGCTGAGAAGATTGGGGTTGAAGGGAAACAAGAAAAACTCACAATCGAAACAGTCGGCGGGAAAGTGCTAAGAAAAGATAGTTCACAGAAAATCGAGTTCAAAATAAAAGGAGCTCACAAAAGGGAGAAGAGAACTATCACAGCAAGAACCATCGACGACCTGAAGCTATCAGAGCAATGCATCAACAAGGACACCGTGAGAAACTGCCAGCATCTAAGAGCGATTGAAGATCAACTCCTCTACGTCAACGAGCGACCCAAGCTGCTGATTGGTCAAGACAACTGGGGGCTGATAATTACAAGAAGACTCAAGAAGGGCAAACCATCCGATCCCGTGGCCTCACTCACTAACTTAGGGTGGGTGCTACACGGATGCGAATCAGGAGCGACTGCCTTAGTAAACTTCACTCACTACGGCGCGTCGACCACTGAAGAAGAAAACATAGAAGAAATCGTGCGAGAGCACTTTCAATTGGAATCTCTTGGAATCCAAAATAAGTCGCCAACCAATGACAGCGATAGAAGAGCACTAGAAACCCTTGAGAAGACAACAAGGAAGCTGTCAAGCGGCCAATACGAAACAGGACTTCTGTGGAGAAAAGAAGATGAAACTCTACCCAACAACTACAATCAAGCAATCCGACGTCTAGTCAACATTGAGAAGAAACTGGATCGAGATCAAGAAACCAAAGATAACTACGAGAAGCAGATCCAGAACCTAATAGAAAAAGGATACGCAGAGAAGGCCCCGGCAACCTCGAATAAGGGAAAAGTATTCTACCTACCCCACTTCGCCGTTGTTCACCCAGTTAAGAAGAAGTTAAGAATCGTGTTCGACGCGGCCGCCAAGTTCGAAGGGAAGAGCCTCAACGACGCCCTGCTCTCAGGCCCAGACCTATTGCAGTCGCTATTTGGAGTGTTGCTGCGCTTCAGAGAGGGTCCAGTGGCTGTCATGGCTGACATCCAAGACATGTTCCTTCGAGTCAAAGTAAGAGAAGATGACCGGGACAGCCTCAGGTTCCTGTGGCGTGGAAACCGAAGAACTGGCAAACCTGAAGAATATAGAATGTCGTCAATCATCTTTGGCGCAGCGTCATCACCGGCAACAGCTATTTACGTAATGAATAAGAACGCAGAAGACTTCAAGAACACGCATCCCGAAGCAGTGAAAGCGATCAACAGAAACCACTACATGGACGACTATCTACAGAGCTTCGCGTCTGCAGCAGAAGCAAAGAAGATATCAGAAGAAGTGAAGAATATCCATGCAAGAGCGAACTTTCATCTAAAGGGGTGGGCCAGTAATATCATGGGGGTACTACCAAAGGAAGAAGATACCAATAAAGAACACTCTCTGCAGCTAACCAAAGAAGAGAAAACCCTGGGGCTAAGATGGCTGGTGAAAGAAGATACACTCGCCTTCAATGTTGGGCTACGTAACACGTCAAAAGATCTGCAAGAGGGTAGAAGAACTCCAACGAAGAGAGAAGTCACAAGTGCAGTAATGTCCACTTTCGATCCAATGGGCTTCGCGACACCAGTCTTAATACAAGGAAAGAAGCTAATTCAAGACATCTGGCGATCGAAAACAGACTGGGATGAACCAATCAACGAACCACAAGAAGAAACCTGGAAAAAATACCTAGAAGAGGTATCGGCGTTAGAAAGATTGAAAATTCCAAGGTGCATCTCGCCTCGCAATAGAGAAGGTCAACTACACACGTTCACCGACGCGAGTGAAGAAGCTTACGCAGCAGTAGTATACTGGAGGACAGTCGAACCCGGAGGGCAGGTCCACGTCTCCATAATCGCCGGCAAAGCAAGAGTTACGCCAACCAAACCAGTTTCAATTCCGAGGCTGGAGCTACAAGCAGCCCTGCTTGGCAGCAGAATGGCCGCCACCATCGAGGAAGAATCCGACCTCAAAATATCAAAGAAGAGCTACTGGACGGACTCCAGCACAGTACTGCAGTGGATAAGAGCGGAGCCAAGGAAGTTCAAAACCTTCGTGGCCAATCGACTCGCAGAGATCGAAGAAAAAACCAGACCAGAAGACTGGAGATGGGTACCAACTAAAGAAAACCCAGCAGACGACGCCACGAGGGGAACTCCAATCGAGTTTGACCACAACACCAGATGGTTCAAAGGTCCATCATTTCTCCGTTACCCAGAAGAAGAGTGGCCATTTCGTGACTTCAAACCAGAAGGGGTCATGCCAGAAGAAAGGAACAAACAGAAGGTGATGACAACCAAGGCTACAGACGATGTCCTTCTGGATCCAGAGAGGTTTTCAACCTGGGAACGATTGTTACGCACTATGGGTAGAGTGGTCGCCTTCACACACCACTTACTAAAGAAAACCCGTAAAGCAACAACAACCGCCACTCGACACAAAGAAGAGCCTTGGAAACCTCAAAAGAAAACCCAGAAGAAAAACACACGAACTTCAAACCAACCAGTCATCAAAAACGAGAAAAAGAGGCCATATCTACCCCTGGAGGAAGAACATTTAAAAAAGGCTGAAGAGTTATTGATGAAACTTAGTCAACAATATAGTTTCGTGTCAGAACTAAGAAATCTACAAGCGGAAAAACCCTTAGAAAAGGCGAGTCGACTAAGGAAAATCGACGTCTACATAGGAGACAACGGAGTCATTAAGTTAAGAAGTAGAACTGCAAAGTTCAAGGACGTTGGCGAGAGGTCAATGAACCCCATCGTATTAGATGGAAAACAGAAGATAACGCGTCTCATTATTCAACACTATCACAAGAAGTTTCTCCACGGGAACACAGCTACCGTAATGAATGAAATTCGTCAAAAATATTGGATACTGGGTTTAAGAGCGACATTAAAAGCAGTCGCACACAGCTGTCAATGGTGCAAGACAAAGAAGAGTTTACCAGAGATACCCCCGACAGGCGACTTACCGAGCGAGAGACTACAACATCATCAGTTCCCGTTTTCCTGCGCGGCCGTAGATTATTTCGGCCCAATGCAAGTTACCATCGGAAGAAGAACTGAGAAGCGCTGGGGGGCATTATTTACTTGTCTCACCACCAGAGCCGTTCATCTAGAGTTAGTGCCCTCTCTTAGCACAAGCTCAATGATCATGGCTCTACGTCGAATGGCAGCAAGGAGAGGCACCCCGAAAGCCATATTTAGCGATAACGGGACAAACTTCGTCGGGGCCAAAAGAGAACTAGAAGAGGCCGCTCAAGAGAAAGGGATCAAGTGGAAGTTCATTCCCCCTGGGGCCCCAAACATGGGAGGCGCCTGGGAGAGACTCGTGCGGTCAGTCAAGACAGCCCTGGCAGCGGTCCTCGACGAGAGAAGCCCACCTGAGGAGGTACTTCACACACTGATGACTGAGGTTGAGCACATAGTCAACTCAAGACCACTCACCTCAGTTAGCATGGACCCCGAAGACGAAGAGGCGCTGACACCAAACCATTTCCTGCTCGGGAGATCCTGTGGAGCAATGGCGCCAGGAGAGTTCGACGACACCGAACTAATCGGCAAGGCGAACTGGAGAACGACCCAGAGACTAGCTGATCATTTTTGGAAAAGATGGGTAAAAGAATACCTGCCTCTCCTGATGCCAAGGAAAATAGAAGGAAAAGACACCCAGGACCCTAAGCTGGGAGACATCGTGCTGATAGTCGACGCTACGCTGCCACGAAACACATGGCCGCGCGGAGAAGTTGTGAAAACATATCCTGGACCAGACGGGAGAACGAGAGTGCTGGACGTGCGGACGCCGGGAGGAGTGCTTCGTCGCCCGACTCGACGGATCATCGTGCTGGTTCCAGCTGCATCGTCGCCTCCAGAAGAAGAAGTGCTGCGCACCGTGGGGGAGAATGTTAGCGACGACAAGTAAAACACAATCATATCTTAAGTCATTTAATAGCATTGTATATTTACTACACGCGAGATAAGGTTTTAAGTTACTTAGAAGCGTTATATACTTATATGATCTTAAAGTACATTAAAAGGCGATAAATAAGTTTGCTCAACAATGCGTAACAGTTTAAGTTAGAAGTTAGTAAGAATATGTAAATACATTAGTGAGGTAATGTAATTTAACACTCTAAGTTAAATATTAATGTTATTTTATAACTTATTTTGATTTCTCCTTCTAGTTTTATGTAATATTAAACTCATAGCTGTTAGGTTTGTTTACGAAAGCGTTGAGCATATTTGCCGCTAGACGGCGTCACTGCGTTAGAAAACAGGCACGTAAGCTTAAGTACTAAGGAAACTTTACCGTAACGAGGACCGTTCTGGTTTTTACTGTTTTTTATGTGTTAAATTAAGGTTTTTTATATTGTTTTTAATGATTTTTAATAAATAAAGATCCGTTTCATAGATATAAGTTAGGGAAAATATTCTAAATATGTCAGATCACGAGAAAAAGGCCCTAATTAGTTTTCCCATACAAAAGGGGCACCTTCGCCCTGATTGGTCAAATTTCATGTTAGTTTTCGCGGGGAAATGCGCAGAATGCGCGGAAAAATACGCGGGAAAATGCAAGGTTGCGATTGGCCAAAGATGCCTATAAAAAAAGGGCATTTTCCGTGGTCTAGCAAAACCACCGATACCGTCACTGACTTCAGTGACGCGCTCGAGAGCCCCTTATCACCGCCGCCTGCCGACAGAGGCTTACCGCCAGCCGTCGCCGCCGCGATTAAGGCTACTCCAAGACCCATTGTAGTGAAACCCATTGTTTCGCAAACAAAGGTCCAGTCCGCACCTGCGTCCATTGTTCCCGTTTCTGAGAACATGGACAAAGGCTCACCGCCAGCCGTCGCCGCCGCGATTCCGGCTAACCCCGGACCCATTGTTAAGCAAACAATGGATCAGTCCGCACCTGCGTCCATTGTTCCCATTTCGGAGAAAATGGACACAACTGTGCCAGTCTCCGACTCGGAATCGGTTATAGATTCCTGCTCTGCTTCCTCGTCCTCTGAAGACGACTATCAAGTCGTCGGAAAGGGCAAGAGGAAAAAGGGCAAAAACTCTCAGGCCACCATGGCCAAAAAATTAGTCGCGCTCCCTCTCATCCCCTCTCCCGAGGCCTCCCGTCCCACCTCCCCGGTCCCCGCACCAAAGTCCGCCGCTGCTCATACCAGCAGACCATCTAGCCCTAAGGCTAACTCTTCAGCCACTTCTTCAAAGAAGCTGAAGCCCCCTCCCCCGTTGTTCATTCAGGACAAAGGGAAATGGACAGACGTGTCCAAAATGTGTGTTGAGCGCCGAATTCAATACACTAGCGCAAAAAGCACCCAGCAGGGTATCAAAGTGGTAGTCCCTACGACCACCGACTTCAGGGAACTAACCCGTCAGCTGATCGGAAGGCACATAGCCTTCCATACATACTCCCTTCCAGAGGAGAAGCCCACCCGCGTGGTGATCAGGCGGATCCCGAAGGAAATCCCCACGGAGGACATCCTAAACGACCTCCAAGGCCAGGACATCCCGGTCGCAGCCGTCCACCGCCTTCATAAGGCGAGAGGTGGAGACCAGTACGATATGGTACTGGTCATCTGTGACCCAGTAGAAGGACACCACCCGATCTTCAAAGTGAAGTCGGTATGCTCCCTCACAGGCATCTCAATAGAGAAGCCTTACCGCTCAACCGTAGTAGGGCAGTGCCACCGCTGCCAGCTGTACGGACACAGCCAAGCCAACTGCCATGCGCCGCACAGATGCGTAAAGTGTCTAGGCGACCATGGTACGGCAGACTGCCCCCGACCCAAAGACAAATCGCTATGCACGGAGCCACCAAGCTGTGTGCTTTGCGGCCAGTCGGGCCACCCGGCTAACTACCGCGGCTGCCCGAAAGCCCCCAAAGGCTCCTCTTCTAAACTGGCGAAGCGTGCAAACGCCCGCCAGCAGAGAGAAAGCCCATCGGTGAGGCTACCAACTGCACAGATGCCGGAGAGACTCAGCCCTCAGAGGCCCTCTCCCTGGACCTCGCTGAACCACCAGAGAGCCTTCCCGGCACTCGGCAAAGCAAAGTCCAGCCCCATTCCCGGGCTATTAGATGCCCCTGTCCCCACTCCCGTGGCCCAAGCGAGCGCACCGGCGCCCGCTCGTCCCGCGCCTCCCGGCCCCGCGGCCGCGGTCTCCTCTCCTAACGTAACTTTAGAAACGTTAGCAAAGTTAGTCACCCCCGAAGCAGACCGCATGGCGGCAGATCTCAGGGAGGCTAACACTGACGGTGATAAGCTTAAAATTATCCTCAAGTCCCTAATCAAGTTAGGCGAAGCCTTCAGCGGCATTAATCTTTAATTTCAATGGATAATACGAGATTAACGTGTACCAAACCCCGATCCCTTAAATTAGGGTACTTTAATGCCAATGGCATTAGAGGCCAGCGTGATGAAATCGCCACCTTCCTCCGTGACCATCAAATTGATATCCTCCTCATACAGGAGACCTTCCTCAAGCCCAGTCACCGCGATCCGAGAATTGCCAACTATCGCATAGTTCGCAACGATCGGTCACGTTGCCACAAGGGCGGTACTCTAATCTATTATAGAAAGGAACTGCACTGCATCCCCTTAGATCCCCCTCCCATGGAGTCTTTGCTCGAGACTTCAGTTTGTCGACTAGGCATGACCGGTCATCAATCGATCACTATTGCCTCCGCGTACATCCCTCCCGGCGGCACGTCCGAGGAGCACACTCTGTTCACCAAAGACCTTGCCGTCCTCTTCGGCTTGAGTGACTCCGTTATCATAGCGGGCGACCTCAACGCCAAACACCCCGCCTGGAACAGCACGACGACCTCTGCCAGAGGACGTCACGTGTATAACCTGGGTGAGTCCCTCAACTTCGATCCCATCGCTCCTATGGAGCACACTCACTATCCCCACGACCCCGACCAACGTCCGGACGTTCTCGACATAGCGCTACTCAAGAATGTCAACCTTAAGTTGCATTCCATCGAGACTTTACATGAGCTTAACTCAGACCATCGACCAGTGCTCATGCACTTAGTTCCCCGCTCGGGTCCCTCTGACCCCAGCCAGCCCCCGCCGACCCAAGTGATAACCGACTGGAGGAAAGTCAGCGAAAAGCTGAAATCCACCACGTCGCCTCACCTGGAGGCCATCCCCGACCACATTGTCTCAGTCGCAGACACGACGGCCGCCATCAACTCGTTTACAGAACACGTGCAATCCGTACTAAAGGATTGCTCACGGGAAGTTCCAGCAATGAGCGATCAACGCTGGATTCTACCCGCTGACGTACGTGAACTGATAACCGAGAAGAACGCGGCCATCCGTGCCTACAGCAACTTTCCCTGCGACGCGAACAAAGCTCACATGCGTTATTTACAGCGTGCTGTAAAGAAGCGCACTAGTGAGCATCGTTCAGATCAATGGGACAAGACGCTTAGCGAGCTCGAGCCTACCCACCTAGCCTTCTGGCAGCTCCAACGCAAGTTGCGCTCCACCGAAGAGGTTTCGATGCCTCCCCTCACCCGACCCGATAAGAGCGTCGCATTCGACGACTCTGAGAAGGCCGAATGCCTAGCCGACAGCCTGGAGTCCCAGTGCTCCCCCAGCTCTCAACCAGTAGACAAGCGACATCTCGATGAGGTGAACGCATTCGTCGAACGTAAAGCCGCCCTCCCTCCCGTAGAAGACCCTGATGATCCTCTGCCTTCGGTCACAGCTGACGAAGTGCAAGACATCATTAATAAGCTTCAACCGCGGAAAGCACCCGGCTCCGACGGAATCACCAATAGGGTGTTAAAACTCCTCCCCGCTCAGCTCGTCGTGTTAATGGCGGCCATCTTCAATGGCGCCCTGAGCAACAACGCCTTTCCCCAAATATGGAAAGAGGCCACTGTCATCGGTTTCGCCAAGCCAGGCAAACCCAAGTCTGAGCCCTCGAGCTACAGACCTATCAGTCTCCTGAACGCACTCGGCAAAATCTACGAGAGACTTATTTATAAGCGACTCAAAGACTTCGCCGAGGCTAAGAGTCTCATCCCCAACGAGCAGTTCGGCTTCAGGACCGGACACTCCTGCATTCAACAGGCCCATCGCATCGTAGAACACTTGAGCGCTGGCTTCCAGCGTGGAGCGATGACGGGTGTGTTGTACTTCGACATAGCAAAGGCTTTCGACAAAGTCTGGCACAACGGCTTATTATATAAGCTGTACAAACTGGGAGTGCCGGACCGTCTCGTGCTCATCTTACGAGACTTTCTGTCGGATCGCACCTTCCGCTATCGCATCGGGAAGGCACTATCTTCCCCCCACCCCATTAGAGCCGGAGTCCCTCAGGGCTCCGTCGTCTCTCCCCTTATCTTTACTCTGTTCACCAGTGACATCCCCAAGAGCAAGAAGGCTCAGTTAGCCCTGTTCGCGGACGACACGGCCATTTATTACACTGGCCGCAGTCACGACGCTATCTATAGCACCCTCCAAACCTCAGCCAACGTCTTAGGCGCTTGGTTCCGGAAATGGAGAATCGAGGTGAACCCCGACAAGAGCCAGGCAGTTCTTTACTCTAAACAGCGTAAAATTAAGCCACCCGCGCTCAGCCCGATCACTATGTACGGTAAGCCTATCCCTTGGGAGAAGCAAGCCAAGTACTTAGGAGTCATACTTGACAACCACTTGTCTTTCGCGGCGCACATCAAAGCAGCTCGCGACCGAGCTGCGTTTGCTATGGGTAGGCTTCATTTCATGATTTCGGCAAAAAGCAAGTTGTCACTCAAGTGCAAGTTGCGCCTTTATACCGCGGTGATCCGCCCCATTATGACGTACGCTTGCGTCGTGTACGCTCACACCAAGCCTAAGTACATCCATAGGATGCAAGTTTTACAGAACCGGTTCTTACGTAGAGTCACGGGAGCCCCTTTTTATGTCCGTAATGACCGTCTACACGTAGACCTTAGAATGCCCACCGTCCTTCAGTTTATGAAACGTCTTTCGAAGCGTTTCTTCGATAACGCCATTAAACACCGTAATCCCCTGATCGCAGCGGCCGCCCGTTACGAACCCTCGCGCATTAGTACAGTACGCCGTCCTAGGCATACCCTTGTCACTCCAGATGATGCTATCACCCTCCTCCAGGAGAGTAGCAAAGAGACTAGCACTCTTAAAAAGTTCCGACTCAAACCGCCGTCTTTCCGACCTCGCCGTCGAGGTCCGTCGCGACGTCCCGGTCCATGCCCTCCCCGACCCTCGCTCGAGCCAGCCCGCGATGCTGTGCCAGTAGTGTTAAATCAGCCCCTAAATAATGATACCATTCAGATCCAGCCTGTCCCCATGCAGTCTTCCCCCAGCGACGCCCTAAGCCGAGGTTCGTACCCCACAGGGGGTGCCCTTAGCGTGCAGTCGCTTAGTTTGTAAGTTTTTATGCCCTGGCTGGAGGCCTTACTCTAAAGGCACCCACAGGATTGTCCGGTTAAGCAGACGACAACCTCATAGGTTGAACTGCAAGATGCCATTCAAAAAAAAAAAAAAAAAAAAGTGGTCTAGCATTCCAGATCGAGCAGTCCCTTAAGAAGCACTACTAGAAGAAATATACTGAAGACTACTCTGAAGAATCCAACAGCGTTCTTATTTACTCCAGCGCCGACCCCTATCTTCAGTCGACATCCCGCCAGCACACCCTTTCCACTAAAAACTTCACGCACGCTACAGTAATGTTCTTACAGAATCCGGCTTCCGATTCTAATGCTAAGTAAATTTTGGTATATTTTTTAATTTCTTTTTTCTTGATCTCAAAACATTTTTTTTTTTCGATTTCCTGAAACGTGCATATTTGACCACGATTCATGGACATCACGTGCATTGGTTTTGTTTTCTCTTTTTTCCGCCGCTCCTCTATAAATTATTTTTTGAAACAGGTAAATTCACAAAAATAATTTAAATTATTTAACACACTGAAATTTTAGCATAATGTATTGTACAAATTGTCTGAAACCTACGTTGAGGCACTCCCTTACCGGTAACATTCGCCTAGGTATATTTCTCATTTAACATTACATCAGCCCCCGCAAACGCTTCGATTCGATTTCGATTCGGAAAGTCGGAGGCCAATCTCGCTCGCTTTTGTAATGCCAAAAAAAGACAGACATACGACTTGTCGAATCTGCATCGAATCGAAGCGTTTGTGAATACGGGGGCTGTGAGTAAGGAGACAACCGAGCACTGCAATGCGCACCGAGTAACAATACCATTTGTAACGACGACTTATTTCTGTACAAAACTCGAATCTTAGATTGTTACATTACTAATGATCGGAAGAGGGAGCGCTTTTGTGTTCATTTATGTTTTGAAATATAGAACTTATGTTGCCAGCAACAAAATAATTTCTTCAAAGTTTCTAGTATTCCATAATCACCACATGTAGCTTCATTAATCCTTCTCCTATAAACTGTATACTTCACATCTGGAGACAAATTCTTCAACTTGACCATCACATTTAATTCATCGTCCCAGTTCTCTCTATGATATTTACCTAAAACAAAGCAAAGCATAAGTACGATACAGTATTGGTTACCGGATGTAACTGGATGTTTTACCTGACTGACGCTTCTCACTCGGTTTTTAGGGTACCGTACCTCAAAAGTAAAAAATGGAACCCTTTTAGGATCACTTTGTTGTCCGTGTGTCAGTCTGTCAAGAGCCTTTATTTCGGAAACGCTTGGAGGTTTCAAGTTGAAATCAAAACCATATACTCAGGTCTACAATCCCTTGAAGTTGTAAAAAAACCAAACTTCTAATTAAATGTAAAAGAAAGATATGTTTATGCTGCAAAAAACGTATATTTCGACACTCTCAAGGGAATCATAATTTATAGACCTAGAACTATGAAAATTGGTCATTATTATCGTCTTATACTACAATTACAGGGCAAAATCTTAAAACTAAACATTTGTAATTAAATCATAAAAAATATAGTCTTTATTTAAAATACGTAATTAATAATCGAGACGATGTTGTACGGAATCCTCGTGGGCGAGTCCAACTCGCACTTGTCCGGTTTTTTTTTCCTTTTATTTGTTAGCTTATTGAGTGTCCTGCTGCTGGGCAAAGACCTTCCCTTTCTAAGGAGATAGCGAGGGTTGGAAGGCCAAACCTGTCTATCTTTTGCGATCTCGAGCCGTGTTCACCCCGCAATGAAGATCAAATCACTGCCGGCTTCTCTGTTTCCTGATCATTATAATCTGAATCTCTTCAGAGTTCGAATGGATCGGTTTTTTAAGGCAAACGTGCCCCACACTAGGCCGCATCATCGCTTTGTAGCCAAACGCAAACCTATTAAGTATAAAAAACCGGCCAAGTGCGAGTCGGACTCGCGGACGAAGGCTTCCGTACCATTATTTATAAAAACGAGCAAAAAAATCACTTTTTTGTATGGGGCTCCCATACAAAAAAGTGATTTTTTTGCCCTTAAATATTTATTTTATTTTGTTTTTAGTATTTGTTGTTATAGCATCAACAAAAATACATAATCTGTAGAAATTTCAACTGGCTAACTATCACGGTTCATGAGATACACCCTGGTGACAGACGGACAGCGAAATCTCAGTTATAGGGTACCGTTTGTCCCTTTGGGTACGGAACCCTAAAAAAAGATTGGCACACCACCTTCGTCGCTACCTCGACGGTGGCCAAAGACGTCCAGTAAGTGAAGATCGTTTCCCATCTCTCCGGGCACATTCGTACTACGTGGCCAGCCCACTCCCACTTCAGCCTGGCTGTTTTCTCTGCAACTTGAGTAATGGAGCGCAGGGAAGTGTTTCTTACGCGATCTGTGCGCTTTACACCTATTATTCTGCGCTCCTTTACCTGCTGGCACATCTTGAGTTTGGACTTCGGTTGTTCAAGTGACCACTTTGTGCACCGTAGGTTAGGATATGTTAGGATATGTGTGGTCTGTAAGGGCCCAGATGGGCCTCCAAGCATTTTGGACTCGTCTTTCGACTTCTTTGTCCTGCCTTTTTTAAAAGACACTATCTGGTCCAAGTACGTATGCTCATTGACATATCACAGTACATGCCCGTCTACCTCGACCCTACGTTTCCTGCTGTTGCTCATGACCTGGGTTTTGGATCTGTACATTTGGTTCTCGTCAGACTTTCTAACTACTGTCAAAGATCTACAAATGACTGACTCCATGGCTGCTATTGAGAAATTCCTCATGAGAAACTCAATAACATTTTGCTTGACCCAGGTATCGAACCCATCGGACTTAATGTTCAGCAGCCGCAGCGATCAAGTGGTCCAATGACCAACAAGGCAGAAAGAAGATAAATAAAAAATATAGTGCGTCGAGTCCCTCCGCGCGGAAGAAGTGAAACTTCGTAATACTACACGCATGCGTTCGAGTGTCACGCATTCACTCTCGTTATTTTATTGAGCTTCTAAATAATATTTTATTGTTTTATTGTTGTACACTTTTTATTACATAAGTTTATCGAGGTTATTCTACTCATGGAAATTGAGCGAAGGCTGGTCACACCGAAGAGTCGAATGCATGACTGTTTGCACGCCATCTTGCGTACTTAGTAGAACTACGTAATCACGAATCTTGTAATAGCGCCATCTCTTTGTGGGTAATAGAAAATATTCCCCCTCCATTAGAACGTTAAACTTGTTGGAAGTCGCATAAGAAGTTTCACTTCAAAAACATTGAAATTGTTTAATAACTTACAACCATGGTGACGTGACGCGTGAACTGCCAGAACGGCTAAAACAATCCCACAAACATGCACGATTGTAGAATCCATATTTAAAATTTATTTAATATGCACAATTTTTTTTTTTTTTATGGACACGTTTCTCTATATAGTTGTAACTGATGTGTCTCACTGAATTAATATTAATAACTGCTATTAAATTCTACACCAATTTAAATGCTTTATTTTTCCATGTATAAATGATTACGTTGTTTGTTTATCCTGTAATAATGTTGTCCTGTTATTTTAGCAGGCCCTCAGCTTGCGTTGCATTAGAAAAATAAAGTTTAGTCGCAAATCCTAATCCTAACTACTTTATTATAAACTAGCTGTGCCCGCGACATCGTCCGCGTGGAATTAGAATTTTTCTAAAATAGTAGGAGCCTAAGTAACTCCTTATTACATCAGCTATCTGCCAGTGAAAGTCCCGTCAAAATCGAGTCCAGCCGTTCCAGATATTAGCTGGAACAAACCGACAGACCGACAGACACACAAAAATTGTAAAAAATGTTATTTTGGTAAATGTACCGTGTATACATTCATATGCATGTAGTAAAAAGCGGTTATTTTAATATTACAAACAGACACTTCAATTTTATTTATTTGTATAGATTTATTTTATATTTTAAATGCGAAAGTAAGTTGTTTTGTTTGTCCACTGAACCGATTATCCTGAAATTTTACTTATACGTTGTTAGGTGTACAGAAACGGACATTTTTTTCAAGAAAAGTACTTTTTTTGTAGGTAGTAAGGTAGGGTAACTTTCATACCGAAAAAAAGAACTTTTCCCGAGGAAAACAACGTCTTGTCATCTATTATCTATCATAGCAAACCCGCGAGCAAAATCTAGTTATAAATAACTGTAGCATTTCGTTTTGAGTACATATTCCTGTGTTGCCCGCAGAATATTCAGAATTTCAAACCCTTTTAACAATTAACCAATAGTACTAAATGTTTTCGTTACTAAGTATTGACGCAACAAAGTCACCGTGCGCATAGGAAAACCACAGGCGAAAATACATTTGGAGCTGTTTATTGGACTCCATGTTATATTAACTAACACTAGCTATGCCCTCTGAATTCACCCACCGTTTTTCTTTTTGCTCACCTCCTAAGGGTCGTAGCGTGATGTTAAACAGCATATAACATTGCTCAAGAATTGGGCTACCAGATGCTAAAATATATTGCGTGATGATTACATTAGTTTGGATATTAATATAATTATGTCAGGAAAAACTACACACATCAGAAAAGTCTAAGCAGCATGCCGCACGCTTCCAAAAATACGGAAATTGCCCCTGAGATTTAATATTGCCTTTTGTGTTGCATTTTTGCGCATGTCAAAACTTTGTCTGACATTTCGATATTGAGTTAACTGCATAGAAGATCGGCCTAACGGCATGTGCCAGAATATTCAGGGTCGAGGTCGTACAGGAGAACCTTTAGCTATAATTTTACCTGAATGATAAACTGAGGAACGAGGTTATACTAGAAGCTTGTGGACGGTGAGTAATGGGCTAGCTCACCGTCCATCCGTCTCATGACGACAGGCCGTGTCGACGGCGCGTACGTGTTCCACGCGCGCCTCAAGGAGATGTCAGCAAACCGGAAGGGGTCCGAGAGGGCCGATGCCTGCCAGGGTTGCGGGACTGTTCGAAAGAGATACCATGGCCCTGGAACACAAAGGGCGAAGAAGGAACATGGATGGGTTTTAGTCCGTACAAGCTTACGCTCCGCCCAGAGCTCCTCACCTGATCCGACAATTTTGCACGGAAAGTTTTAATTTTCTGGCGCGCACAGCCTCGTCTTCTATGTGGTTATTGTTATTCAAAATATATGGGTACATTTAAATATAATAATAGCAAATTAATAAACTATTTCAATCTGCAAATTCCTACACTCAACGAGACTTGATATGAAGTGAATATTTAATTACTTAGACATAATGTAACTACAGTAAGTACAGTTTTATTCGATAGCAACCATTTTTTTTTCAAACTTTTATGAATGAACGGAACAATAGCGCGATAAAACTGACACTTAGCGCCATCTATCGATATTTCTATGTAGTTGTTCGAAATTTTCGAGTCAAATACAATTGATCGACTATTACTCGTAAACTTGTAAAGCCCACTTATGTGTGATAGTTTTCTTTTTTTTTTTTTTTTTTTTTTTTTGAATGGCATCTCGCAGTTCAACCTATGAGGTTGTCGTCTGCTTAACCGGACTATCCTGTGGGTGCCTTTAGAGTAAGGCTTCCAGCCAGGGCATAAAAACTTACAAACTAAGCGACTGCACGCTAAGGGCACCCCCTGTGGGGTACGAACCTCGGCTTAGGGCGTCGCTGGGGGAAGACTGCATGGGGACAGGCTGGATCTGAATGGTATCATTATTTAGGGGCTGATTTAAAACTACTGGTACAGCATCGCGGGCTGACTCGAGCGAGGGTCGGGGAGGGCATGGACCGGGACGTCGCGACGGACCTCGACGGCGAGGTCGGAAAGACGGCGGTTTGAGTCGGAACTTTTTAAGAGTGCTAGTCTCTTTGCTACTCTCCTGGAGGAGGGTGATAGCATCATCTGGAGTGACAAGGGTATGCCTAGGACGGCGTACTGTACTAATGCGCGAGGGTTCGTAACGGGCGGCCGCTGCGATCAGGGGATTACGGTGTTTAATGGCGTTATCGAAGAAACGCTTCGAAAGACGTTTCATAAACTGAAGGACGGTGGGCATTCTAAGGTCTACGTGTAGACGGTCATTACGGACATAAAAAGGGGCTCCCGTGACTCTACGTAAGAACCGGTTCTGTAAAACTTGCATCCTATGGATGTACTTAGGCTTGGTGTGAGCGTACACGACGCAAGCGTACGTCATAATGGGGCGGATCACCGCGGTATAAAGGCGCAACTTGCACTTGAGTGACAACTTGCTTTTTGCCGAAATCATGAAATGAAGCCTACCCATAGCAAATGCAGCTCGGTCGCGAGCTGCTTTGATGTGCGCCGCGAAAGACAAGTGGTTGTCAAGTATGACTCCTAAGTACTTGGCTTGCTTCTCCCAAGGGATAGGCTTACCGTACATAGTGATCGGGCTGAGCGCGGGTGGCTTAATTTTACGCTGTTTAGAGAAAAGAACTGCCTGGCTCTTGTCGGGGTTCACCTCGATTCTCCATTTCCGGAACCAAGCGCCTAAGACGTTGGCTGAGGTTTGGAGGGTGCTATAGATAGCGTCGTGACTGCAGCCAGTGTAATAAATGGCCGTGTCGTCCGCGAACAGGGCTAACTGAGCCTTCTTGCTCTTGGGGATGTCACTGGTGAACAGAGTAAAGATAAGGGGAGAGACGACGGAGCCCTGAGGGACTCCGGCTCTAATGGGGTGGGGGGAAGACAGTGCCTTCCCGATGCGATAGCGGAAGGTGCGATCCGACAGAAAGTCTCGTAAGATGAGCACGAGACGGTCCGGCACTCCCAGTTTGTACAGCTTATATAATAAGCCGTTGTGCCAGACTTTGTCGAAAGCCTTTGCTATGTCGAAGTACAACACACCCGTCATCGCTCCACGCTGGAAGCCAGCGCTCAAGTGTTCTACGATGCGATGGGCCTGTTGAATGCAGGAGTGTCCGGTCCTGAAGCCGAACTGCTCGTTGGGGATGAGACTCTTAGCCTCGGCGAAGTCTTTGAGTCGCTTATAAATAAGTCTCTCGTAGATTTTGCCGAGTGCGTTCAGGAGACTGATAGGTCTGTAGCTTGAGGGCTCAGACTTGGGTTTGCCTGGCTTGGCGAAACCGATGACAGTGGCCTCTTTCCATATTTGGGGAAAGGCGTTGTTGCTCAGGGCGCCATTGAAGATGGCCGCCATTAACACGACGAGCTGAGCGGGGAGGAGTTTTAACACCCTATTGGTGATTCCGTCGGAGCCGGGTGCTTTCCGCGGTTGAAGCTTATTAATGATGTCTTGCACTTCGTCAGCTGTGACCGAAGGCAGAGGATCATCAGGGTCTTCTACGGGAGGGAGGGCGGCTTTACGTTCGACGAATGCGTTCACCTCATCGAGATGTCGCTTGTCTACTGGTTGAGAGCTGGGGGAGCACTGGGACTCCAGGCTGTCGGCTAGGCATTCGGCCTTCTCAGAGTCGTCGAATGCGACGCTCTTATCGGGTCGGGTGAGGGGAGGCATCGAAGCCTCTTCGGTGGAGCGCAACTTGCGTTGGAGCTGCCAGAAGGCTAGGTGGGTAGGCTCGAGCTCGCTAAGCGTCTTGTCCCATTGATCTGAACGATGCTCACTAGTGCGCTTCTTTACAGCACGCTGTAAATAACGCATGTGAGCTTTGTTCGCGTCGCAGGGAAAGTTGCTGTAGGCACGGATGGCCGCGTTCTTCTCGGTTATCAGTTCACGTACGTCAGCGGGTAGAATCCAGCGTTGATCGCTCATTGCTGGAACTTCCCGTGAGCAATCCTTTAGTACGGATTGCACGTGTTCTGTAAACGAGTTGATGGCGGCCGTCGTGTCTGCGACTGAGACTATGTGGTCGGGGATGGCCTCCAGGTGAGGCGACGTGGTGGATTTCAGCTTTTCGCTGACTTTCCTCCAGTCGGTTATCACTTGGGTCGGCGGGGGCTGGCTGGGGTCAGAGGGACCCGAGCGGGGAACTAAGTGCATGAGCACTGGTCGATGGTCTGAGTTAAGCTCATGTAAAGTCTCGATGGAATGCAACTTAAGGTTGACATTCTTGAGTAGCGCTATGTCGAGAACGTCCGGACGTTGGTCGGGGTCGTGGGGATAGTGAGTGTGCTCCATAGGAGCGATGGGATCGAAGTTGAGGGACTCACCCAGGTTATACACGTGACGTCCTCTGGCAGAGGTCGTCGTGCTGTTCCAGGCGGGGTGTTTGGCGTTGAGGTCGCCCGCTATGATAACGGAGTCACTCAAGCCGAAGAGGACGGCAAGGTCTTTGGTGAACAGAGTGTGCTCCTCGGACGTGCCGCCGGGAGGGATGTACGCGGAGGCGATAGTGATCGATTGATGACCGGTCATGCCTAGTCGACAAACTGAAGTCTCGAGCAGAGACTCCATGGGAGGGGGATCTAAGGGGATGCAGTGCAGTTCCTTTCTATAATAGATTAGAGTACCGCCCTTGTGGCAACGTGACCGATCGTTGCGAACTATGCGATAGTTGGCAATTCTCGGATCGCGGTGACTGGGCTTGAGGAAGGTCTCCTGTATGAGGAGGATATCAATTTGATGGTCGCGGAGGAAAGTGGCGATCTCATCACGCTGGCCTTTGATGCCATTGGCATTAAAGTACCCTAATTTAAGGGATCGGGGTTTGGTACACGTTAATCTCGTATTATCCATTGGAATTAAAGATTAATGCCGCTGAAGGCTTCGCCTAACTTGATTAGGGACTTGATGATAATTTTAAGCTTATCACCGTCAGTGTTAGCCTCCCTGAGATCTGCCGCCATGCGGTCTGCTTCGGGGGTGACTAACTTTGCTAACGTTTCTAAAGTTACGTTAGGAGAGGAGACCGCGGCCGCGGGGCCGGGAGGTGCGGGACGAGCGGGCGCCGGTGCGCTCGCTTGGGCCACGGGAGTGGGGACAGGGGCATCTAATAGCCCGGGAATGGGGCTGGACTTTGCTTTGCCGAGTGCCGGGAAGGCTCTCTGGTGGTTCAGCGAGGTCCAGGGAGAGGGCCTCTGAGGGCTGAGTCTCTCCGGCATCTGTGCAGTTGGTAGCCTCACCGATGGGCTTTCTCTCTGCTGGCGGGCGTTTGCACGCTTCGCCAGTTTAGAGGAGGAGCCTTTGGGGGCATTCGGGCAGCCGCGGTAGTTAGCCGGGTGGCCCGACTGGCCGCAAAGCACACAGCTCGGTGGCTCCGAGCATAGAGATCTGTCTTTGGGACGGGGGCAGTCGGCCGTGCCGTGGCCGCCTAGACACTTTACGCATCTGTGCGGCGCATGGCAGTTGGCTTGGCTGTGTCCGTACAGCTGGCAGCGGTGGCACTGCCCTACTACGTTTGAGCGGTAAGGCTTCTCTATTGAGATGCCTGTAAGGGAGCATACCGACTTCACTTTGAAGATCGGGTGGTGTCCTTCTACTGGGTCACAGATGACCAGTACCATATCGTACTGGTCTCCGCCTCTCGCCTTATGAAGGCGGTGGACGGCCGAAACTGGGATGTCCTGATTTTGGAGGTCATTGAGGATGTCCTCCGTGGGGATTTCTTTAGGGATCCGCCTGATCACCACGCGGGTGGGCTTCTCCTCTGGAAGGGAGTATGTATGGAAGGCTATGTGCCTTCCGATCAGCTGACGGGTTAGTTCCCTGAAGTCGGTGGTCGTAGGGACTACCACTTTGATACCCTGCTGGGTGCTTTTTGCGCTAGTGTATTGAATGCGGCGCTCAACACACATTTTGGACACGTCTGTCCATTTCCCTTTGTCCTGAATGAACAACGGGGGAGGGGGCTTCAGCTTCTTTGAAGAAGCGGCTGAAGAGTTAGCCTTAGGGCTGGATGGTCTGCTGGTATGAGCAGCGGCGGACTTTGGTGCGGGGACCGGGGAGGTGGGGCGGGAGGCCTCGGGAGAGGGGATGAGAGGGAGCGCGACTAATTTTTTGGCCATGGCGGCCTGAGAGTTTTTGCCCTTTTTCCTCTTGCCCTTTCCGACGACTTGATAGTCGTCTTCAGAGGACGAGGAAGCAGAGCAGGAATCTATAACCGATTCCGAGTCGGAGACTGGCACAGTTGTGTCCATTTTCTCCGAAATGGGAACAATGGACGCAGGTGCGGACTGATCCATTGTTTGCATAACAATGGGTCCGGGATTAGCCGGAATCGCGGCGGCGACGGCTGGCGGTGAGCCTTTGTCCATGTTCTCAGAAACGGGAACAATGGACGCAGGTGCGGGCTGGACCTTTGTTTGCGAAACAATGGGTTTCACTACAATGGGTCTTGGAGTAGCCTTAATCGCGGCGGCGACGGCTGGCGGTAAGCCTCTGTCGGCAGGCGGCGGTGATAAGGGGCTCTCGAGCGCGTCACTGAAGTCAGTGACGGTATCGGTGGTTGATAGTTTTCCTTTAAACTTCGTTATATATAGGTACTACTGCCGTGACATTTGAATTTCTAACTACAACTGTTTAGTCAGTAGAGGAGGGGGACACTCGACTCTAACGAAAATTGGTACTTTAAAGCTTGATAAGTTACGAACGGTTTACTTAATTAAAAAACGCTCTTCCTAAACCCCTAATATTTTTAAAAGACCTATCCAACGATATCCCACACTATGGGAAAGACGAAAATAAAATATATCATCCCCGCTTTACATGTAGGGGAGGTACCCTAAATAATTGATTTTTTCACGACTTTATTTTACCACTTTTTCGGCGTCATTAACGTGTATACTCATGCCGAATTACAACTTTCTAGTACCAATAGTTTTTGAGCTAAACCGCGGACAGACAGACAGACAGACGGACATACCGAAACTATAAGGGTTCCTTGTTGACTACGGAACCCTAAAAACTGTTGAAGAAAAAACTTTTTTACAAAAAAAAAAATAACCGACTTCCATAAAACACTAAAAAGTGGCAAATAATTTTAGTTTCGGCAGTCGGTCACCGACTGCCGAAACTAAAATTATTTTTTATTTTAGCCTTTACAGTTGTGGTATCTCACTTTAATCCTAGTCAAGTATAATTTTTACATTGTAACTAGACACCAGCACATCGTCCATACATACGACAAAGGACAAAATGCATAATAAAGAGGATGACTCAAAAAGTACCTAAGCAAAGATAATAAAATTCGGGAACTATATTTCTTGTCACCAAAATTTATATTTGTCATCAAAGTTGTATCACCTAATAAATAGATCTATCGCCACGAAATATTTTCGTTCTCAGATAAATAAAAAGTATTCCCAGGTATGAATTATCAAATAAATGTTGATATATGTGTAAAATAAAAGATAAATTACCAATAAAATTTTAGTGCATTAGATGAATATAAACTTCGTTCTTATCTATAATAATAGTTTTATTACATAATGACTTTGTGCTCAGAATGGTAGATCTGTCACCAAATAAATAGATCAGTTCCTTATTTCTATGAAGAAATGCTTAATACGAGACATAGGGCACATCAACTCGGACAGGTTAGGTTAGGTTACTTTAAACCCTGCACAGAGAAATAGGAGCCCCGCGTAGCGGGGCTCCGTCGACTACGCCTTAGTTTGGACCTGTGGTTTGGAGTTTTATGTAAACATTTTTACATTGTTTGATGATTCAATTTTCGTGACACTTCTATTATTTTGAAACCTAATAAAATTACTTGATGATTGATATTATTTCCAAGTAATTCTTAATTAATATTTAGGTAAGCGTTTTGATATTATTTGATGATTCCATTTAGGTGACAGATCTACTATTTTGAGGACAAACCTTATTATTTAAGAAACACAAAACTAATTAAATTGGTGATAGCTTAAATGATACCCATAAAATTCATATGGCTCCACCGGGCAAGCTTCTCTACCAAATGAATGAAAAATCATCTAAATCGGTCCAGTAATAACGGAGAAATCGGTGAACATACGTGAAAAATTTACATATAACAAAAATTTTAACAAAATGAAAACTATATGGCCAAACTATATTAATTTTTTATGGGACCAAATGGCAGGTATTCCACATTAAACTAAAGAAGAATCACGCAAATCGGATCATAAATCTCAGCGTAATCGGTGTATACACCTGGAAATTGCATACCGTTACAATTCCAACAAGCCCAAACACAGCTAAGATTCATTGCCTTGTTATGGAGTTCCGAATTCTGTCTCTTGGATTCATCATCAGATCTGATGGTAGAATGGTTCTTATTGGACGCAAATGCTTCACTTGTTGTAGAAAATACCAAAATCACTGTACGTTTTCAAAAAAAATTTGAAGAGTTCCCTCGATTTCGCCAAGATTCCATCATCAGATCCCGACTTGGTGACTATGGGACCATTTGGAAAGTATACCCTTTCCAACAAAAAAAGAATTTTCCAAATCGGTTGGTAAGCGACGGAGTAATGCGCGAAAAAACATAAAAAAAAAAAAATACAAGCATCCGAATTGAGAACCTCCTTTTTTAGAAGTCGGTTAAAAAGATAGGACACTACGCACTAATGACATAACAGTATCTATCTACTTACTTCAGGCATGTTATTTAGGCTAAAACTACTGTTCTTACTGTAATGTCGAATATCAGCCTAGTGTCTCGATTACACATTTAGTTAAAAATGAAAAGGTATTAAACGTTTTTTTGGGCATATTGCTTACCGTTGGAAAGGGGACAGACTAGAGAACTTTTTAAAAATATATAATAAAAATCCCGATCGCTTTTAGTTTTTTTTATAGCCATTTAAAGTTGAGTTTTCTGTTTATTTTTCTTTTACAAAAACTTTATGAGCCATTAAAAAAGAAAGCAATTGTTACTAGCAAGTAATTTTGAATTTGATATAATCATACAACAGTTCACATCAAAATAAAATTGAAATTTTAAGTCTAAACAATTTATTTATTTGTCACAAAGGGCTGAATTTTGGAATTTTTCAAAATGTAAATTGAAAAGTTAAAGAAGTAAAAGAAAGGAATGAGTTATAGGGCGTGAAGAGATAACAAATGACCTCTCCTTTCGGCCTATTCGATTTGGCAAACGATGCACCAAACATCCTGTATATATTCCTAAAATTAAATCATACATAAAAAGTGTGAGGTGGCGACATCTGTTGATTCAAATATGAACCTCTGTACAATGAGTCGATACTTTAAAAAAATGTGGTAAACAATACATGCATATTATTTCTATCATTAAGTTAGTTATGATTCATTTAGGTCGCTTGGTAGAAGTTGTAGGAAGGTTCTCCATGGCAAGATATAATTTCGCTAAGCTATACAGGGTGTTTGGTACATCGTTTGCCAAATTGAAATGGCCGAAAGGAGAGGTCATTTGCTATCTCTTCACGCCCTATAACTCATTCCTTGCCCAATCGGTTTTTTTAAAACAACTTTTTAATTTAAATTTTGAAAAATTCCAAAATTCAGCACTTTGTGCACTTTTTTAATAGCCATATAAATAGCTGTAACACAGCTTTAATTGAAGTCCGAAAATTTGAAAGTAAATTTAAAAAAAAACTAGATGGCTAATGTCACTAATTTTGAATTTAAAAGTACTGGAATACAATACAAATCAAAGTTAAATTAAAATTTAGAGTCTACGACTTACACTTTTTTTTAAAATTTGTATTTAAATGTAAAATTTGTTTTTTTTTTTTAATAAAACTTTAAAAAAGGCGATGAATAAAAATCCACAGGGCATGAGAAGTGTTTAGGGGTCTGAAACGATAGCAGATGACCCCCCCAGTCGATCATTTCAATTTGGCAAACGGTGCACCAAACACCCTAGCCTGCTAATGGTGTGATTTCACAAGAGGCTGAGGGCAGCTTCAATAAACAATGACTCAAATAACTTATAAGCAGAAGCGCCAGCACATCAAATTCAAACTACCCGAAACTGTCAATCCCAACCATCTTAGAACCTAATTCTTTAGCGATAAAGTTGAAAAACTATTAAAGAAATTTGACAGATTATTGTAGCTTGCTGCACTAGCGTCTGTATTAACTTCCACGTTAACTTAGGTCTTCATAATAAAAGGTACTTTTGTGTCAAATTTCATGCAGCTAGACGTAACGGTTTAAGCTGTGAGTTCTCTGTTAGTGAATGAATGTCAGATTTTCGTCACTCCGTGTGCATCAGTATCCCGAACCATCCGAAGGATTTCCTAGCTACATTGAGAATACAGACAGAAGAAACATCACGCCTAGACCCTGAGAGATCATCAGAGTTCCACCATGTAATGTAGAGCCGGACGAGCGGTAACCGTACAGGTCTGGAGTCAAACTTCCTACCCAACAACAGAACTATGTAATGGAAAAGCCAACACAGTTTGCCCGACCCTGGAACTGATCATCATCTACCTAGGGGTCAGCTTCCAGTCTAAATGGGTGCCAGCTGCACCCATTTAGACTACCAGTATTTTACATGGAGCGCCTGCCTATGACCTCCACAACCCATCAGTACTGAGTAATACGATACAACTTGGTAAGACTGCCCAACCAACCTGGGAACCGGTCTCTATACTAAAGTGTACCGCTTAGGTAGTACCACTATGTGGTATTATATATCCTTATAATACCACATATCAACGGGACAGGTAAGATAAATAATGAAACCTGTTTTCCAACCTTGCCTACGTTTTATCGCTAAAGCTTAGCATTCACTGTAGTGATACTAATATTAGGAGGAAACTGTTCAAAGTAATAATAGGTACAAACAATAGTACCTACTTTATATTTAAATGTACTACGAACCGACATCGTTATTAATTCTGTCTATTTTATACTTTATTCGTAGTTTTTATTTAATACAACATAAAAATTGAATAGTGTGATTTAATCGAAATATGAAGACGATATTTTTTTTCTTTTTAATATTGACTATTAGTGAAGCAATGAACGTGAAAGTGTATGTTTATAATGGTCATGAGTATTGTAAGTACCTACCTACCTACTACGTATTTTTGACGGATACATTGAAATTTTAAATACAGGGTGTTTGCCAAATCGAATAGGCCGAAAGGAGAGGTCATTTGCTATCTCTTGACGCCCTTTAACTCATTCCTTGCCACTCCAGTTTTTTATAACAACTTTTTAATTTAAATTTTGAAAAATTCCAAATTCAACATTTTAGGTCAAATAAAAAAATAGTTTTAACCTAAAATTTCGATTTCATTTAAAGTGTACTGTGTTGTATGATTCTATCAAATTCAAAATTACTTGCTAGGAACACTTACTTTCTTTTTTCATAGCTCGTAAAGTTTTTGTAAAAAAAATAAATACTTAAAACTCAACTTTAAATGGTTATAAAAAATAAAAAACTAAAAGCGACCGGGATCTTCGAATTCTATTAAAAAGTTTTCTAGTCGTGTCTTCTTTCCAACGGAATGCAATATGCCCAAAAAACGTTTAATACCTTTTCATTTTTAAATAAATGTTTGATCGAGACACTAGGCTGATATTCGAAATTACAGTAAGAACAGTAGTTTTAGCATAAATAACATGCCTCAACTAACAAGACAGGCACTGTTATGCCACTACGCAGTAGTATTACACATTTAGTTATAGCGGAGACATTGAGTCAGTAGCGGAGACATTGAGTTAGTAGCGGAGTAGGGATAAAGTGAAAGGCGCTCTGACGAGCGCCTTTCACTTTATCCCTACTCCACGGCCAACCGTCAGCGTCACGCGACATGTGATGCAACACACAGACGAAAAAGTTTGAGACTTTGTCATAAAAGTTTCACTTTAAAATACTGTATTCAGCTTTTTCCGATCAGACTGGAAGCCGACCCCTACATAGTTGGGAAAAGGCAGGCAGATGATGATGATATAGCTCGCTGAAACCCTCTGCGCCTCCACATAACCATATTCTTCCTATCTTGTATAGTATCTGCTTACTACAGATACTTTATACTCACACTTATATCCATATGTATACTTTTATTTCATTTTTATAAATATTTTCTAATCCTTTGTTGTGACATGTTTACTTCAAATTTGTCAGATGTCATTTACTTTTATTGAAGTGAAACTTCTTATGCGACTTCCAACAAGTTTAACGTTTTCATGGAGGGGGAATATTTACTATTACCCACTAAGAGATGGCGCTATTACAAGATTTGTGACTACGTAATTCTACTAGGTACGCAAGATGGCGTGCAAACAGTCATGCATTCGACTCTTCGATGTGACCAGCCTTCGCTCAATTTTCATGAGTAGAATAACCTCGATAAACTTATGTAATAAAAAGTTTACAAATATAAAACAATAAAATATTATTTAGAAGGTCAATAAAATAACGAGAGTGAATGCGTGGCACTCGAACGCATGCGTGTAGTATTACGAAGTTTCACTTCTTCCGCGCGGAGAGACTCCACGCACTATATTTTTTTTTTTATTGTTACCAGCCAAACTCTCTATGAAGGTTTCATTTAGATTATAAAAGAAAGAAAGAAAAGAGTCAAGAGCTCAATCAAGTCTTCAGTAACGCCAATCTAAAGCAGGTTTAGCAGATGAACATGCCGGCTGAGTTGTCGATGCCGTTGCAGAGAGCGCTGCGCACCATTTTACATAGTGCTTCTCTATCCTGTGTTTCTGGAGGACCGTTCTTCGTCTGGTGCTACCGTGGCTGCTGCTAGCTGCAGTGAGGAAGCTGCTCTACGAGCTGACGAGCCTGGCACTGGAGCTCAGTACGTGTCTGCTGGTGGGTCCTGCCCAGCTGCGCTGCATCAAGTTCGTCGTGGTCAAGCTCGTCTTGATCATAGCTTTCTACATCTGGATGTTTGTCTTCAGTTATTATCACGCTCTGAGATTTGCGGAGGCATTCAAAACGTTCCCGGCTAACCTGCCCTCTACTTTTTTAATAATTTATTGTATTTTTTTATATCATCATTTATTAAATTCATTTTCCCCTAATAACCTTTTTTAATGTACAAATCTGTTAACTTCTTTTATCACGCGGAGCAAGCACGTTTGTTACACTTGTTCGCATGTAACTGGCGTTTTCTCGAGATCTTAGCATTGCAGGAATTTGTCGTTTTTAGAACCGCCGCAGTGTAAGAATTATTAACCAAATTAAGCGAGTTTGGACTCCAGTCTTTGCCCCAGTAAACCCCGAGTTTCAATTATTCTGTTTATTGTTTGCAGATGGTCACAGGATTAGACCTGTACCGAGAGATTTATTCGAATTTGGTTATCACTGGGGTGCTCTCTTATCTATGCAGATATATTTAAGCATTGCAGATCCAAATGTGTCCGCAGACTTGTATGTACAATATCCATCGGGTAAGTTTGTGTTTTCTGGCTAATTTATGTAAGTTTGCGAACGACTCGGGTATAATTTAAGATCCTTTAGTCTCATAGATCGTACATACGGAATCTTTTCTCATTATATTTTACAGATCTCGCAAACATTCAGAAGAAAGTATTGCCAAAATTATCTTCTAAAAGCAACCAGTATTTTGAGATACGTCGTATTTTGAACGAAAGTGAAATAGTCATTGATCTAAAAATAAATACCACAACTGGCCGTTGGACAAGAAAAAAAATAGTAAAAGGGATAAACGTGACAGGATTACCGGAAGAGGCAAATAACACGTTATGTAGGTACCTATACTAGATTAAGTTGACAAATTATAGTACCCCGTTAGTCTCGTAGCCGCAAAGCTGACTGCAGAGGAGTTTTTCTAAGAGAAAAATGTCTAACAGCCAACAGTAAGTGAGTCTGAAATATAAGTAACTAAATGTGATTCCACACTACTATACAAATAGGCGTCTTGTTCTCTTACACACAAAATATGAACCGGGGCGTTTGCCACGTCAGCTACACGGTTCATTTGTTGGTGCGAAGTGTGGCCGTAGCTCGCAGTGACCAAGCTCGCCTGTATTTTAATAATATGTAATAGCGAAAAAAATAACAGCTGCCCCTTTATTTTTTTATTTTTTGCGGATGGGAAATCATCAAATGACTTCTCCCGCTCTGGGCGGAGTGGGAGGGAGTGTCAGACTTGACTAACTAAAACCCACCCACGTTCCTTCTTAGCCCTTTGTCTTCCAGGGCCGCGGTATCTCTTTCGAACAACCCGCAGCCCTGGCAGGCATCGGCCCTTTCGGATGAGATGTCAGCAAACCGGAAGGGGTTCCGGTTTGCTGACATCTCCTTGAGGCGCGCGTGGAACACGTACTTACGCGCCGTCGACACGGCCTGTCGTCATGAGACGGACGGACGGTGAGCTAGCCCATTACTTACCGTCCACAGGCTCGCGCCGACGGTGACCGGGGGCCACTGGTTGCCCCCCGACGCCCGGGGCGTCTCCCGAGCAGCTGCTGCTGAACAGCTGCCCCTTACCTTTCAAAATCAAAGTATTTTATTTCACATAGGCCTACATGGGCACATGTAAAATGTCGACAAAAAGGTGCACGGTTCGGGTTGGTCGTTTCCTATGGAGAAGAACCGGCAAGAAACTCCATGGTTACACTTTTAAAATAATTTGGTTTTACAAATTTTTTATGTTACAGCGTTAGTACCTACTTAAGTATGGGAGGACATCGTAGGCCCGACAATAAGTCGTTGCTTACTACAAAACGTAGAACAAGATAAAAAGATACCAAGGATTTAGGATCTATAAGGCCTACAATGTCCACACATTTACAAACAATCGGTTTTTAAAAATTTTGTCTATACAAAAAACTACTACATTAAACAAGTGACACAAATGTTGTAAGTCATCAGTACTGCAACTATTCTAAACAGAAGGTGTAATGATGGCTAGAGAGGCGGCACGGCGCCCTCACCTTCCGCCTGACGCAGGTCCTCACCGGACACGGTTGTTTCGGGAGGTTCCTGCACCGAATCGGGCGGGAGGAAACGCCCGGGTGTTACCATTGCGAGGATCGGCCGGAGGACACGGTGGAGCACACCGTGGAGCTCTGCCCCGCTTGGGCTGAGCACCGCCGTGTCCTCGTAGCGGCGATTGGCGGCGGCGACCTCTCGCGTCCGGCCCTGGTTCAATCCATGGTCCGGAGCGAGAGGGAATGGGATGCCGTCGCCTCCTTCTGCGAAGCAGTCATGCTAGCGAAGGAGGTGGCGGAAAGTGAGAGGGAGAGAACCTCACGTCCCAGCCGCCGCGGGAGACGCCCCGGGCGTCGGGGGGCAACCAGTGGCCCCCGGCCACCGTAGGCGCGAGCCTGTGGACGGTGAGTAATGGGCTAGCTCACCGTCCGTCCGTCTCATGACGACAGGCCGTGTCGACGGCGCGTACGTGTTCCACGCGCGCCTCAAGGAGATGTCAGCAAACCAGAAGGGGTCCGAAAGGGCCGATGCCTGCCAGGGCTGCGGGTTGTTCGAAAGAGATACCGCGGCCCTGGAACACAAAGGGCGAAGAAGGAACATGGGTGGGTTTTAGTCAGTACAAGTCTGACACTCCCTCCCGCTCCGCCCAGAGCGGGAGAAGTCATATGATGATTTCCCATCCGGAAATAAAAAAATAAAAAAAAAGGTGTAATGATTTTAAAAAAATATTGTAAAACATCTGATTAAAAAGAAGAAAGAATGAAATAAAAAATAAGATTGAGAATATTTAGTGACATCCATACATTTGTTCCGTTTATGAGCTATCAGGGAAGCCGAATGTGCGAAGGGACTAAGACCAAACTTCTTTATCTTCAAAGTAGACCTTAATTTTATATTATCCTTTTTTAATAAGGACACGTTTGATACAATTTTTAAACTTTCCATCGGTCAGTTCTGTAACGACTTGCGCAACTTATTATAAAAGCGTATATACTGTTTATAAGAAATGAATTGCTTGCTAGTTTTAGTTAATCTGAATTTGGGTATTACAATTCCGTGTTTACTGCGTGTATTTACTCGTATATTATGGAAGTGGCTTCTAATTGTGAAAAGTCCTCGGTTTTTGCGGACATATAAAATACATTCTAAAATATAAAATGAAGGCAGAGTCAGTATATCGATTTCTTTAAATTTTTCACTGAGGGACTCGCGAGGACCCATTTTGTAAATGGCGCGCACTGCCCTCTTTTGCTGTATGATAATTGAATCAACGTCTGCTGCCGATCCCCAGAGCAGAATGCCATAGGACATAATACTACGGAAATAAGCGTAGTATACTAACCTCGCTGTGGTCGAGTTTGGGTCGAATAGGTATTGAAATTTTGAATAGGGCAGCAGATAATTTTTTCGCTATTACGATGTTTGCCCGATGGAGAAACATGTCCAGTTTGGTGGTCTGTAGTACTTACTCCCTAAGTATGCATATATACCCTTTCAGTTACACCCTGTATAATTACCTAGGCCGCTGTGGATCAGCGACCTTGTGGCGTACCATGACGTCTTAAAACATTATTGTTCCATTCTCATTCCAGGGTGAAAAAGAGACGGAGCTATACAGGTCGTCTAGCTCCATCTCTTTCCCACTCTCGAATAGGAATGGAACAATAATGTTTTAAGCGTCACAGTACCCCCCCCCCTGATAAATAAAGGCATGTGTTATGTACATTTATTTTTTACAGATAACGACATATGTACAAAAGATCAGTGGTGTGTGATCGAAGTGGATTTGTTAAATAATGTGAATAAAGGTACAGTAAAAATAGAAAAACTATGCACTTCGGTAATCTTTTGGTTTCAGAATTAGCACAAATGTGGCGCCGTTATAGTTGTGAATAAACTGTTTTAACCAAAATCCGTGGTTTAAAACCCATTTTAAAACCACGACCGCGTGGGCCGTACATTGATATTATGTTTTACATTAAAAATTAAGTTTCAAGGGCAATTGAAATCATTTACCATTTTTATTAATACATATGATAATTATAAATGAAGTCATATAGTATGTTTATACTACTTTTTATAATTAGACAGGCTGTAAACAATCATTAAATGCGTACCTATTTCCTTTCATTAAATTGGATTCGGCCTAGATCAGTGCAGTCTATTGAAAAAACATTTTAAACCGTTATTAAGGGGTCATCCATAAATTACGTCACACGAATTTAATAATTTTTTTGCCTCTTCCCCTGTCGTTGTCACAGCTGGTCACATTTGTGTGACTCCCCCCTCCCTTGTGTGAGTTCACATATTTTACAAATTTACATTTAAATAAAATAAAAATAGCCTTCATTTCCCTATTATTCACATATCTATAATTTTTCACAAAACTTAATCTATTAAGGGGTCATCCATCTCTGGACGAAGGCCTTCTCCATCTGTTTCTATTTATATCGATCTTGAGCCCATCTAGTCCATTCTATCCTTAGGAGATTGCCAAGAAGCAGGTCCCTTTTGTGGTATCGTGTGCCTGATTGGAATAATAGCCTAAAAATATGATTCATTTTTTTGTGTACAGGGTATTTTTTACAATTTTTTTCACCCTGGGAATAAACTTAAAGTTAATTAATAGTTAAACATTACGTCGACATCCGCTTGATTCAATGTAGTCTGTGGTTTGATTGACATACAAAAACAAGTAGCCAGGTATCAAAGAATTAAATAACTAATGACTTCTGTAATCAATTGAGTAATTAATATCAAAATGAAACAATAAAAAAACAATAATTTTTGATTAAGTAATTACATCCCAACATTTAGATTTAGATCATCACATTTGACAACTTCAACGCTACTGTGTTAGCATTTTGTTCTACGACGATGAGGTAGAATGATGTTATCCCTGTCTTTTTATACGTATTATTGTACCATATATATATTTGAAATGAACAACGATAGGTGTACGCCAAATATGAGTTTATGTAAAGTATTAATGATGACTAAAACTATTGAATAAATAAACACTGCTCATAGTCGATGCGAGTAAAACCGATGGAACGATGACAATAATAGGTTGCATAAATTCTTATTAGGCGTACATTGCATTGATGAATGATAAATGAACACAAAAGCAAAAGACACAAAGATAATAGCCATATTTATCTATAAAACCCCTTATTAACAAAGTAGTTTTTATCGATTGATCTATAACGATTTATTAATAGATTATAAAAAATTGATCTGGCAACATTTACTTGCGGATGTCACAGACTTTGTTCTGTGTTCTGTGGTTTGTTACGTGCGTGAACGTGATTGCTTTGTTTAGATACGTTGAGTTTAGAATTCTGTAATATTTTACTTAGTTATTATATGATACGTGTTTTTTTCTGCTACTACCAAGTTGAGCTAATGAGTTTCTTGAGTGCATTACGTTTCGTGAGATATTTGACTCTTATTAGTGCTGTTCTTTGATAGGTAGTAGAAGTACAGTACTTACAATGATATCTCTTGAACCATGTTGAATAAATGAAAAATGTTTTTTGATAATAAAAATACAATGTTTTTACTATTATGTAAAATAAAAATCTTCAGGGCACAACAATTTTCCACAGGGACCCAACTTTCCTTACAAATCGGGCAATCTCCTTTACATTTAAAAATTATTAAATGAAAGCAGCGGTTCCAAAATCCATTTATCAAGTATTATATCATATTTTTTTTAAATATTTTTTTATAAAATTAACATCAAATCATACAATTAACAAAACAAAAAACGATGAATTATATTAATTAAAAAGAAAAAATACAAAGAAATCACCGCTAGGCGCAATGCGTTTGGCGCCATTTATCAAAGGGCGCCTAGGCGGTCGGCACGTAACACTAGTAGAGCGAGTAGTCGACAAAACAATTGGTATTTTATATTTACACAGATATAGTTTATATGTTTTTGAGGTTTTTGTAAAGTAATAGTTTAAAGTTCGTGTTTTAACACTTAGATTATAATTGATGTTGAAATGTGACGTCATGAAATTTAATGTCACACTTCGTCAACCCCCTCCCACCCCCTTAACGTGTGACGTAATTTATGGATGGCCCCTAAACCGCTAAGATTATAATGTTTAAAATCCGTTTTGCATGTCTACGCGCTGCACAGTAACTCCACACTCACGAAAAAGCTTTTAGTCTTGTCCTACCACGCTTTGTAATAGCGCAACTATCATTTCGCGTTTGTATGAAATTTTCCCTTCGTCAAATTATTTATTTCGGTCTGTCATCGTCACGTGTCACTCAAAACGCTTTTAGAATTGCATAGACTCTTTAATCTTTGTGTCTTTATTAAATTACAAGGAAAAATACTTTAATGGTTATAACAGCTCGATATTCTATCTAATTGTATAAATATTTATACGAGTATATACGACGATAGACGATAGTTTCCGATTCCGAAGCGCAAACTTTTTCATGGAGACTTGTAACTCTGGCGAAATTCGCGACTGCTGCGGCCCTGTGTCGATTCCCGGGTCGGGCAGTGTTATTGGGTTTTTCCATTAGGAATTTCTCAGTAGCAGCCACAGAGTCTGGATTTCTGCCCCATTGATGGCAATAAGCTCGCCCCCTATTACATGGGATTTAAACATAACTGGCGAAATGTGGGTGTGCTATTAGGTACACTTCTGCCCAACCCTCCTAGGATTACAGGCGTGATGTTATATTATGTGTTACTTATTCCATTCTATTTATAACAAATGTTTTTTATTTTGCTTTCAGAGAAGCCATCTTCCCCAAACAATGTGTTAATATACGTGATATCATCCGTGCTAGTGATGAGTATTATCTTAATATCAGTCATTTATTTAATTGTCAAAAAATATTACCAACGAAATCCACACCTATTGGAAACAATGGAACTGAATACTTACGTAAGTGTTGTCATGGGATGACGTTTATTTATCCAAAGGTGTTAAGTTGGGTTTGGTTAGCCACTATGGTCACGGTTTCAGAGGTCATTCAATCAATACACGGTGTAAATCACCTCATCACGAAGCCGTCAACCAAGCATTCTGTACATGAAACTAAGTAACTTTACGCAAAAATTATTGCTGGGAAACGACTTTTTTTTGGGGGGTGTAAAATCATGTTTTGTGGTAGGACTCAATGTAACGCACTCAAAACATTGTGCTGATTGACGGATTGAATAGTACGGGGGTCGTGGAGGTGTTTAAAGTAAAAATCTTACATTAAAAACTTGTATTTAAAAAAATACTTGTCAAAAAGTTGGAACTTTGACCCCTAATATCTCCGTAACTAAAAGGTTCCCAGGTATGGTGAAGAACAAAAAAATGATCGCAATGACAGGGAGAACCAGTGCCTTTCGGCTTCGTTAAGAGGTGTTTTACACCCTTTATAATGACTTTTGATTTGATCAAAAGTCATTTATTCAAACTAGGCTGATAATCAGCACTTTTTGAACGTCAAAATTACAAGAGACAGTCCTCCTAAACGCCCGCCCTTCGGTCAGTCAGACTCGTACTACACAGTTCAACTCGTTCCCACGGCCAGGTATTGGCGCGTACGACTGGCGCCAGCACCCTCTGCGACACCGTCTCGGGCTTGTTTCTGTTCAGACGGCAGACTTCCCAAGTCTGCCACCTGCAGAGGCCGTGGTGATATAGCCTTCCAGGCACGACACCTGTCGGACGATCCCCTTTTCGAATTCAGAATGAGGATGACAATTTTTTATTTATTTTTTTCTTTTCTGCATCTCCCAAATCCTGACCCCGAACTTGTCCGTCAGCGCAGCCTTCGTGCAGTTACTTATTGAAAAGAAGTTTGTTATTCTACCAGCTCCCAGCCCTCTTACACTATTAACGTGGACCATTAAAGGCATGACAGGACTACAAGATTTTTAAAGATAAATTGATAATATTATTGATCCCTATATTTTCCAGGCCAATGCAAATGAAGTTGTATACGCGGATCTCAGCTTGCCAAATGGAGACAGACAACCACCAAGACGTGAGGAAGAATCGCCATATGCCGAGATAATTGGGGTCGTCAAGTGTAAACAATAAACACGCAGTGCTTGGATTGGATTGTTTGGGACACCGACACGTCAGTCGCCAGGAGTCGGTGGCGGTCAGACTTGAAGCCGACCAAAACATTGTTGGGACAAGGCTATGAAGAATAAGTTATAATCTGACGATTTTGTACTCGGAGCTGTCTTAGTTCTATGAGGTAGTGAAGGAGGCTGGAGTTGTGTGCTGGAAGTAAAACATAATTTTGAACTGTTAACTAGAAAATGTTTTATTGACAAGACCTATTTGTAAATTAACCTTTTGACCGCCACAGTCGTGTGTAGACGACAAACCAAAATGTGCCCAGCACGCCACGGTCGCGAATGGTTGACAGAATTTTAAACGTAAATAAATGTCATTAAACAGCATTGTTTTGTGTTTTTCCCTTGTTAATTATTTACCTTGACTCTTCTTCATTTATTTGAAGTGAACTGCTTTCATTAGATTTCATCTGTAGTAACATAAGATGACGATGAAGATGATGATGATGAAGAAAACCAGTTAAAAAGTTCGTGCCCTCAAAGCCACAGTCACCTCAACAGGACACGTAGTGATGTAGGCAGCAGTCAATATAACAAGAATATCGACCTCGACGGCAACCTACGTTATATTTGATTTACTCTGAATTATTAAACAAATAAAACATTTGATATTGAACTTTCATGTTTGCGAAATCAAGAAAATTTTATAATACTGAACTATGCGCTCTTTAAAAGTCGAGCTTTAAAAGCCGGGAACGCCACAGTCGTCTATGATTGTCAGTCCCATGACGTCAAACGAGGAAAATTTTTGAATAGAGTAGTTCTTTTGCTGTTATTATTATTGTTTACTGTATACATGATTAATAATGGATAACTATAATATGAGTAGTGAAGACTTATTAAGTATATTGCAAGGAGTCGATACTGACACGTTTATAATGGTTTTTTTTTAATACTATCCTACCTAAAAATACATACGTATATCGATATAAATCAATATACAATTGTTGAATTAAACTTATGTTGATTGTCTTATACATATTGAACGGTATGTAATGTGTGAAGGTATTAAAAATGGTGTGATTGTTCTACCAATTTCTACCACCCAACTTTTTAATTAAAAAACTGATTTTTATAAAATGTTTTATTTTATCTTTTGTGAACTTCATGTTTGTGACACTTAAGAAACTTTGTCCCGGTAGGTACCATTATTCCTCATTATTTCCTATTCATTACAGTGTTGTAAATTGTCTACATTCGAAAGTAAACAACACTAACACAGTAAACGGTATTTACTTCTGCACTGATGTCATCAGTGACTGGCGTTATACTAAAGCATTAATATTGCTTGTTCTTCCAAAGAAACTTAAATTTTATTAGTTGACAATGTTAAAAGTACAAAACGAACAAAATAAAATATTTCGATATTATTAATAAGTATCGGTGTCGCACCTCTAGAGAAGAAGCGAGCAATTTCAAGAAATACGTGCCAACTGCGCCAAAAAATTACGTCATGATGGACAATAGTGCTGTAATACTATTGACTTGGTTTTATCGATTGTTGTTTCTATTTGTGGAATAAACGCCGTAACTGTGACACAGATTATTACATTTATGTCATAAAGTACAAAGCGCGATGAAATAAAACTCAACACAAGGTAATTTTTATTGAAATTAAAACCCATGTAAAAAAATGTTGTCAGGTTTCTATGAGCTTTATCGATATAATTTCGCCCTCACTATTATTTTGTAGGTATTAAATTATGAATTCGGAGCTTGGCGCTGAGGGCACGCGTTTTCTTTTTTGACGTGGCGGTCAAAAGGTTAATTAAAATTTTCTTTAAGGATTCATCAAATAAAGTGTTTTCGTTTGTCACAGTAACGATAAACCAAGTCACCTTTGCATTAATAAAGAAATTTGCCATTTTCTAATAAAGGGATTTTTGACATTTGAACCACTAACATTAAAGTTCGAAAAAAAGACTGAAATAACAGTTTTCTTTAAAATTTTATTGGGTAACTTAAACAATTAATAATCCGTGTTTCTACCGCGAACACTAACAACACAAGAACATCGGTTTGGCATACTCAAAATGAGTTCATCCAAATCACGCTGTGGAATGGCCGCCCATGTTCGTTGCAACAGCAAAAAAAGGTCTTCTTGCGACTGGATACCCTCCATATTCGGCAGAGCTCTTCTCTGTAGCATATCCCATGCATGCTCAATCGGGTTCAAGTCTGGCGACTGAGCAGGCCAGGGCAGGACATTGATGTTAGCTGCGGCGAGAGTCTGTCTTACAACTCTTGCGGTGTGCGGTCGTGCATTATCATGCATTAACTGAAATAAGGGACCGATTTGCACTTGTAGAGGAACGATGACGTCTGATACAATCGTCTCAGCATAAATTTGAGCGTTGAGGTTGCCTCTGATCCAAATCAACTCAGTTCTTCCGCCGATCCAAATACCCGCCCATACCATGATGGTTCCACCACTATAAGGATGGACTTCCTGGCAGGATTTTAATCGCTGTTGGCGTCCAGGGGTTCTCCAGTGTCGTATACGTCTTGTATCCGGTCTCATACCAAAACGAGACTCATCAGAAAAGCACACGAAACGCCATTGTTCTTCTGCCCAATTTCTGTGTTCAAGAGCCCATTGATATCGAATCCTACGATTGTTCATTGCTATAGGTGGTACCCGTAGCGGTCTTCGGGAATGAAGGTTCACTTCATGCAAGCGGTTTCTGACTGTTTGGTCGCTAATTAAGTTCCCTGAAGAGTGATGAAGCCTCACGGCTAACATCATGGCGGTTATTGTTGGAGCTCTTCGAGTTAAGATTTGAATGTATCGGTCTTGTCTCCGTGTGGTGCAGCGATACCGTCCTCCATGGCGCTCAGCCACGGTACCAGTGCTTCGGTAACGTGTCCAAAGTCGACTGATAACACTCTGACTTGTATTCAGAGCTAAAGCCACAGTACGTTGCCGGGAACCAGCTTCTATCATTCCCACGGCTCTGAGCATTTCTTCCCTGCTTAAATGACGTCGCCGCTCCATAATAACGTTGGTTTTAATCAGTAGTAGGGAAACAGTAGCACTAATAATATCTTCAATGCGTTGTATGTTTTTATAGGGAAAATATTGACAGCTGATTTTCATCTTTTACTCGAATTTGATTCACAGTTCCTGATTCAAATTATGAAATGCACCAAAAAGGATCCATATAAATTTATAAAATCATAAATTTATTACAAAGCCACATCTCAATCTCAAGAAATCCGCATAAAAATGCTTGATCCCTAGACACTTTTGATGTGTGTACTTCGAAATCGAGACAATGTAAATGATGTTTTTAAAAATGGAACAAGTTTAGAACAAAAGTATCGTATACTATTTGGCTGTTGCGGCTACAAGATCTTTGCCTTATACTTATTAAAGACTAAATAAAAAAGAAGTGGACGCGGGAAAAAAAATCTGAGTGAAATTTTATTCCAAATTTTATTAAAAATGTCTTCAACATCAAGTGATATGGAAAATACTCCACCAGATATAACAAATAGAGCAGTTGGGGCTTCAAATAATTTACTACCAGAAATCAAGACATGTAAATGAGAAATGTTATGAAGACAATAGTCAGTGTGTAGTTAAGTTTCTATTAAAAATACTTTTTTGTCTATATCTGTGTTTCATTCCTTCCTTCGTAGATAAAATCTTGTATGCAACTGTACGTTATTGGTATTTTAATAACTCGTGCCCACCTATTTCCGTACGCGCTACGCTTGTACCGAAAAATGGCACTCGTATTAAAAGACCGTCCATAACGTAACAGTTGCATAAATAGCTATAAAATGATAGTGACGCCAACTTTAGCCGATGGAAACTAATTAATTGTGTGTGGCGTGTGTGTGGTTTGATGTGATGTGGTGCGGTGTGTGGTGTGGTGTAGCGTGTTGTAGCGTGGTGTAGCGTGGTGTAGCATGGTGTAGCATGGTGTAGCTTGGTGTGGTGTGGTGTGGTGTAGCGAGTTGTGGTGTACAGATAGTAGTATAGTGTGTGGAGTAGAGAGAGGCATGCATTGATATGGTGTGTGATTATATTACTCATGATAAACCAAGAGAAGAGAAGAGCTTCAGTATCCCCATACGTAAGAGACTTAATCCAATTTATTATCATTTTTTACAGTCGTAATAGTTTCCATTGTGTACATGTTTTTAATAATCCTATTGTATAATTGAGCTGAGTGATAGTTAAATTTGTCTGCTTGCGAATTTGGTTTTACATTGGGGAACTTTTGCAATTATATTCTTTCTCCTTCTAAGTGTCATATTGAAATTATATGGGAGAGGTTTATGGTTTTTAAAACCGTTTGGGTTATGTAGTTTTCTGACCGAGGGTTAATTACTGATTTCGTGTAATTTTTTTGTAGAGTTTTTTTTTTTAAACATAACTTTTATAAGTGCTCGTTGTGCACGTTCCACGACCATAAATTTAGTCTCAGCTGCGCTACCCCAAATGCAGATACAATACAGAAGGACGGACTATTTTGAGGTTTGGGTAAAAGTGGCATGATTTTTTAAGTCTGCGGCCACTAATGAAAAATATTTCATTAGTATGAACACAATAAGACATACATTTTCTTCTATGAAAAAATATTTCCAAAATACATCGGAGCCGAGATAAACAGGCTGAACTTTTCAAGTGGGTGGAAGGCCAAATCCGAAACTATGAGGAATAGCGAAAATCACTCAAAGGAGCCACGAGCCTGATTTTGATAAAAACTAAAACTGTAAAACTGCATCATTGGTTTTTTGAAAAATCAATATTCCTAGCCAGGTACCGAAGACGAAAATTTTGAAAAAAAAAAGCACCCTGTATTATTACTATTACACCATTCAATAGTGTCGCTGCTAAGGCTCAAATTCTGGGAAGTAAAGCCATACGGCAGACGATAGTCGATAAAGTTATTTTTTGATAAAATGCGTAACAGTATCCAAACTGTTAGTAGGAAAAACACAACTTTGACATCAGATATTTCAGCTCCGATATTATTTTCGGCAAAATTCTTTTAGGAGTGATTAATATCATATATTCCACTATACGTTAACAACAATTATTTTTGTGGCCGCCGTGAAAAAAAATCATGCCACTAGTCAATACAAACTTACCCAATGCCCTATCGTTAAGGAGGTTTCTAGGTCGCTCATCAGTCCACAACATTTTAGTCGGGGCAACGTGTCTCAGTGATTTGAAAATATAGTAAGCTTTCTAACCCTGCCAATCACCTGTTCAAGGTGAGGATACCAGGATGGAAACTGGTCAACCATCACGCATAAGTATTTGGTCTTAGAGACTCTGTTTAGGCACGGACAGTTACAGCATATACTGTTTATATCTCCACATGTGTGTACTTTCAGTTGCAGGTCTTCATTAGGCTGTGTCCGGTTACTTACACTAAAACATATACGTATAGTTAATCTTGGTGGTGTTAATAAGTTGATTTTCAGCTATGTGGGCAATGTCTACCTCTGCGCTCAGTTTAACATACTTTTGTTTTTTTTTTTTTTTGCGATGGGTTTGCTCGATGTCATAGACAAAGTCGACGATGGTACTTACCCAGAAGAAGCCTGTTCACTCTAACTTTGAAGAGATCAGGGCTGTAAGCGTTCGGAAACACAGCCGCAGGCAGAGACTTCCACTCCTTTTCTGTGCGCATTGTGAAAGACGTTCCAAGAAGTACCAGCAAATACAACAGCAGTATCATCGGCGTATGCAAATATTCTAGCGTTTAGAAATTAAATATTGCACAAATCATTTATATATAAATAGGTGGTTTCGTGTAGGACCGTTTACTCCGTATTTGAACACAACAATATATTTGAAAATTTAAATAATTTAACATATTGTCCTGATGGAGTAATGTAAAATCAATCTACCCATATTGAGCGAATAAATGATTTAGTTTGATTTGTGGTCGCTTGGTACGATGAGGACAGAGTTCGATGAGGAAACAACGATCAATAATACGATATTTAGGTATTGTATTATTAGTAGTTGACTCAAATACCTACTTCTGATTAAACTTAAAAACATATGCAAAGTTCAGGGGTAATAAAATTTTGCACTAGAGTAGAAAAAATGTAAATAAAAAGCCTAGTGCGAGGCCTAGTGCGAGTTAGACTCGCGCACAAAGGGTTCCGTACCATTATTTATAAAAACGAGCAAAAAAATCACTTTTTTGTATGGGTGTCCCCCTTAAATATTTACTTTATTCTGTTTTTAGTATTTGTTGTTATAGCATCAACAGAAATACATAATCTGTAGAAATTTCAACTGGCTACCTATCACGGTTCACGAGATACAGCTTGGTGACGGACGGACGGACGGACGGACAGCGAAGTCTCAGTAATAGGGTCCCGTTTGACCCTTTGGGTACGGAACCCTAAAAAATAACAGAGGCAGTCAAAAGGACTGCCGGCAGAAGTAAAAGCTCAAAACAATGGAAATACTGTGTTATTTTTAGAATTTTAAAATCATTTCAAGTCTGAATTTAATTGTTCTGATTTGTAATCGTAAATTGAAATGATTAGGTAACATTAGTCTAGTTTTCACATCCATCTATTGGCACTCTGAACAATAATGATGAAATTTAAGTAGTTTATTTATTAATCAAACATGATGGCCTGCACAAGCTCAATACAAAGTATCAGGCCGCTATACGACGCGTCGCTAGTCTGGCGCAATACGCCACGAGCATGCAAGGAAGCACGCAGCATGCAGCATGCAAGCAAGCATGCAGCATGGAAGCTAGCATGCAACATGCAGCAGGCATGGTTTCTGTTACGGCTCCGGCGCTGCGAGGCTCCGGCGGTCCCACGCGAGTTTATCGTCGCAGATGGGTTTAACGCTCACCACCGCAGCTTGGGCTTGCTGGCCGACTTCGCCGGCCAGCCTCAGCCGCGGCGGCTAGTGTTGCAACCACCTGCTCCTCAACTCGCGGGCCGCCTCGCCCCTCCACGCCTATGCGATTTTAAATTACGCTCCAAGGGTAGAGCAGACAAGACTGTGTGGAGTCGGATTTACAGCGATTCGTTTCTGTCACTAAAACCTATTTTTAGCAAATGTTGTAGGACTAAATCCATACTTCCATACTAATATTATAAATGCGAATGTCACTGTTTGTTTGTTTGTTTGTTTATTACCTTTTCACGACTAAACGGCTGATCGGATCTTAATGAAATTTCGCAAGAAGATAGATTTCAACCTGGGGAAGGACATAGGCTATATATCATCACGCTACGACCAATAGGAGCGGAGCAGCAATGAAAAATGCGGAAACGGGGAAAATGTGACGCAGACGAAGTTCCGCGGGACACCGAGTAATTTAATATAAATAAAAATTCGGAAAAATACACATTATTTAACACAAAACTTAGGACATATGACTTTAGGTCATGTAAAATTAGAATTAAATTATTATAGTACTCGATATTATGACAGAATACTTTTAGAACTAAAGATAATATCGTTAAACAAAATTTCGGGATTTTGAACATTATGATTAGGTACTGAAGTTTATAGCAAACGTGTTATGGATAATGATTTTCGGACAAACAATTTTAGGAGAAGAAAGGGGCAAAAAAAGGAGCTCGTGGCTAAATAATAACAGCCGCCCAGGTCGATCTTTAAGGTTAAGCCGTGCTTGCCGAGGTTGGTCCGTGGATGGGTGACCATATTCCGAGTTTCCTCCGTGCCTCGGAAAGCACGTTAAGCCGTTGGTCCCGGCTGTCATTTGTAGATCTTTGACAGTAGTTACGAGTAGTCAGAAGCCAAAAAGTCTGACATCCAGTCTTACCAAGGGGTATTACCCAGTTACTGGGTTGTGGAGGTCGGATAGGCAGTTGCTTCATGTAAAATACTGGTACTCAGCTGCATCCGGTTAGACTGGAAGCCAACCCAAAGATAGTTTGAGAAAAGGCTAGGCAGATGATGAAAGGGAGTACCGGTCAAAATGCATGGAACAGCTGTTTTTTTTTCATATATTGATGAAAAATTTCAGTATGATGTATTGAATACGTGGCAGCCGTTTTCGGGTTGTGTGTCCCTTCCAGCCTGTAAACAGGTTTTTCCAAATATTAACACAAAAAGAATATTAGTTTCCTCATGCGTTTGCCTGCCATGGGTTTCATTTTACTGTAATATTGTACCAGGTGAACTCATTACACAAATTAATCCTATCTACAATTTATTATTAATTTAACATTTGAGCTTGTCATGTTTACTTATACAGGGTTATTGTTAAAACACCAACAACCTCTTAAGAGGTCATTCTACTCATCATTATGAACAACTTTTACTATGAGACCAAAAACAATCGTAAAAAAATCATTTGTTCGCTACATTTTGACGAGTTATGTGAACAAAAGTACGCAACCGTTTTTTTTTTTTGCGATTTTATGTTTGGTCCCATAGTAAATGTTTTTCATAATGATGAGTAGAATAACCTCTTAAGAGGTTTATCAATAACCTAGTATATACACAAAACACTTACACAGGATAACATAAGAAGGAATATAAACTAATGAATAGATCTGTGCGTGTAGTTACAGCTCGAGCGTGACTAATTTATAAATTAATGTACCACAACTTAATGCTTGATGTAATGCCTAAACTGTGGAAACATATAGCGGATAGTCGAATACTCCTTGGTCGCAAAGGCAAAGGTGTTCCGCCTCGGCGTTACTCGCCAGGCTAAGTAGCGTGTTTCTGAACGCGCCCATAGACGTAGAGTTTGTCTATGGTCGCACTGACCAATAGTGACTAAGGTCATTTCAAGTATAAAGCTAACTGATCACTGATTGGTCAGTTTGAATATTGTTAGAACCAATCGGGTCCAAGGAGGCTTGAGAGAAATGTTAAAGAGAGTTAAGGAGAATAAGAAGAAATGGCGCGACTTGTGCAATCTGTTTAAGTGTTTAATTAAAGTTTTATCGTGTAACCTTCGTGTAACAAAGCTCTTTAACTGAACCTGACCCACCCCGACTACATTTTGGCGCTCAACGTGTGTTTTATGATATTTAAAACAAGGGGTCGGTGTCTTTGTGCGCGAATCGAACTTTTTCTCGTTGCGGGTTCTAGAAAAGTTTTCGGAATCACTTGATACGACCGACACTACAATCGACAGGGACTGCCGTTGTTAGCTGTTTTGCGTTTAGCTTCGATTATTTTGCTGGCTGTGTGAGCCACGAGCCGCTGGTTTCAAGATTTCACCAACGTGTTTGCAAAATGCCGCGAAGACGCAAGTCGTTACAAGCAGGCGACGAGTCAATTCTCGAAGAATCGGAGCCATCAAGCAATATTTCGATGACTCAAGAAGCGCTTACTTCATTGCTTACTACTCTTCAACAGTCGCAAGCCGAATTTTGCAATCAACTGTTACGTGAAGTACGTTCATCGACGCCGCACGTGTCGACCGATGCAAGTACATGTGCCGCCAACGCTGCAATGGGCGTCATGAGGTCTACAACAGCCAATTTCTCGAAGTGCACATCAAAGTTCAGCGGAAATTCAGAAGAATCCGTGGAAAACTTCATAGATGCAATAGAAGTTTATAAATCATGCCTAAATATATGCGACGATAACGCGCTCTTAGGTATGTCTATGCTGCTGACTTCATCGGCGGGAACATGGTGGCAAGGCGTCAAGGGTACAACGAAAACGTGGGATGAAGCCATCACGAGGTTACGAAGTGCCTACGGCGAACGCCGCCCACCGTTTCGTATTTACGTCGAGTTATTCTCCCTATCACAAGGCAAAGAAAATACGGACTTGTTCATTGCTAAAGTCCGAGCCTTGTTAGCCAAGTTACCACAGGAAGACCTATCTGAACGGGTTGAGTTGGATATGGCATTCGGATTATTAGATCGCCGCATTCGGAAGCGAATCGACAGAGCCGAAGTTTCGACGTTCGACGAGTTGCTAAAGAAAGCACGAGCTGTAGAAGACTCGCTAAATGAGTCACGAGCTCAGAAATATGGAATACGCGGTAAAGCAAATGCATGGTTAAAAAGTTACCTTACAAACAGATCGCAAGTTGTAGAAATTACTGTGGATAAACCAAATCAAAATGGTGGACAGAAATATAAATCCAAATTAGGTTACAATGGCACAGGCGTTCCACAGGGCAGTATTTTGGGGCCCCCTCTCTTTTTGCTATATATCAATGACCTGACAAAAGTAACTGACCATCCCTGCATACTCTTTGCAGATGATGTCTTCGTAATTATCCCTAAAACTAAAGAAAACTATAATGAAGAAATAAATAGCACCGTAGACAAAATAATAACTTGGATGGAAAAGAATAACCTTAAACCTAACATAGATAAAACCAAATATGTACAATTTCAAAACAAAAACTGGACTAAAATGGATTTAAACATAACTTATAAAGGTAAACAAATACAACAATCAGATAGTATTACTTTTCTTGGGATAGTTCTAGATGAAAGGTGTTCTTGGATTAACCATATTGATATGATATGTGGAAAACTCAGTAAGTTTGCTTATGCTCTATGGCGTTTATCTAATCTTACAAGTAGACAAGCCACATTGCAGGCTTATCATGCATATGTTGGTTCAATACTGCGCTATGGTATACTGGTATGAGGGAACTCGGTGCATCTCGGAAGAGCTTTCATCGCACAAAAGCGGTGTATACGTGCGATTTGTAATGTAGACCCACTCACATCCTGTAAACCGCTGTTTAGAAAACTTAGACTACTTACATTAACTGGTATTTATATTGAGGAAGTATGTAAATTTACCAAATCTCACCCTGAAATGTTTGAAAAATTGGGAGATAAATGTAACTTTAAAACCAGATATCCTAATAGATTAATAAATCCTACAAGAATAAAAACGGAACTATATAGGCGAAGTTGTTATCCTATGTGTATTCAGATCTATAACAAGATTCCTAACCAAATTAAAGAACTTCCAATGGTCCGCTTCAAAAGGGCTTTACGCAGGTGGTTAATTGAGCATCCCTTCTATAATATAAAAGAACTTCTTGATTATAAATTAAATTAATGTTCGAATTCTACCTATACCAAAAATTTGCATGTCATTATGTTATGATTGAATATGTTAAGCTACTAATACTACCATTGTAAGAACTTTTGTAACCATATTTATCTGCAAATAAATCTTTGACTTTGACTTTGACTTTGAAACCGTCATCAAGCCGCGAAGAGCGCTCTGGCGCCGCCGCACAGTGGAACGAATGTATGGGAGCGGTTGGACGTAGACATGTCCGAAAAAAAAGAGTAAAATTATGCCAAACTAATGATGCCATCTTATTCGATTACTTAATGCCTTCATAACTTGTGGTGATGAATTTCTTCATAACTCCCATATTTCGGGAGTAATTTGAGAAAATGTGAAATTTTACTATGAAAATGAGTGTATCGAGCTCTCTCCCTCCTGATTCCGGGCTTGTTTCAAGTAGCGGTCTCTAATATCATAATGCTAATACTAAGAGCTATATTTAATACTAAGACACATAGTGCGCCAAATGTGCACTTTCTGGGATAAAGAGTGATGTTTATTTTATAACACAATTTTTTTATTTTTTGTTTATTTTGTTGATTAAAACCGTTTTTCTAAAGGTTTACCTTATTACAATAACATTTCTGAGCAGCCAATTAGAGAAGATATAAGCTAATTAGGATATATAATTAGGGACTTAAGGTTTACATATAAAACTGATGCACTAATGATTACTGATAAGAACATTGCTATTATTTAATTACTAAATGGCTCTTAATACACTAATTTAGCATGCATCATTTACTAATTATCACAATAACTAATTACCTTGCAATATTTAACAAAGGATACCTGGGATACCTGGATTTTATATAAATAGGTCACTATTAGTAACTTTAAAATCAGTGTTGATTTACACCTCGTTGTATCCAAGCTAATCTCGCAATGTATTTTCCAAATTTTAATACAAATCTTGATATTCACGTTGCTTTATGCGCACGCGCACATAAAGATTTACGCGACTTTAACTATTTGTTCAGTGTTTTAAAAGATAACAGTTGTGTTCAGTTATGTGAAAGTGCTGAAACAAGTTTAAAAGACTGGTGTCGTCGATTTTGCTACCGCATTTATGCAAAATGGACACAGTCTGGAAGAAGCACAGATAAGTTTCGGAAGAAACATGAGATTTGGCTACAGGCTGCAATTCAATGGCCGGAATTACAGAATGAAAATATGGAACCTTCTACAGAAAATATAAGTGACGTCATCGAGCCCATAATTTCTCCTGCTAAATCTAATGCTTCAACTTGTACACATCCTAGTCCTCGTAAATCTTTTGAGGACCTTAGTAACCGGCAAAAAAGAAGACGCACTGAAGATAGTCTTTCATGCAGCAGTAGCAGCGCTGAAATTATGTTTTCGGCCGAAAGGGCGCTTCAAAAGGCAGGACAAAGCGATACAGCTTATGTTATGAAATACTTGACGGAGAATCCAGAAGAGGCCTCAAAAATCAAAGCCTTCATTGAAGGTAAATCAATTCAGGTACGGGAAATATCCCCTTTGAAGGCATTGGCTCTTTATGTATCGATGAACTTATCGAAATGGCGCTATAACACTCTTCGGGATTTCAACACTCAAGAAGGAGCTCTTCAATACCCGAGTTACTACATGTTGGTTAAAGAAAAAATTAAGTGCTATCCGGCCAAAGAAGATCTCACAGTTACAGAGAGCTCTGCAAAAATCAAATTACAAGCCTTGATGGATTTAACCTCAAGAAGACTTATTAGGTCGTTAGAAACCCCTGTTGATCCCAATCAACAGCTCGTATTGACCAGCAAATGGGGTTTTGACGGATCATCTAGCCAAAGCATTTATCATCAAAGGACGAGTGAAGATGAGCAAATCGATCTTGCTAGTAATTTTATGATTAGTCTTGTACCACTGCGGCTCGTCTCAAAAGGTGTAACAATTTGGGAAAACGAGCGACCATCTTCCACTTCATTTTGCCGGCCAATATTGTTTAAGTTTATAAAGGAAACCAAAGAAAATGTGCAGAGAGAGATGGCTGAAATCGAAGCAGAGATTGAAGCCTTAACTCCATCCACCATCACTGATGGAATTAGTGTCAAACACCAACTGCTGTTGACAATGATTGATGGTAAAATTCATTCCATTATATCCAATACAGCAGCTTCAGTGTGTGACATATGCAAGGCTTGTCCTAAAGAAATGAATAATTTAGAGTTAATCAAAGATAAACACGCAAACGAGGACATGTATAAATATAGCTTAAGCACCCTTCACGCTTGGATTCGCTCAATGGAATGCTTATTACACATTTCCTACAAATTAGACATAAAATCATGGCAAGTAAGGGGTGATATAGCAAAAAGGCAAGTTGATGACAGGAAGAAAAGAGTTCAAGAGGCTGTAAGAAGAGAAACGGGCTTACTTCTCGATGTTGTGAAACAAGGCAGTGGATCCACCAACAATGGCAACTCGGCAAGGAGATTTTTTGAAAACTACACTAAATCTGCTGAACTGACCGGAATAGATGCTATGCTTTTAAGAAAAATCTGTGTGATCTTGCAGTGTATTTCATCAGGAGAGAAGATCAACGTAACTAAATTCCGAGAGTTCTGCTTTGATACTGCTAAGCTTTACGTGGAGTTATACCCATGGTATTATATGCCTTCTTCACTTCATAAAATTTTAATGCATGGGCCAGACATAGTTCAGAACATGTCAATTGTGCCCATTGGTTTTCTATCCGAAGAGGCATCTGAGGCTAGAAATAAAGATTTTAGAAAATATAGAGAGGGGCATTCTCGAAAGCATAGCAGTATCTCATGCAATGAAGATATTATGCACAATCTTTTACTGTCTTCTGATCCACTTGTTACAAGTATCCGTCCAAAAGGAAATAAGTTTGTAAAAAAATCTTCTTTTAAGGAATTTTATGAGCTTACGGATTCTGAGAAAAGTGATATCGAATTTGTTAACATAAATGATTTAGCGGACATCGATTCTGAATTTGAATTAATTGATGATGATGATGATGACGAAGATAATTAAATGATGTTATTGTTTTAAAATGTGTAACTTAGTAAATTAGAGCTTACATCTTAATTATTTATTGTACTTTTAATGAAACTAGGTAATTTATTATCAACTTACTTAAAAGTCATACTCTCATCAGTTCTTGTGAATATTTTTGTTAATATATATTTCTGTATATATATAATATATTTATAGACCTCTTAATAAGTCTGTCTGCGGTTTAAAGTAAATACAAATGGGGAAAAAACGTTTTTTTTTTTTAAATTTTCATTTCCTTTTATCCCAGAAAGTGCACATTTGGCGCACTATGTGTCTTAGTATTAAATATAGCTCTTAGTAATAGCATTATGATATTAGAGACCGCTACTTGAAACAAGCCCGGAATCAGGAGGGAGAGAGCTCGATACACTCATTTTCATAGTAAAATTTCACATTTTCTCAAATTACTCCCGAAATATGGGAGTTATGAAGAAATTCATCACCACAATTTATGAAGGCATTAAGTAATCGAATAAGATGGCATCATTAGTTTGGCATAATTTTACTCTTTTTTTTCGGACATGTCTACGTCCAACCGCTCCCATACATTCGTTCCACTGTGCGCCGCAGCCGAGCCTGCGCGCGCCTCCACGTCGAATCATTCTTCTCGCTCTTCCACCGCAGCCGTCGGTAGTCGTACGAGCGATTCAACGACGAAGAAGGCAGGGAATTCAAAGTTATTCTGTGTTTACTGTAAACGTAACGGTCACACAAAAGAAAAGTGTGAAAAGTTAGCAAACTGTGACAAAAATATCTCCAAAAGTGAAGACTCAAAAGACATTAAGTGTTACGGTTGTGGTGCCCCGAATGTAATAAAATCGAAGTGCGCGAAGTGTAGTAATACCGGGAAAAATAGTGAACATTCGGCGTTTTATTCCCTTAATTCGGCACCTGATTATAGTGCACCCACCGTCAGCGTTAAATCGAGTCGTACGCGCCTTTCGCGTGGCGGCAAACGCGACGAGACCAGCGCGCCGCCACCGCAACCGCCCACCCCGCCAATGCGAGGTAGCGTGATGTTTGCCGGCGGCAGGGCGAACGCGCCCGCTCCTTCGTGCGCCGAGTGTACGTCTTCTCAGACTGTTGGAGGTAACCCCGCAAATGTTACTGGGGGTTCTGTTACTAATAAAAGTTCTTGTAGTTTATCTGATAACGTTAACGTCACTATGGATACTTACTATTCTGATAATAGTGTTCCTTATAGTAAATGTTTACATAAACAAATAGCTTGTAATTCACAGAGGTTATATTCTAATTTAAATGATCATTGTGGTTCACAAACGATGTCTTTCGTTAATGTTATTTCTATGCCTTTATATGATCGTTTTTGTATTGATAACAGAGTATGTAATACTTCTATGACTCCGAGTGGTCATTTTGAAAATTGTTTTTGTTGTGTAAATAAGGAAAATGTTTGTTTATGTACTGAAACGTGTGTTTGTGCCACTTGCGACCAGGGGGAGTTCGCGTCGCCGTCAAAGTCGAATAATGATAAAAGCGGTTTACGGTCGGTAGTGTTCAATGGTTGTCAATCATTATCTGGTAATTCCGAAGGATCAAAATCTAATGCTCGCGATTTTATGCCTAATTGCAGATCTGTTTGTGATTTTAAGCCATTTTATAACCACACCAACGACTCTCAACATATTTCCGATTTTGCAAGTGGCCGTCAACATTTTTCCGTGGAAAACAGTGGCCGTCAACATTTTTCCGTGGAAAACAGTGGCTGTCAACATTTTTCCGTAAATTCCAGTGGCTCTCAACATTTTTCCGAAAACACAAACGAAGTTAATTATTGTTTTAAAAATGTTGATTGTCAACAGTTGTGTGGAATTACCAGTGGTTCACAACATTTTTCCGGTAATCGTAATGAGGTTCAATCTTTTTGTCGGCCCGTACTAAAGATTAGTATTTTAAGTAAAAAAGGTACCGCGATGGTAGATTCGGCAGCTAAATGCTGTGTTGCTGGCCATACGCTATACGCTCTCCTAAAGGCCAAAGATTATCCTATGTCCTCGCGCATGGAGAATGTAAAACTCGCAGATGGTGAAAGTAGGTTATTGAATGTTCTAACTACCGAGGTAAATGTGACTCTTGAAGGTAGAACCAGGCTCGTCAGTTTTTTAATTTTTCCGGACGCGGACAGTAATGAAAGTCTTTTAGGTATAGATTTTTTGATTAATTTTAATATTAGTATAGATTTCGGTAATGCAAAATGGCAGTTTGCTGATAGCTCTGAGCAGTTCAATCTTCTTTTTGAAAAACCAGCACACCACGGTAAGAGTGTGACTATAAGTAGCGTACTTAGGGACGAGGAAGCGTCACAACTTAGCAACGAGCAGCGCGAGATTCTTGCCAAATTCCTGTCTGAAAATCAGGACGTTTTTGAATTAAGAGGCGAACCAACTACGTTTGCAGAGCACGTCATCGATACCGGTGACCACGCGCCTATCGCAGTCCCTCCGTATCGGTTAACTCCAGCTAAAAGAGAGGTTATGCAATCGGAAATAGAAAAGATGTTAGCTGATGATATAATAGAAGAGTGCGAATCAGCATGGGGTTCTCCCGCTTTGTTAGTGCCTAAGAAGAACGGTCAAGTTCGTTTTTGCGTAGATTACCGAAAGCTTAACGCAGTTACGAAAGCTGATGTGTATCCGATGCCGCTTATAGACGAATTAGTACAGTCTACCAAGCGCAATTGCATCATGAGTACTTTAGATATGCGTAGCGGATTTTGGAATGTGTCTGTCCGTGAATGTGACAGAGACAAAACGGCCTTTTTAACGCCTTTCGGTACTTACAGGTTCAAAAGGATGCCGTTTGGTCTGAAAAATGCTCCGTCCACCTTCCAGCGTCTCATAAATAAGTTGCGCACTGGCGCCTCACTTAAGAATGTGACACTATTAGCTTATCAAGACGATTTGCTCGTTATATCAGAGAGTTTCGATCAGCATGTGGCTGATTTACGTGCAGTTTTTGAGAGGTTGCGTATGTTTAATTTACGCGCCAACCGTGATAAGTGTGTTTTCGCTCGTGAAGAAGTGAAATATTTGGGCCACGTCATTACTCAGGATGGGGTTTCGCCTGATCATGACAAAGTTCGCGCAGTGGCGGACATGAAGGCACCAAGCACTCTACGGCATCTCAAAACTTTTCTTCAGACCTGTTCGTGGTTTAGAAAGTTCATTTTGAACTTTTCAGAGGTTGCTGAACCTTTAACACGTCTTTTGAAGAAGAATCAGACTTGGGTATGGGGCCCTGAGCAAAATCAGGCGTTTCAGGAGCTAAAAAAACGTTAAACGTCTGCGCCCATACTTGTCCAAGCTAATTACTCCAAACCATTTGTCTTGCGTACAGATGCGAGTAGTTACGCTCTCGGTGCAGTTCTGCTGCAAGGTGAGGGAAAGGACGAAAGGCCTATTGAATATGCAAGCCGCCTTTTAAACCCAGCCGAGCGTAATTATAGCACTACCGAGAGGGAAGCTCTTGCGGTAGTGTGGTCAGTTGATCGGTTCAGAGGTTATATTGAAGGTCAACAAGTTATTATAGGTAGTGACCATCAGCCTCTGAAATGGTTGTTTAGTTTGAAGTCGCCGTCTGGTAGATTAGTTCGGTGGGCACTAAAGTTACAGGAGTTCAATATTCAGTTCGAATACACTCTAGGCAGAGCCAACGTTGTCGCCGATACGTTAAGTCGTCCTACCTGCGAAAAAGACAATAAAGGTCAGTGTGGTATTTGTTCAGTCATTGTTGACTTACCCACTAGAACTCCCGCTGATCTGCGACATGCTCAATTAGATGACCCAGAATTAAAGAAAATAATCAGTGGTCTTGAAAGTAATGACGCATTAGAAGAAAAACGCTGGTCTGAGCGAGGTTACTTTATGCAGCAAGGAGTTCTTTATAGGTACAATCCTGATGTCGATGTTGAGGAACCACAGCTTGTAGTTCCTGTGAGTTTACGACTCGACATTTTGAAGGAATGCCATGACACTTCTATTGCTGGGCATCAAGGTATTGATAGAACCTTACACAAGCTGTCACAGCGGTTTTTCTTCCCTGGAATGAGACGTTTTGTCGCCGACTTCATCAAGTCTTGCGCGACGTGCCAGCGCTACAAGTCGTCGAACTTGAAGCCTTCAGGCCTTTTACAGACCCCAGTTTTACATCAAAGGGGAGAGGTCTTGGCGATCGACTTGTTTGGCCCGCTCCCTCCTGGGGAGCAGGGGGAGAAATACGTTTTATTAGTCGAGGATACAGCTACTCGGTGGGTCGAGCTTTTTGCTCTTGTTGATGCCACTTCAGAAGCCTGTGCCCGTACACTAATCGAGGAGTACTTCCTCAGGTATGGCTTGCCGCGCCGTATTGTCTCGGACAACGGGGTACAATTTGTCTCAGCCGTTATGCAACAGTGCATGTTTATTTTGGGAATTAAACAGGATTTGTTACCTTTATATCATCCGGAGGCAAACCCGGCCGAACGGAAGAATAGAGATCTTAAGGTACAGCTGGCTCAGTTGGTCGACACTGAACATTCTTCTTGGCCGAAACATTTACCATCGGTTCGTTTTTCAATGAATTCGGCTTTGTGTCATACAACAGGTGTTTCACCTGCTTTTCTGACCTTCGCTAGAGATCTCCGTTCACCCATTGACGTTCACTTTGACATTAGGGCTGTCTTACAGAAAGATAATTTTGTTCCACAAATCACACCTTACCTTAAGAAGTTTGTAGACTCTTTAGTTTCCATTAGGGATAAGGTAGAGAAAGAACAGGACAGACGTAAAGACTATGCTGACAAGGGTCGTAAACCTGAAGAATTTAATGTCGGTGATCAGGTTTTGGTAAAGTCGCACGTATTGAGCAATGCTGGTAAAGGATTGTCGGCTAAATTTGTGCCAAAAAGGGATGGTCCTTACACGGTCCTTAAAAAAGCTAGTCCTACCAGTTATTTAGTTTGTGAACTTAATGCTCCCGACAATGTCTTAGGTAGGTTCCACGCGTCCCAACTCACGAGATTTGTCAATAGAGATGACGCGTCTCCTCTTCAGATTATGCCAAAGCGTAACCGAGGCCGACCTCGTCATATTCAGCCTGTTTCTGACGTTTTTGAGCGGGTTCCTGAACGAGGACGCTTTCATGAACCCGAGGGGGAGTGTATAGCGGATAGTCGAATACTCCTTGGTCGCAAAGGCAAAGGTGTTCCGCCTCGGCGTTACTCGCCAGGCTAAGTAGCGTGTTTCTGAACGCGCCCATAGACGTAGAGTTTGTCTATGGTCGCACTGACCAATAGTGACTAAGGTCATTTCAAGTATAAAGCTAACTGATCACTGATTGGTCAGTTTGAATATTGTTAGAACCAATCAGGTCCAAGGAGGCTTGAGAGAAATGTTAAAGAGAGTTAAGGAGAATAAGAAGAAATGGCGCGACTTGTGCAATCTGTTTAAGTGTTTAATTAAAGTTTTATCGTGTAACAAAGCTCTTTAACTGAACCTGACCCACCCCGACTACAAACATTAATTTTCCTGAAACATCATGATAGGGTCCAAAAGTTCGTTTCCGGCCTAAACACATTAGATTAATCAGAGATCCAAAACTATCATGTCACTAAATTACTGAAGTTTTTAAAGTGAAACTTTTATTTAGTTACCTAAAATCATAGCAATGACAATTAATACCCTATAAATAGGATATTTTATCCCAGTTGTACGATTCCGTAAGACGTGGGACAATAATTAGCTGAGAAATATTAATACTATTATTATTATCATGATATATAAAGGGTGTAAAACACCTCTTAACGAAGCCGAAAGGCACTGGTTCTCCCTGTCATTGCGATCATTTTTTTGTTGTACACCATACCTGGGAACCTTCTAGTTACGGAGATATTAGGGGTCAAAGTTCCAACTTTTTGACAAGTATATTTTTTAAATACAAGTTTTTAATGTAAGATTTCTACTTTAAACACCTCCACGACCCCCGTACTATTCAATCCGTCCATCAGCACAATGTTTTGAGTGCGTTACATTGAGTTCTACCACAAAACATGATTTTACACCCCCTAAAAAAAAGTCGTTTCCCAGCAATAATTTTTGCGTAAAGTTACTTAGTTTAATGTACAAAATGCTTGGTTGATGGCTTTGTGATGAGGTGATTTACACGGTGTATAGTCTGCATCTCTTTTGTAATATTTCCTTTCGCAGGTATGCTGGAAGAGATTTCTTTAGAAATAAGCATCACCTTTGTGCCTATTTTCTGTTTCTTTCTTCTTCTCTGTATTATGTGTGTACATAAATTGTTAAATAAATAAATAAATGATTAGGTAGACCAATACCTCAAGTTCTAATACCAGAATTAGACATTTTTAGCTTAGCAGCCATAGTATAATTATAACCAGCCCATAAGGGCCTAAATTCCTGCCACTGTTTAAAGGCCTATTATTTTCCAGATATATTTCTGAATTCTTGATTCTTGTTCCTGTCAACGAAGAGGTTTTGTTTCGTTTGTATTTCGGTTGGATGGCATTGCGAACCGACCTCCACGCTTATATAAACATTAATTCGTATATAAGTTTTTAAACTGACATGGTCACTAACACTATTAATAAAACTTACTACGGGATATTTATAACCATGGGTATTATTTGTTTCGAGTTTCAGTTTATCCGTGATCATGGCGTTTGCAACAGCGCCGAAATATCGGGAACTCGAAACAAATAATACACATGGTAAATATCCCGTAGTAAGTGTTATTATTAATTCGTATATTTAGAATAGGAAAGAATAATAGAGACTGTCTGAATACCTACTGTGCTTTTACCTCTAATTTGCAGTAAAGTGATCCTTATGATCGTTACCATAAGTTCCGAGGTAAAATAACTATGAACGGTTTGTAGTGTAAAAGTGCTCTTTCTGAATAAAATCATCGAGTATTCGAAGGTTCTCCTTACGCATAGTTGGACCCCTCACAGTACCTTCAGGCTGAAAATGGACATCGCACCCACTGTATTCACGGAAGGTATCAGCAGAGCTGCATCATGTGGCTGAAAGCCATAAACCGGCCACAAGTCCAGAATCCACGCTGTTACTTAGAAGATTGGCCTAACAGAAAATACATCAATTTGAACCGAAATCCATAAACAGAAGTAAGTTAGAAAATCTGTATACCAACCTTCTTCGCCATAAAATAATCTGCCTGCCGATTCCTTACTATGTGTGGGTCGAAGTGCCCGTCCAGTCTAACCAAATGCGACTGAATACCAGTATTTAATATAGAACGACTTCCTATCTGACCTCCACAACCCAATTACTAAAAGATAATATGATTTCCCTTAGTAAGACTGATTTTCAGACTATTAGGGCTTCTGAATACATATAACGATTACCAGGATTTACAAATAATAGCCGAGAACAACGAGGAGGAGGAACCGATGCTAAATAATAACAGCCGCTCCGGTTGGATTAAGGTTAAGCCGCGCTTGCCTAGGTTGGTCCGTGGATGGGTTACTGACCACCCATTATATACCAAGTTTCCTCCGAGCTTCCCCGGAAAGCACGCCAAGCCGTTGGTTCAGGCTGTCATTTGTAGATCTTTGACCATCGTTACAGGGCCAGGACCCGAAAGTCTGACAACCAGTCTTGCCAAGGGGTTTCGTATTACTCAGTACTAACTGGGATGTGGAGGCCAAATAAGCTGTCGCTCCATGTATAAAAGGTGTTAAATGATAAATGATAATGATAAATGATGTTTATTTTGCAAGTAGGTTTTTACAAACACTTTTACACGTCATTTTTTTTTTAAGCTAGGTGGGGCCGGTGTTTCGTACCTGACTACTCTGAGAAGAAACAGCCGAAACAAACTCAGAGGTTCTCTGTTAACTTGTTACTCTTTTAAAGTCCAGACATTACTCAATTTACATGAGGACTATGCAGATTAGTATCTGAAATGGTCTCTTGTTGTTTTGCATCCTCATCAAATTTAAGAAGGTAACTAGGTATGCTAATGATTCTCGTCCCGAATCAATAATAAAATGGGTAGGTAATTGTTTTTCTTATTTACGGAAATCGATAAGTATGAAACACACGTGTTTTAAACGCGGCCCGTCTGATTCTCGCCCTAAAACCTCGCTTCCACACATACCAACAATCTCAAACGTTAAATTCAATAATTTCTAATTGCCTAAACTAAGTTAAGGTGGTTATTCTGAAATACTGCCAAACATAAACAACCAAAAAATCAGTGTTTATAATTAATTAGATACTTTATATAATTAATTTTAATTGATTATTTATGGTTTTTGTGACAACCTCCCGAATTTTGACGAGGATGCAAAACAACACTAGTTCTCTCGCGCAACTTCGTCTGCGTCACATTTTCCCCGTTTTCGCAACATTTTTCATTGCTACTCCGCTCCTATTGGTCAATCAGCCGTTTAGTCGTGAAAAGGTAACAAACAAACATACAAACAAACAGAGTGACCTTCGCATTTATAATATTAGTATGGATTAGGTAGGATACTGGTACCCCAATATGATTGGGAAAAGTCTGGGCAGATGATGAGCCTAGAACAACGTGGCAGGCTTCTGACTTACCGTTAGGACTGTCAAAGATCATAGGATTGTCATAAACATACCATCACTTCGCATAGCATTCATTGTGGTGTCACTTGTTTTAATTGTATTATGAGGAAAATATAATACTAAAATTGACCACAAACTAATAGTGTTATTTCGGTTTGCCTTGTACAGTTGCACGTGCAGTGAATAATTACAATAAAGTGTTATTAACAGTGATTAAACAGCTAGCTTAATGTTTTATTCACTTTTAAAATTAAATACACAAAGTCATTTAATCGTAAATTTGCAAACGATTCTTTACTTTGTTTTAGTGCTCTCTATCAGTTTAGCAAATGACGTGGACTTGTATATTTATGACAATGTTGCTAATTGTAAGTATACACTATACATAAATAATAAATTATATTATCAAATCTTTAGCACAATGATTACTACTAGTAAGGTCTGGCTATTTCTAACATCTCCCATGAGATACATAACAAGAGAAAAACTGGGACCGATTAAAAATATAACGTGATACAAATAGTTATATTACGTTTTAAGTACGTCTACCATGAGTTTTAACAATCTATACTCGCTAGCGTCTGTAGTTAAAAAAATGTATGAAAACTTTTACAGCGCCTCTAGCGGATAGTTGGGTACTAAAATGCGCAGTATGAGTCACTCTATTTATCTATTCTACGTCACCGTGTAGTAAACTATACTACAGCGACTGCAAGTTTGGGCTTCATTTGCTTAGAATTTGGTAGTAAGCACCAACACAATAAAAAAGCTAACTATAGTATTTGCTGTACGTCTACTATGAGTTGTCATAGTTAGATCGCTTGACGTAACTGCAATAGTTCCGTCAATACGCAAATACTTTAGTTAGCTTTTTCAATGGTACGATGAGCTGTGTTGGTGCTTACTACCAAATTCTAAGCAAATGAAGCCCAAACTTGCAGTCGCTGTAGTATAGTTTACTACACGGTGACGTAGGATAGATAACTATAGTGACTCATACTGCGCATTTTAGTACCCAACTATCCGCTAGAGGCGCTGTAAAAGTTTTCATACATTTTTTTAACTACAGACGCTAGCAAGTATAGATTGTTAAAACTCATGGTAGACGTACTGTTCGACATTTGTACCTTACTATATTTCATACAAACTTTCAAGTCCTTATTTTCCGAAATGACTGAAACGTCTTTTAAAAAAAGATAATTGGAAATTTCTGTTTCTATACATAATTTATTATCGGTCTAATTTAGCTGTAACACTATTTTTCAAAAATGTTTTTTTGTAACTTTTTAGAACTATATATCTTGCTTATGCGTATGAAGTTTCATTAAAATCGGTTCTGTCATTTCACGCTCCTAAGGTGTCGTTAAGACACCTTAGGAGTTGTCACACATTAAATTATGTTTTCTATTTTGTTTTAGTTAAAACTAACAATACGAATATGAGAGCAAGAACTAGACCGAAACCTTTATTCGAATTTGATTATCGCAAAGGTGATATGTTAAAAATGCAAATATATTTGAAAAATGAACCACCGAATGTGGCCACAGTTTTGTATATAAACGAAACAGGTAAGTTTGTTACTGGCAATGTATGGACAACATCCTATAAACCGTGAGTCCCTCCCGTTTGTGCGTCCACACTATATTACATAACATTCATGTTATAAAACAAGTTAAATAGTTCAGTCAAACAAGCTGTTTGGTAGGTACACAGACGACAAACTAGTGTAGTCGAAATCTTCATCACTGCGCAGGCCATTAGCTTAGAAAGTTGTTGAGCCATAGACGATAGGTTATGCACGTGCAGTGTTGCCTGTACAGTCAAACTTTACAGGCATGCACGAACGTGTGTAGGAGAAAACTGTACAGTTATTCATCTATAAAATATCGAAATACGTATTTTTGCCGTTTGGTTTTGCGTGTGAGGTATGAATGTAGGTACCGACTGTGCAAGCCGCACATAAGCGCATAGCCGAGCGAGTGTAGCAGGACGTATGCATAGCTCTCAGTGCTCTTTTTCAGAGCTGTTTAAAGGCGGAAATACACTTACGTGTCGTGGCGTGTCGCGATGTTTGCTGTCGTGACGGTGAGTGTGCACACTAATGTGTCGTGTTGTGGCGTGCTCTGGCGTTTTTTCTGAACAGTACATTTCGAACCTTTGCAGCGTTTGAACGTACATGATGTTTTCTTCGAATTCGGATAATATTTCTGATTAAATGATCCTTATACTCTTTACACTTTGTGTCATATAAAACTTTTCGTTGACATACAAGTTCAATAAGCTCGTCAGACATTTATCAGAAACATTCTGCAAATATAATAAGTGATTAATAACCCCCTCCACCGCTCTGGCGCAATCGGTGGCGAGCAGTCGGCGCCACGACAGAACGCGTTGCGACACGACACGCCATGCAAATATGTCCCTAACCATATTAAATGTATGAAACCGATATGCTTCTGGCGCGTCACGACACGCCACGACACGTAAGTATGTTTCCGCCTTAAATGACACCTTATGTTTCGGCCACCCCGAGCCTGAGTTTAAGGGTGTCACCTTGTTTCGCAGACAGAAGTTTCACAGAATTTCGTTTCCCAGAAAATGTTTCACATAATATTTAGTCCCAGTATTTTTATTTCGTATATTTTTGTTTCGACTACTATTTACTTGAATGAAACATATTTTACAGAAACACAATTCAAAGAATTTTACAATCAAATTTGTTTATTTGACCAACTTATCAAACAGCAGAATTATTTTTCAACGAATATTGTTTGTTCGATGTATGTTTCCATGGTATTTTATTACAACGAAATTAATAACCTTAAATTAAAATATTGTCTTTAAAAGTCAATATGTTGTACTACAAAAGTTAGTGACAGAAACGAATGGCTGCAAAACAGACTCCACGTGGTCTTGCTTGCCCTACCCCTAGAGTGTTATTTAAGCCCGCGTAGGCGCGGAGGGATGAGGCGGCCCGCGAGTTGAGGAGCAGGTGGTTTCTAAAGATCGCCGCCGCGGCTGAGGCTGGCCGGCTTGCCGGCCAGCAAGCCGAAGCTGCGGTGGTGAGCGTTAATACCATCTGCGACGATAAACTTGCGTGGGGCCGCCGGGGCCCCGCAGCGCCGGAGCCGTGACAGAAACCTTGCCTGTTGCATGTTACATGCTTGCATGCATGCTGCAAGTTGCATGGTTGCTTGCATGCATGCTGCAAGTTGCATGCTTGCTGCATGCTGCATGCAACAGGCATGGGCACCATTAGTGAGAATCACAAGATTGTTTTCCTGCTTGACAATAATTTACCCGCATTATTTTTGTGAACCCGGTGTTGTAATTTTGTAGGAGGGTATGTATTTTTCAAAGGTTTGAATTTTAGAAACTGTCAGTCGATTAAAATGTTAGTCTTCGTAATAAGTTTTATGTGAAACAAACAATATGTGGATAAATAATATTTGATTTGTTATTCTATGATATGAATATTCTAACATTAAATTTTATTTGAAACAAAAATCGATGATTTAAATTTCTTCAAAGTAAGTATTGTGCGTATTGATTATTCTATGAAATGATAATATGAGAAACAATTTATGTGAAACAAAATTCGATTAAACAATTAGCGACGAAACAACGCACAACCGAGTTTAAGATATTATGACAGATTTTTTAAACCATCTTAATATGTTCTCTTCGTTGGAAGACATCTCAAAGTTGTTGTTAGTTTCTCGTGTGCGGTTATTGCATGTCTCATCGTTTTGGTAGCCAAGTTATAACCCATTGTTTACGGATTCTTCGTTGTTTCTATTTTTATAACAAGTATTTAATAAGGGGTCATCCATAAAGTACGTCACACTAATTTCGTGATTTTTTTACCCCTCCCCCATCCTTGTCACAGTTGGTCACCTTTATGAGACCCTTTCTCCCTATTGTGACGTCACATATCTTGCAATTTTACATCTATAAATTACTAAATTAAAACTGCACTTCCGGATTTAGTTTTATTTCCATTTAATGTAACTAGAGGAGCGTCGAGCGAGTGTGATGCTGCCAACAAAATAATTTTATGCTTACAGATACAGATGGAGTTGGAAATATTTTAAGTTTTTCGTTAATAGTTCAAATGTTAATGGCATTTTAACACTTAAATGTATAACATTTTTTGAACGAAGAAATGTGATGTCACGAAACTTAGGACCCCTCCCACCCCTTGTCACACATTGTAACACTTCGTTGAAGCCCTTCCTTCCCCCTTAACGTGTGACGTACATTATGGATGATCACTAAGCCCACTTAAACGTTTTACCTGCACATTTAAAGCTGTGATATGACATAACCTACCGTCCTACCCTACCCTTTGGTCTGCTTTACAATCCAGAACATACATTTATTTTTATTTTAGAGAGACAAGAAAGATTAATATTGGAATTGTAGTGGAAAATTAATGTTGAATGAATGTTATTAGTTCAATATTAAAAAGAAATGCCTGTTCGATTGTAGGTACATACCTACATCTCATGATCACAAGGTGTTCATATCGAATCAAAGTCATTAAATTCAAACTAGGCTGATAATCAGCACTTTTTGAACGTCAAAATTACAAGAGACAGTCCCCCAAAACGCACACCCTTCGCCACTTCCTAGTGTTTTAGCTGGGAAGAAGTGGCGGGACAAACTCCCCAGCAACACATCTGTCTGTTCGGTTAGAAGAATCAGATTCTATACAAAAGTGTTCAAGTTTATATAAACAAGGAATCCATTACATCAAATTAATGTCACATATCAGCTAGCACACACCAATAATAAATTAAAATATTAAAAAATATACTCAAGAATAAATAAAGCCTCCCTCCAGACATAAAGGGCGTGCCCGCTTACACGTGCATACAGACGAATAAAAAAAAAAAAGTTGTTTTGCAACCTCGTCAAAATTCAAGAGAATGTCACAAAAGACATGACGCTGATTTTTTTTGGTGTTTATGTTTGTCAGTAAGTATTTCAGAATAACCAATAAGAAATTATCGAATAAACGTTTGAGATTGTTTGTATTTGTGGAAGCGCGGTTATAGGGCGAGAATCAGACGGCCCGCGCTTAAAACACGGGTGGTTCACACTAACCGATTTCCGTAAATAAGAAAAAAATAACCTACCCATTTTATTATTGATTCGGGACGAGAATCAATAGCATAGTTACCTCCTTGAATTTGACGAGGGTGCAAAACAACACTTTGTATATTCATCCTAATGTTTACTTAGGTTAGGTATGCTTTTTTATTGATCCGTTGCAGGTGTTAGTCAGACCAAGAAGCTGTCGTGTGCTGTTGAGTCTATTGATAGAAAGGATTGTGAGGAGATCATACATGTCCTAGGAGGCAATGCAAAAATACTAAGGACAACATATACATACATTGAACTTGTAATTTCTTTACCATCGGGCGATGTTTGTACCAGACAAACAATAGTAAAAGGGAAACGTCTGACTACTCCAGGGCACGCGAGCAATACGAAAACAAGTAGGTAAAATAAAATATATGTCCTCGTCATAAATCTGATCACATTAGTACAGTGGTCAGAAGCGCGACTGCAGAGCGTAGGTTTTGGATTCGATTCCCATTGCTCGTTACGTACCTATGGTATTCTCGATTTAGTTTCTAAATCTGTGAACAAAGGTGTGTTTGGAAAAATAATTTTTATTACCAGAACTTAAGGTTGGATTAGTCAAAAATGTGTATGGACAAAAAGCAGTCCGACAGACATGGTATTAGTGCAAAACATTAATAATTAAGTATATAAAATGATTAAATATAAAATTATAATTTATATTATGCAATTCATAGCAAAATTTACGATTAGTTCTTTAGAAAATCCTGTTTTACGAAAAAACCACTGCATAAATAAATCACAAATTAAGTTAATTTAACTTTACGGTAATTGCGCTTTGTCGGTGCCGACATTTTTTAGAGATTTTGTAATCTTGGACATGGCTCGTATTGTTAGGAGGTTCCTTTCTCTGGAGCCCTGACCGCAGCTTGGACCCTGGTCCCGATACCGGTGGGCTACATTTATTTATACTTTTAGAAACATTTAAAAATGTTAATATTTTGTATAAAGAAATAAATAAAGCATCGAATAATACTTAAAGTAATTATTTATTTTATTAACCGACTCCTTAAAAAGGAGGAGATTATGAATTCCACCAGCATCTCTTTTTGCCATGTACCAATGTACACCGATTAACACAACACATAACATCACGCTTGTATTCGCAGAGGGGTTAAGCAGAGGTGTACCAAATAGCACACCCACATTTCGCCAATTATGTTTATGTCCCATGTAATAGGGGGCGAGCCTATTGCCATCAACCGGGCACAAATCCAGACTCTGTGGCTGCTACTGAGAAATTCCTGATGGAAAAACTCAATAACACTGCCCGACCCGGGAATAGAACCTCTGTCGAAAATACTCTCATCAAAGAAAATCCTGGAAATCGAAATGCTCAGCCGTCGCGCTTCGCCCACCAGACCAACAAAGCAGTCACTCCTGGACCGATTTACGAGATTTTCTCATTTAGTAGAGGCAGCTCGCAGGTGGTCCCATATAATTTTTGATAAGTTTGCTTGAGTAGTTTATGAGTTAGCTCTCTTTAATAAAATATTTATTTTTGGCCTGTGTTGATGACATGGTGGTCCCTTAATAACTTTAAGTACAATGTAGAATTTATTCAGGACAAGAATTATTGCAAAAACTAAAAAGTATAAAATAACTTTTTAGTTTCGAAAGTCGGTGACATTTTTGAAAGTCAGTTGTTTTTTTACATTTAATTTTTTCGGCTTATACAGATGAGATGTGAATTAGGAGATTTAATTTATTAATTGTTTTTAATATTTCAGCTAACGACATTTGTTTCATAGAGTCGTGTGTAATTGAAGTGGATTTGAGACACATTGTCTGCGCAGGTAAGTTTAGCGAAAATCACGAAATATCACAAGGGGGGAGGGGGGTGTAGTAAGATACCACGTGTATTTATTTTTTCGTCAAACGCGCGATTCTAAACCGAAAAGCGGCTTGTATTGTGACCTTGACTCGCCGTTGCCAGGCAACGAACGAAGTACCTGTATTTAAAGATAAAATTCTAAAAAAAATATATATAATAGATTCTGTGTAGGTACTAAAAATACACGTGATTTTGGGTGGGGGCGGGGGTTTAGTCTTAAACCTCACCACGTTTACCAAAGGGGGAGGGGGGGTTAAAAATGCTTAAAAAGAACACGTGATTAATGGACGGCCCCATATATGGCACCGAGAGAAGCTGGGGCGGATCGCTAGTATTAGTATAGGTAGATTAGGCAAATACTTATTTTTTTTTTATAGTTCCTGACGTACCTACAACAGCTGCACCTTTTAAGCCTAATGATACAGCATTGGAAGAAACAACCAGTGGAAGTGATGATAGTGAGTATACCCACCGCACCCTTAGTTTGTAGATCAGACTCGTTGGTCTCATAGTCGTGCGCGACTGAGCGTGGGGTCTTAGATTCCGTTCCCCGATCGGTCAGTGTCTTTGAGCTTTTCCATTTGAAATATCTCAGCATGAAGTTTCGAAGCTGGCAGAGCAGGACCTGGGGGTTTAGTTCTCCACCCTCCCCCTCCCTCAATTTCCGTCAACTCACCGGATCGGTGTCGATGAGCTTCAAATTCCAAAAATACTATCTGAGAACCTCAATATCCTGCTTTGTTTATAATAGTATTTATTTAATGTTTTTTCTTTCAGAAAGTAGTGGGCGACAGACGTTGATGTACGTGTTATCATCCGTGGTAGTAATGTGTGTTATAATATTGTCAATTTATATTAGTGTCAAAAAATATCGTCTGAGGAATTCGCGCCCGTTGGAACCAGTAGAATTGGATACTTACGTAAGTCTTGCGTCCGGATCACATTATTCCAGACCAGTGATCTAATCCAGCGCTGGCTTGCAACTGGAATAGTCTAAACTGACACTGGAGGGTTCAGGATTTTGTCCAGTAACTGGATCCGCGTTCAACTTTTCAATCCAGCGAACTGGAATCATGTAGACGCTACTGGAATAATCTGTACCAGGCTTTATGTTAAGGCTTTACCTTTGAAATTGAATTCTACTGAGACGGAAAGACGTATTTTAAATAAGTTGAGGTTAAAAACTGGTTTTCCAGTACCTTCGGACAAGTTAAAATGGAAAGGTACGGAACGTACATAAAGAAACAGATGCAGAAAGACATAAAAACGTAAAACGAATAACGCCGAAAAAGACAAGTTTCTAGTATGGCCCTTCAATTCAATTTTTTTATTTATTTTACCTTTATTAGTTGTTGACATAGCGGCCATGTTAATTCATATTCTGTGAAAATTTAAAAGCTTCTACCTACTCGTATAAGGGCCTTTTCATTGTCATGCGTGTTTGCGCCCGCGTGCAGGCCAGGCAGCCATGCTTTAATTTTCGCCACGCCGGCGCGCGTTTGGGGCGCATGACAATAAAAACATGTATGATACGATAGGTTGCGGGCAGCAAGCATGCGTGCCTGGCCTGCACGCGGGCGCAAACACGCCTGACAATACAAAGGCCCTTAGAGGTCAAAGGATACAACTCTGTGACAAATACTGACGGACGGACGAACTTGGAAGCCTTAGTAATGGGGTCCTGTAGGCAAACCTAAAAAGGTACCTGTACCCTGCATCTTAATAAATAATAAGTAGGAAAGATGACAGAAATGCAAGGTCTTTATAGACCATGTTCATGCTGGTAATTTATTCCAGGCCACCGTTAATGAAGTTGTTTATGCGGATCTCAGCTTAGCGCATGGAGGCAGTCAGCCACCCAGACGTGAAGAATCGCCATATGCTCAAATAATTGGAGTGATGAAACCTGTTGATGATAAGTCAAAAAAGAAATAGACGGTACTCAAAGGCGTGGCGAACGCTACGACGCAGCTACGGCGTAGCTCGGACTCTGCTACGGCGTAGCGCAAACAGATTGTTTTCACCAGCAGCCGGCCTAGCATGACCGCCGTAGAAACGGGCTATGTCTACGGAAGAATCGACAATTCGACAGATATTTCTATCGTCCCAAGCATGGCGATATTAAGAATGTAGAAAAGAAATGTTTCTTTTCTTCAGTCGACACAAGTCGAGCATGACGACCATATTTTCTCTTCTTTTGACATTTGGGGGTAGAAACATTACTTCTGACAAATGTAAAACTAGTCTTATTCAAAACTAAATACGAGAAATACGTTTCGTGGTTGCGTTGAGTTACGTTCAAAAGGTTGAAATGTTATGTAAAATATTTAGGTTTAATTTCGCGAAAAAGATCCAGGCCTGTATCCAGGATGCAGCAACACCATCCCGCCCTCTTAAAATGAAAAACTCGTGCAATTGGCAACTTTTTTTTGTTAACTTAACGTAATAATATTCAGGGAATATAAACATCACGTGATACGTCCCCGTTGCTATGGAAAGAATTTCTGTCTATGTCTTCGTAGAAACGCGAGTCGACGGTGCGCGCCATGCTCGGGCAGAAGAAATGTCAAGTTGTATAGAAAAGATTTCTTGTCGTTTCTTGGTAGAATAGAGATAGAACGGTCATGCTAGGGGGGCAGTTGGTTGCAGCCAGACGGCACTTAGCAGTCGCTCTTTGTACAATACTAAAAGGTCGGACTAAAAGTAGAACACAACGTATTTGAGACAAGGTTGAGAATTAAAATATCTGTAATAATTCAATTCGCACGGCACTGTTTATCATTGGTAATAAATGAAACTAGAAAAAAATGGTATTTCAATTTTATTTTTACTCAAAACGTAATCAGCCTGCAATGTTGCCTTTGCTGGAGCCGCACAGTGCACACAATACCATCTGCTCATGTTAACTTAATGAGATCATTACTTTGAATTTCAATTTTATCCGACAGATGCTTCCAACATGTCGAATAAGTACTGGAGATTTATTGTGAAGGACGGCACGGTTAACATACTATTATTATTAATTGATTTATTTCAGACATATTCCATACATTTTACTAGTTAAAAATTAAAATTCAATAAAACACAACAATCCACAAAAGTAAAATAACGCATTCATACACATTAGAATTACAATCAATGTCACAATTAAATTAAATATGTAAATTAAATTCAAACATTACACATAAAATTCTGTCCTTCCACGGTTTTTTTAATATTTATTTTGAAAAATCGCATAATTCGACAGAATATCTACATCGGGCCCATGAAGTGCCCGGTAGAAGCGCGCGTGAAGCTCCATGTCATACTTCCTTGCGGTCATCGGTGGTAAGTACTACAGGTTTGTGGCAAATTCTCTTTAGCCATGGACAGCAGGGTGAGTCAATAGGGGATCGGACTGGGTAAAGAAAACGACATTCTATTTTGTCCGTCAGACAGGTAATTCAAAAATATTAGACACGTATTTTTTGTTTTATCAAAATATCAAAAAATTACTTAGTTAGAACTCATTAAAGTTGGAGAGTGGGGGCTTACTACGTCACAAGTGGGTATAAAACTTACCTACATGTGATGTCATGCGCCATTTCAACTCAATATATCTCCGTAATTTTATGACCACGTGAAAAAAGAAAACATACGTGTCCAATACTTTTCAATAAACTACCCGACGGACAAAGACCCCGACAGAAAAAAAAATAGGATTATCCCCTATTGTCCACTTATAGGTGCATGCCAACGAGGCTTTTAAAAAAATAGTTGTCTGTCACGCCCGGCAGATATGAGACATAATTAATAAAAAAACAGAGGCTGTCATTAAGACTCCCGACAGAAGTGAAACTCACAACAATATAATTACTGTTATTTTTTTATTTTTTTAAATCATTCGCTTCGCTAGTCTTGCGCAATACGTCAGGAGCATGTCGATCACGCGAATCCACTACTCTACTAAAACACTTCATAATCATTTGTGTCACTTGTCTTTTTGTAATATTTTCTTTTTTTGTTGTTGTGTAGACTCTTTTTAAAGTGAAACTTTTACTACATCGTCTCAAACTTTTTCGTCTGTGTGTTGCATGTCGCGTGACGCTCGGCCGCGGAGTAGGGATAAAGTGACTTTCACTTTATCCCTACTCCGCGTTTTATACCCTTAACGGAATATTATTCTAATTTTTTTTAAGTTAAATGTCTAGTGTGAAAAAATAGTTTCACTTTTACCGTGGTTTCATAAAACCACACAATCCTTTTTTTTAATTACCGATTGTTTGTGAATGTGTGGACATTGTAGTTCTTATAGATTCCTAGATCCTTGGTAACTTTTTATCCTGTTCTACGTTTTGTAGTATTTTGTAGTAAGCAACGACTAATTGTCGGGCCTACGATGTCCTCCCATACTTAAGTACTAACACTGTATCATAAACGTATTGTAAAACCAAATGATTTTAAAAGAGTAACCATGGAGTTTCTTGCCGGTTCTTCTCCATAGGAAACGACCAACCCGAACCGAGCACCTTTTTGTCGCCTGTTTATAAGTGCCCATGTAGGCCTATGTGAAATAAAAATATTTTGATTTTGATAGCTTTTTCCCCGACCAAAAATCGAAGTTTTTACTTGAAAAAATGAAACTTTACTCGGTGCCATTTTGGATTTATATTTTGACTTCATTGGCGTTATTGCAGTCCCTAAAGCTGTCTACTCACCGAAGCCACCGGCACGAACCCGGCTTCGGTGTGTAGACAGCTTAAGAACTATCAAAATGGCACCCATTTTATAATATATCAACAATCGATCCAAAGCAAAAAGGTTGATTTTATAGGGGAATCAAGAGGGCATCACGACATGAACGTCATGCCATTTCCCGTCACGGCAAATGAGTCGGTTTTCCTGCCAAGTTGCGCCTATAAATGTTTCAAATCAAAAATATTCCCTGAGACTGCACACCTCACGGTTATGGATGAACTTCGCATTTAAAAAGCCTCGACCGCCGCACTTCTGCAGGATGGCATAGAGCTGCGCCCCGGTAAAGGCAAGACAAAAATAATGAAACAAAAGTTTTTTTTAACAATTATATTTAGACTTAAACAACGTTAAAACTACTCTTTTTCCATAATTTCAGGTAGGTCTCTATCACTTTCTTGATCGAAGTAATCTTCTGGTATCACATAGTTCTCCGGCGGCCGCATGGGGCCGTACATCTTCTTAATTTCTTTATCTTCTGTCGCCGTCTGCACATCTTCTTGACTCTTCTCTGCTTCTCTGCTCAGTACTTCCGAACTGGATTCTTTCTTTGTGTTGGTCGATTCTGTATCATCATCTGAATCTACCTCTTCGACAAATTCTGATTCTTCTTGTTTAACTTCTTTCCGTATTTTTGATTTTTTCTCTGTGTCTTCTTTAAGTCTTATTCTGAAAAAAAAAGAAATTAGTCATATAGCTTTGTTCGTTTATAGCTCATAAATATTTGAATGTCTTTGCGAATAGCCGACGAGGAAGCGACTAGCTACCAAAGTCAAAGTCAAAGTCAAAGCATTTATTTCAATTAGACCTTTACAGGCACTTTTGAAAGTCAAAAAAACAAAATAAAACGCGAAGCTACAGTCCCAGTCACAAGGCATAATAACTTGTGAAAGTACTGTAGTTGCCCATTCCGTAGCGTAGATCTCTATGGAGAAGAACGGGCAAGAAACTCCATGGACACTCTTTTAAATCAAAATATGTTACAAAATCTTGGTTACATCATTCATGTTAAAAGTTACAAATATGTGAGAACAATGTAGAAATACGGGCAAGTTAAGAGCGTCCAGAGTAAAAGATTAAATCAGTATTTAAAAAATAAAGTAATTAAAATAAACCGTGGCAGCTAAGAGACGACCAGGCACAACTGACAGCGTTCACGAACATGACGCATGTATCAGCCATCATTCAACTCAACCATTTTGAAGGGAACTAAACTAAACTACCGGCGTTATACTAGCTCAAGAAACGTACAAGGGACTGTAGATCTCATTTAAATAAATATAATTTCGAGAGAGCTGGCGAGAGCTGTCAAACATAACGTTTTTTTTTTAGTTGAACTCACTACTCGCTAATCGCCGGTAGTGGGACCAAATACACCGACTATATTTATGATATGAAGGCTCACCTCTTGCCATAGACGACGGAGTTGGCCTGCTTGATGAGAAGCTTGTCGTCCTTCTTGATGAGCGGCGGCAGGTGCGCCGGCCGCGCCAGCTCGGCAAGGCGCTGTGTCTTCGACAGCTCCGTCTTCAGCTTCTGAATGCCCATCTGTTCAACAAAATACAATTATAAGATGATGTCTGTGTGCCCCGAATGGTTAGTACGGGAGTCGTGGAGGTATTTAAAGTAATATCTAAACTTGTGAATAAGTTGGAACTACCCAATATCTCCGTAATTAGAAGGTTCCCAGATTTGGTCCAGAACGTAAAAATATCGCAGTGACGTGTATACAACATGTAACTTAATTAACTCACACCCTCAAACACCCCAATTAGAATATTATGTTATAATCATAATACATACACTGAATTTTTAATTTAACATGTATATGCATTGTTATTTATTTAATTAGTCATACCAATTCTTGGAGAACGTTATGTTCATACTACTACGCACGCAACGCACACATTCGCACAAGCAGTTATCGCGCCGCTCGACACAACATAACGAAACTACGTCCATTTCAATTTGTTTTGACTGTACAGGGTTAATATGACAATAATTTCCGTAGTTTAATTATTTTTGGGATAAAAACTTACCTATATTTAAAATGATAGAAATCGATTCATTAAACGATTCTGAACAAACTATTTTCAGGATGTGCCTGAATTATGTTACATGTTGTATAAATTTTGAGTGTGGAAATAGAGACACAAATTGAAAAGATATTATCATGTTTGCCTAGCCACTGTCGGGTTTGGTTGCAGTCTAACCGAATGCAGCTGAAAATCAGTATTTTACATGGAGCGACTGCCTGTCTGACCTCTAGAACGCAGTCACTGGGTAACAATAGTAAAATTAGTTAACAAACTAAACAGGCACGCAGCTTTATTGCAAGTGAAAAATTGTTCCCGCAGTTACCTTCGTCTTAGAGATCTCTGCCTTCTGCGCCATGCTGTGACCTTGCTTGCTGAGGCTGCTCATGTACTGCTCCAGCTCATCCACATCCTCGTTGCCCTGCTGACTTTTGGCTGCACTAGATCGCAACTTCTCCAGCGTTTTTTCTTCAGACGAAATCTTGCTCTCTATTTCTGTTATTTCTTTTAACTGTAACGTACAAGATAAATTTAAAAAAATACGTTAAAAAAAAACCTGTCCAATCCGTGAGGGTATTAGGTTTCAAGATAAGATTTTATTTAAATTAGTAGTCCTACAAGTAAGAAATTCACCAAGATTAAAATTAAATAAAATGTGGAAACTTTCATGGCAACACAGGGAACGACACTCCAGTCGCTTCTCGGGTAGTGACGTCATAAACAAACAATTTTATTGACGATCCACCATATTTTTTGCCGAAAAGGGTGTTGCCACTTTTCAAGTTTGTCAGAATTTAGGGAAATGGTGGTAATTTGGACACAAAAATCATGCATTTTATTTAAAAATCATTAATATTTTTACTTTCAATCATAATTATGTGTGCGTGTGAGTACGATTCGGACTTGATCGGTTTTTTTACAATTGAAACAGATGTAACGTCTATTTATTTCAGATATAGATAACGACTTAGTAATATTGGCCCGGTTACACTTTTTGAGGGCGGAAAACTGTTTATTTTTTTCTTTACAAATTCGTCTTACCAAGTCGTCATAAGTCCTAGGCTTGTCGTGCTCTCTCTCAGCGGCGCCGAGCTTCTGCATGCGCAGCTTCCGCTTGCGCTCGACGCTGCCGGTGCGGTCGAGGAACGTGTCGTCATCCGAGTCGTAGAAGTCGTCCGCCGACCAGTCGCGCTCTTTCCGTCGACGGGATTCTGGAGGTGAAACGTAATTATGATAAATGATGTTTGTTTTGCAAATATGTTTTTACACCACACTTTTAAACGCCGCCGCCGCCTTTTTTTAAACTAGAGTAGGCCGATGTTTTGTACCTGACCTGACTACTCTAAGAAGAAACAGCCGAAACAAACTCAGAGCTCACAATCTCTTTTAAAGTCCAGATATTGTGCAAGTCATATGACAACCATGTAGATTAGTTTCTTAGATGGTCTTTTGAAGGAAGAACCACACAGATTTGAGTGGACCTGTCAAGTCAGTGCAAGCAATAGCAGATAGTAGAAGATTGCTTTGTGAAGCTGTTCCGGGAAGCCCACCAGACTACCACCAGTGCCAGGTCGCCGTGAATCATATTTTGTTCAACATAAAACCTAACACTGTCCGGCAAATTGCCAAAAACGATAGAAAATTGAATTTTGGTCATATTATTTACATTTAGTTTAGTCAGTTTGTCTGGCAGTTTGAGTACTTTATGCGGCGTACCCAAATTTCCTTTCGTTGGTATTGTCGTCGTGTCGCCTTTGCCTTGGTTGATGAGTCGAGCTACACGATCACTGACTAATGCTTGCAAGGACAGGTGCTCTCAAATCTGTGTGGTTCTTTCTTCAAAAGACCATCTCAGACACTAATCTGCACAGCCCTCCTGTGCCTTGAACATTATTTCATTTCAGAATAGCCATTAAAAAAACGCTAATTTTTTATGCCCGCTTTAACTTTCGTTGCGAAGCACCCAGCAAATGGGTCTGACAATAATTCGTTCGCGTGCCCACAACCCGCCTCCCGAGTTGTCGTTATACGTAGCTATCATGACTTGGGCATACAAGTAAAAATGGATTATTTGAACTTACCAGCGAAAGTGTTAACTCTCTAGAGCCTAAAAGTCCGCTTTGGGACAACAGTATGTGATGCGGAGGAGTGAGGAAAATATCGTGAGGAAAGTTTTGAGTATAAATGTGGATGGGTATAAGAGTAGAGTAAGACCAAAGAAACATGAGATGGACTGTGTGAAGGATGATACGGCAAGAAAGGATCTGATAGGAGGACAAGTAATAGAGAGGTATGGAAGAAGAAGATATGTTGCGCCGACCCCAAATAAATTGGAATGAGTGCAAGAGAATGATGACAGGGCAAGAGTATCCAGTAGGTCCTCACCATGCTTGGACTGTCGCAGCAGGCCGGCGCGGTCCAGCACGCGGCAGGCCTCCAGTGCGCACGCTATAACTGCCTCTTTCTTCTTCCCTCTGTGGATCACCTCGGCCACCACCGGCTTGCCTCGCGCGTCGTCGATCGGGAGCTCCACCCTGGGGTAAGACAGTGTGGTTCGTATATACGCTGGGGTGTACCTGACAGGTTTACCTGTACAGGTAACCTGGAGCGTGTATGTTGCAAAACTGTGCAGGTTTTCTCACTCGTAAGGACAAACTTACCTGACGGCTGTACCTGTACAGGTAAACCCTAGCGTGCTACCTTAAAGAAAATTGATATTTCTTTATACGAATGTGTTCAAACACACATGGAAAGCTGTTATCAATATTAAAAAGTTTAGTATGAGACAAAATCTTCTTAATGACAGGTATCCGACATTTAAAAAAAATGAAATAGAATGGAAATTACGCAGACATAGTTTTATATCTTACATTATTTTAAAGTTGGTTAAATTGAAATTTTTATTAAACTTTACAGTAATAATAAATAGCGTCTACATCAGATTATGTAAAAAAAAAATATACGCTGACGAAACCGCGGGCGGAATCTAATCACCTGCACATGAATTGCCCGACGCCTCTCTCGTCGCAATTGTAGGTGAGCTCGTGACCCTCACGCTCGAAGTAGCCGCGCAGAGTTTTCTTCGGGTCCTCGAGGTACAGCTCCTCGTTAGCAGTCACGGCGTACGGATTCTCCGCCAGGTCGGCCTCCTCCTCGGCATCCTCGCCTGACGAACATCGAAGGATCATGAGACGTTTTTGAGATATTTGGGAACATTCGTATATACAAACAACATCTCACCGTGCCGTGGGCCAAACGAAATAAAATGTAAGCTGTGAGACACATAATTCGGTTGAATATAAAAGTCTGGACTCAATTTACGTCGTGTACACAACGCAACTTTTTATGAAATCAAATGTAGCGTAAATTACACGACTCAAAAAACGCAACTCACATTAAGAAAATTACGCTCGTTACGCCTCATCCTAAGATCGGTATTTCGTAGCGCGTATAAGCTCGTACCGGCTTACGCGCGTACTCGCTCCAAAAATTCGAGCGCGCCCACATGCGCTTTTACGCTTGGCTATGCTTGCTCGGCGAGTTCGCGTAGGGTGAGCGGGCGCGCGCGGATGCGTTTTGCGCGGCTCGGCACGCGCTTATAAGCGCGTCAGTGCTCGTACGACTCACGCGTGAAACAAAAGGCGCGCGTAGACCCGGTTACAAAAATATCTCATACGCGCCAAAAATACGTTAAACTAGAACCGAGCCACACGCATCCGTTTAAGGAATAAGGAATACGTTTTCATTTCCGTCGTGAGTAAAAATAGAAATGGAAAGTCCACAATTTCCTTCAAAAATCAGTTGGAAATAAGAAGTACATAAGGATCATAGTTGGCATTCAGTAGTTTCTAGAAACCGAGCCTAGTAGGTATTTACAATTGCCAGGAAAAAAAATGATTAGGTACAATGTACTCTACCAACACGGCAGGCCCGAAGGCTCCTAAGAAGCCGATTCCTGCCGGCTTCCCTTTGGGAACAAGGCACAATACGTAGTGTCTAGTGTCTACTGTAGTCAAATAGTAAATTATGTACACATCTGAGGTTATCACATAACAGTACAGACATTAAATACATCATAGGATTGAAAACATTACATAAATGCCAGCATTTTTCATGTCAACAAAGAAAGCAACATGTGGCGCCAGTAAGCCGACGCTCGGGTGTCAGAATTCAGAACTAAATTCGTATGAACGCGGACACGTGACTTCGCAGCTATCAGCAGCGTTTTGTAAGGACTAGGTAAGCCGAAGATTTTCGAGTTACGACAGGGAACTTTCAATGTTTGTATGTATAGGAAGCTAAATTAGAACCACTTCCCGATGCCCGATTGAGCTGAAATTTGGCGCACATCTTTGGTTCTAAGAACAATACATTTTTATGACAGACATAACTTAATCCTGCAGCCAGGATCGTCTCCTCACGAGGGAACTCCTCAACGTTTAATAGCACAGACATGAAAATTTGTATATAAGTTCATATTTGATGGATAAACATGAATTCTATCATGATCTTATCCTGCAGCCAGGATTGTCTTCTCACGAGGGAACTCCTCAACGGTAAATAGCACGGACACGAAAATTTGTATGCACGTTCATATTTGATGAATAAACACGAATTCTATCATGATCTCATCCTGCAGCCAGGATTGTCTTCTCACGAAGGAACTCCTCAACGTTTAATAGCACAGACACGAAACTTTGCATACGAGTTTATATTTGATGGATACACATGAATTATATCATGATCTCATCCTGCAGCCAGGATTGTCTTCTCACGAGGGAACTCCTCAACGGTAAATAGCACGGACACGAAAATTTGTATGCACATTCATATTTGATGGATAAACACAAATTCTATCATGATCTTATCCTCCAGCCAGGATCGTCTTCTCACGAGGGAACTCCTCAACGTTTAATAGCACAGACACGAAACTTTGCATACGAGTTCATATTTGATGGATGATCATGTTTTGTATCATGAACTTATCCTGCAGCCAGGATCGTCTTTGCACGAAGGAACTCCTCAACGTTTAATAGCACAGACACAAAACTTTGCATACGAGTTCATATTTGATGGATACACATGAATTCTATCATGATCTCATCCTGCAGCCAGGATTGTCTTCTCACGAGGGAACTCCTCAACGTTTAATAGCACAGACTCGAAACTTTGCATACGTGTTCATATTTGATGGATAATGACGATTTGTATCATGAATTCATCCTACAGCCAGGGTCCTCTTTTCCTTAGGGAACTCCTCAACGGTTAATAGCATAGACATGAAACATTGTATTTATACGCGTTCACTTTTATGAATAAACATATTTTCTATAGTTCCTGTGCATTTAATCGTTACAATACATAACTTATGAAAAAAAGATCAAGTTGGGTCCTTCGAAAATGTTTGTGTATACTGATCATGGGTGACATTTTCGTGGTTTTCGGGGTCGCTGACAATCAAAATGAAATTTAAAAAATGCGATGTCGAATAAAAGGATTGTGTGGTTTTATGAAACCACGGTAAAAGTGAAACTTTTTTTCACACTATAGCGCGGAGTAGACCGTGGGGTAGCGATAAAATTTCATTTTATCCCTACTCCGTGGCCGATCGTCACGCGACATGCAACACACAGATGAAAAAGTTTGAGACGATGTAATAAAAGTTACACTTTAAAAACAAAATTAATTATCTCATTTTTTTCGTCGGCTTCCCCTTACAAAATTTTGACCCTTCGCCACTGCAACACGGCAGCTTTAATAAAAAAAAAAACCTTATGTACTCACCCATTCCCCAGTCAATGCCCTGCTCATCTCGTCTCTTCTCTTCCTCCTTTCTATCCCTCCCCCTCTGTTCTATAGCTTCGTTAATCATTCTGTCTCGCTCTTGCTTCATGTCTTGCGACCTCCTCTTGATTTCCGTCACTGACAGTTCTGATTCTCCTTCGCAATCGAAATCTGGACCCTGTGAACATGGTTTTATGTCTTCATCTTGCCTGTGCAGGTAAGACGTACCGAGTAGCCTGGGATTATGATGTTTTAGCAGCCATGATAAATAAAAATCTTCATTCAAATATGAACAGATACTTCATACAAATAAGGTTCAATTGCATTATGAAGCGCCGTTTGAATAAGGTTAAAGTTTGGTCTATCGGCTTTAGCCTGAGATACAACACAGACCAGCTGGACCCCGGTTCGCAAACGAATATCAACCATGTACTAGTCTAAATAAAGTGAAAATTAAATTAACGCGTATTGGCCAAGAACACATCTGACTGTGACTGCCTCATTGGCTGTCGCAAGCGCGACTGCTTAGCATGAGATCCCGGATTCGGTTTCCAGGTTAGGCAAAGTAATATTTGGAATTTCTTAACAGCAGCCACAGAATCTGGATTTACGCCCAGTTTATGGCACTAGGCTCGCCCCCTTTTGCATTAGACTTAAACATAACTCACAAACAGTGGGTGTACTAATAGGTCCTAAAACCTCTGCATAACCCTGCATTAGATGTGATTTTAAGTCACACGCACACATGATTTTAAAACATATTAAAGTTAAAATAAACTCACCAACATAATATAAGTCCGCGTACTGTTCCCAAACCTGATCTGATGGCCAACCCTCACTCGGGTGTAATGGCTGGCCTTCAAGCGATCTTTGTTGAGGAATGTGCCGTGCGTGCTGCCCAGGTCGAACAGGTACCAACCACAGGGAGGCTCCCCTTCTTCTGCAAAGGCCTTGTATTGGAGGACACAGTGGTGTCTGGAAAAGTTGAAAACATTTTTAGAAAAGATTGTGAACATCCTCAATCCAGCAGACTCCTAAATCTTTCTCCACAGTGTCAGACAACATTGTAAAAACCTACCCAGTGTGCGTGTACCTATGTGAAACATGAAAGCAATTTAACAAATCATAACAACTTTTCATCTCCTTGTTTGAGTTTTCAAGAAGTCAAGTATGTAGGTACCTTATCTATACCAAATATCCTATCTATACAAATTAATAAAATTGAAGTGTCTGTTTTTAGGGTTCCGTAACCGAATGGCAAAAAACGGAACCCTTATAGATTCGTCATGTCTGTCTGTCCGTCCGAATCACAGCCACTTTTTTCCGAAACTATTAGGACTACACAGCTGAAACTTGGTAGGTAGATGTATTCTGTGAACCGCATTATGATTTTTGTACAAAATTTAAAAAAAAATATAGATAAGGATATCCCCCCATACATGAAATTGAAACTAAAAAAAAAAAAAACTATCAAACCTATACGTGTGGGGTGTCTATAGATAGGTCTTTAAAAATGACATTGAGCTTCCTGAAACCATTTTTTTTCAAAGTCAATTGTTTGAAAGATAGACACTTCCAAAGTGGTAAAACGAGTGTCCCCCCCCCCCCTCTAATTTCTAAAGTAACAGGAGAAAAAATCTGAAAAAAATATGGGGATGTAAACCGTAAAAAAAACTTTCAACGAAAATTGGTTTGAATAAGATTTGATATGTAGTTTTTGAGATATGGGACTTTTTCACCAAACTGCAGCAGTAACTTTGTTTTTCATTAACTTACTATGAAAAACAAATTTAGTTTTGCGGTTGAGTGAAGGTTTACTAATGAATGACCGTTCAAAACATTGTCATTATATTGTTTGGGGCTATGGAACCCTGTGTGCGAGTAAGACTCGCTACTTGGCCCGTTTTTTAATATTAAAACAACCGCTGTTTACTACGTTGTTTACTACATGAATATATGAATACGGTACATTACATACACCAAAATAAGATTTCCTGTCTGTCTGTGTGTTTGTTCCAGCTAATCTCTAGAACGGCTGAATAAAGAATTAAGAAAAAAAAATTAAGCTAAATAAATATTCTAATTGACATTATTTCAATTTAATTGATTTTGACAAATTGAAAAAATATTGTTCTACTCACTTTAGGACAAGCTGGAACTGAATTTCTTAAGGCTAGTAAAAGGGTTGGATTATGTAAAATAAATAATGTGGAAAATTAATAAACCTGAAGTGAAACATGGCTCCTCTCTGTCAGAGGAAGTGAGAGTTTTATTGGCTAGTTATGTAAGCCTTACCTGGATATAGTTGGATGTGCCATCACAACATCGCAGTTAGCCAGTCGGCCAAAGACGTAGAATGGTTTGTTCATCATATCCACTTTGTCTACGATCATTCCTGATTTAAGCACCTCCAGGGCATACTCTGGACCTGGAAAAGAATCGTTAATTTAGTAGTCAGCACAATCTTATTGAAGAAACAAAGTATGAATCTGGAGTATTGTACCAAAGTTCATAAAAAACGAAACATTCAGATTTGCCTGCAACTACTCACCATCTGGGCAAATCCCGGACCATTTCGGCTCCTTGTAAGGAATAGGCGTTGATAATTCTCTTAGTAGTACCGCTGGTGGTAGAGAACTTTTCGATGTTGATTCTGAACTCTTTTCGACTGGCTTTTCCACTTGTTTTTCTTCCGACTCTTTACCTGGCTCGCTCTTAATCTTTTTCGGCAATTTTCCGATGCGCCCAAATAGCACAGGCTTCTTAAATTCGATTTTATCTTCTATTTTTGGTTTTTCTTCTTGTTCGTCCATAATTGTAGGTTATTTTTTTCAAAATTTGTTGTTAATCTAAAATATATTATTACTTACTTCAGATAAATACGTCTACATTCAAGTTACTAACTAAGCGCAGTTCAATAATTCAGTTTTACTATTGTTATTTTAACTAAATAAATAAACTCATGACAACGTAAACATAATATTACAGACAAGAGTAGGCTAGGCCAGGCTAGGCATTCTAGGGATGTGAAAAAATAATCGATTATTGTAAAAATCGATTAAAAATCGATTTCCCCCCCCCAAATAATCGATTTTTATAAACGATTTTTATATTACGAAAAATCGATTAATAATCGATTTTTTTTTTGTACTGCCGATTTATTTCCCTCCAGCAACCCCGACATTTAGTCCGAACTTCGGAACCAGAATGACTATTAGGTCCATCACTATAACATTAACGCCATCTGCGCGTCTACATGGCAGCCCTTCTGTGCTTTGGAAAAACTTTCACTAGATGGCGTTAGTCAATGAACTATACTATTTTATCGACATTCGTTTATGTCATATGTCATTATTGATGAAGCAGGAAGCTTCGCTGTTCAAAAGTCAAAACTTCAAACGGAAACGACAAAGCTTTGAAAGTGAGTGAAATGTTTCGGTGAACTTCCTACTTCCTTTCCTATTTCTAATTTGATAAAGCTGTGATTAATATAACTTCTATTTTTATGTGTAATTATTATTCATGTTAATTATTCTCAAACTTTAATTTGTGTTGATTATTTTTATATTTGGAATTTCTGATGTGTATTTTTAATTTAATAAAGCTGTGATTAATATTACTTTTATTTTTATGGTTAATTATTATTCATGTTGATTATTCTTAAACTTTAATTTGTGTTGATTATTTTTATATTTGGAATTTCTGATGTGTATTTTTAATTTGATAAAGCTGTGATTAATATAACTTTTATTTTTATGTATAATTATTATTCATGTTGATTATTCGCAAACTTTAATTTGTGTTGATTATTTTTATATTTGGAATTTGTGATGCGTGTTTTTAATTTATTATAGCTGTGATTAATATAACTTTTTTTTTAATATACTGAGGAAAAAATCGATTATTATAAAAAAACGATTATTTTATTAAGAAAAATCGATTATTCATTAATCGATTTATCATGCTAAGAAAAAAAATCGATTAAATAATAATCGATTTTTTATGTAGAAGGTCACATCCCTAAGGCATTCTCCAAACATTGACTTTTTACTACATATTTTGAGCATAATTCACATTTGTTACCTTTTTCCAACAGATACAACTTTTGCAGAGAGAGACAGAAAGAGAAAAACTAGGTAACGCTAGCTTTTGACATTTTGAAAATCGTGTTGTTCGTTCATAGTTGCGTTCATACAAATGCTTCGGTATTTTTTTTTAATGTTATTGACTTTTATATCAATTAGTTATTTTTCTTTTGAAAATATTTAGTTTTAATTAATCTTACATAATTTTATTTTGATAAATTATAACATCTAATTCCAATTCCACTAACTAACCGGTAACTGTAACTTTTAAATAATAAACCGAACGCACTACATTATCGTTCATTTATTCATTCAATAACATTCTCGAATGAACTGTTCCAACATGAATGGAACAACCAAATCAATCAATTCAAAAGAATTTCGTGACGATTGCCAACCGATCGAATAACAATATTAAAACGAACACTCGATTTCGTAGTGGATATTGCTCAAATTGTGTCGCGTGCGTGTTTTATTTGTCCATTTTTACACATCAGCTGTAAATATCATATGAGCAACTGTGTCGCGGTGACCATATTGTGTACGAACGCGCGGAACCTCAGAACAAAGATTGTTATAATATTTACTTTTATCAAAGTCTTATCGTAATTCAGGCTGTTTAAGTGATTTCATAGTATTGCTGACGTCCGTTCGCGCGTAATTAACTCAGGTAAGTGTAATGTTATGTTATAAAAACGACGAAAAATTTCGAAGTTGTCTGATTTTTTTTTGTCATCGCATTTACAATTTCGGAGATAACAATCATCTTTAAGAACCGGTGAAAGTATAGTTCACCAATTCTATGTTGTATAATGGTTCTATTGTTTTGGTACATTTCTTTTGATAATTTCTTTCTGAATCGTGATATTGCTTTGCAGTCGTGACTAAAATTTTGGTTCTGAGAATTGAGAAACTGGTTTATAATTAGTGGATTTCGGTATCTTGCGGTCTGAGAACTATTTTTTATGTCACAATACTTCGTAAGTGTAACACATTCAGCTTTGCTTGTTTCTCAAGAACTGCTATTGACATTTTCAAACATTAAACTGTAGCTGGAAATGTCAAAATGGATAAAGTTCCTCACGTCAGGTCCAATCAGACTTCTGCCAATTTGATAGAATAATGTCCTTTCACTCATCTTCCCTAAATTACCAGTAAGTAAACATGACTTTATTTTTTTAAACTGAATTATTTATTACATAGCCATAAATAATGCCACCCTCTCACTAAATATTTGATTTTGTCTTCTCCATCAACATAACACTTTAATCCTAAAAAAAAAAAAAACTAAATGCTTAAAGTATGAAATGCTATTAAAATTTCAATAATTGCATCTTTAGTTAACCAAAAAAAAAATTCCATTCTTGTACTGTCGATTTATTGTTTATGAACGTTGATTTTGTTGGACACTAATATTTTCCTCGTGCACCTATTGAATGATAAATTTATTAAAAATTTTCCTTATTTAATGAAGAAGCAAAATCCCTGTTAAAATTAAGACATTGGATTGATATAGTTATATACAGTTACTTTGAGGGAATTGGCCGATGCCACCACCAACACCGTTGAGGTGGCAGAGTTCCCGTCAGAACTATTTTGGTTATAAGAATAATCAATCAGGAAAAATCAACACCAAATCAAAAGAAGAATATTGTTGCCAAATATCCTTACTGATACTTTATGAAAAATGCGAAAGTAACTCAATCTAAAACCTGAATGAGGCTGCAGCAATAATTCCTGCAAAGAGTTATTTAGTGACATGTACAGAATGCTTGGTTGACAGCTACCTGAAGGGTATTTACATCTTGTATTAATTATTACAGAGTCGAGTAACTCTATGAGTCTCGAAAATCGAAAGTGTTAAATGCACCGGAACAATATTATCCTCATTTGGTGCTAAGCTAATACATAATTCACAAGTCTGCACATTATACATTTGTAAACAATATTTTTTTATTGTTTTATAATTAAAGTAGTTAATCAATTAAGTAATTTTACATTCTCTTGAGGTGTCTGATTATGTTTTTATGTAACTTACTGATTGCTTTCGCATTATGTAGGTACTTGAAGAAACCTGTTTTGATAGGAAAGAAAGTTTCATTAATGTATTTGAGAGTCTTCTATAATTATATGTTTGATGTTGTTATGTCAGTCTGTCTAAACATGGTGCATCAGTATTTGTTACACAACCTCAAGCCTGGTTTTCCGTGAAGGGATATTAGACACAGTACTATAGTATACATACTTTGCCAGCTATGTTTAAGTCCCATGTAATAGCTGGCATGGGCAAGCCTATTCCCATCATCCAGTCATGAAGACAATAGAAATTCCTGATGATGATTAAAATCCACACCTTGCACAACCAAGGAATCAAACCCAGAATCTCATGCTCAGCAGTAGGACTTGTGGTGACCAGACCAACGAGGCAGGTACATTACTGATTACATTTAATATTAATTTATTTGATTTACCTTCCCTCTCATGGTTAGTGAACTAAACCGATTTTCATCAACGGAGAAGTTGTATTATAACAAATGCTTCCTCATTGACGTTAAAGAATCATCTAGTAATAATATTGATTAGCTTTTTTTGTAAACCTCTTAGATCCTGCCATTAATAATTTGTCCAAATCTCGATGTAACTACTAAAATGTTAGTAGGAATAGCAGTTAAGCTAAAAATAGATAAATATACGCTAATGTTTATTCAATAAGATAATTTCAAATTCACATTCGTTATCATATCATTGAATTCCGAACACTTACATAATTTCACGATTACAACTGATTATTTAAATTGATTTAAGGTAATGCGCGAATTATGCAAACTGGGATTGAGGCACAAACATATTTCTAGTAGTAGATATAGTCGCAACATACAGGCTAAAAGTTCAAATGGGTTTCGCCCAAAATACAGCTTCTCGAACTCCGCTCACTGACGATTTTTTAATATCCTAAGGTCATGAGGTGATCAAGAGCACAGTTGACAAGATAGAAGGTGCATTCTGGTCAGTCAGCCCGCCTACTTCCCTCGTTGCCTGAACAATCTTTACCAGAGCATAATCTTGTCGCGTCTTTCATAAGAAATAACAATTCAAATGTTTTCAAATTTTTTTAATCTAGTGCAAGATATTCCACGAGATAAACTTGAGCGTTCCGTTTAAAAGATTATGATAAAACACGGTTATCCATTCGTTCACTTTTCGTTTACCGTCTTCAAAAAAAAGAATGTGGTGATATGTTCAGCGACCTTTTTTTGTTGTATTGGAAACAAGCCGACGCGACGGTCGATCTGAGAAGAAGTGGCTTCTAGAAGGCAAAAAGTGCTCCGGATAGTAAATGACAACCGCCGGCGCCATTTTTGATTACCTGAGGCGTCAGTCGTTACGGATACCTTGTCTCGCCAGGATATCATCAACCATACCCTTGAAACTGGAACACAGCAACGCTGCTTGACGGCAGAAATAAGTATAGGGGTAGTACTTCCTAGACAAGGTTGTTCTCAAACTCGAATTGGTTCGTTCTTTCTCTCTACTCAGTCTGAGACATATCCGAAGAAACAAAAATTTAAAGACATTTGAATTCCGCCAACCCACACTGGGCCTGTGTGGTGGATCACGGCCCACTCCCTCTCACACACATGTCCTGTGTCCTAGCATTGGGAACGTTATGGCTGACTGTCCATCCTGGCCAGCGTCATCTACTTACTGTGTCACTGTCCCCGCTGTCACCATCCTGCACCACTGTATCGTCACCATTGCAGTTCGCTGCTTTGACTGATAAGAATAACTACTTGATAACATTATCTATGAGCGTCACGCTGCGATATTACTCACGTCAGCGTTTCGACAGTGACGCATCGTGGTTTTGCTAGTGCACTTTTTATTTTACCTTCTTTTATTTTATACTTACTAGCCCTAAAGAGAACACCACTAGGTCTTGGCACAGAATAAATAGTACAAGTACAGAAGAAGCACTTCATGAAACAATTAATAGAAATAGCGACTCTTGCTACTAAGCAACAAAGTGCAATTCGGCTCGCATAAGCACTCAGTGCCTAACGCGATATTCACCTAAAGGTTGCTGCTTTCTTCTAATGCGTAACTCTGTCGCTGTCTGGTGCTGTGACGCTAGGGTTGTCGGGTTGCCGCTGCTACTATAATATTCATCGTCTATCTACATACTTGACCACGTAATCTATCTTATGTTTGTTTCGTATGATTACGTCAGTAAGGTAGATAGAAAATGAATATTAAAATCCGTCATTTATAATTAACAAATGAAAAGAATCCTTTAATCTTTAGGCTACCTAGATACTTCTTTGTTTAACATTCCTCATTAACTTCTAATATTAATATTTTTACATTTTGCATCAATTAAAAAGTTCGTAGAACAAAAACATCAAAATTTGCGGTTGTTTACATTTTCACTATACTAACTCCTAATTACGCCCCTAAACGCGTACACCGATTTCCATGATTCAAACGGATAAAATGGTTTTGACCTTTCATTTGACAAAATCGTTGAAATATCTCAACAAACAAAAATCATATTTTCAAGTTACTCTCGTAATCATATAAAAACGCTTTTAGTTTCATAAGTCTTTAAATTAAGTCGAATTTACCCTTTCGCATCGTAGGTAATGAAAAAACTGACACTCTCTGGTCTCCTTGTTTCGACGCACATCCTTCAAATGAGCAATGCTTTAAACCAGCCATTCTTGTTGTTCACTATTCGAAACTTATTCAAAATATTGCGCACGGGCGCGCGGTGACAACCGTCTGGCGGAGTGGCGACGGCGCCACGCGAAATTGTAGGCATTTATCGCGGTAGGTATGGTCGTAAATGCGGCCTGGTCATGGGCCACTTTTCCAAGCTTGACGATCACAAACACAAGTGTATTTGTCTAAAGAGAGGCTACAGAAGAGGTCTTTGAAGAAGCCTGTTCAGAAGAGGCAATTCCCACTCTGCCGGCTTCTGCTACGAAGCCACGTTGCAGGTTGTCTACTCTCTAAGCACGACATCCGTAGTTTCGGCTGAACTTACAGGCGTTTCCTACTACGTATCACTTACGGACGTAAGATTCGTTAAGGGCCCGAACAAAATTGAAAGATAACACGATTGAACAGTGGTCTTTACTCCCGATGTGTTTTCAAAATTCATAAATCGAAAAATATTAGGGAATGGGGTTCAATTCGTTGTATAAAGCTAGTTACGGACGGACCCGTCTATTTTCGTTGACGGATTTGGAGAGTAGACCCCCAGAGGTCTTGTTTGGGTGTCCCCTGTTTGCATAGGACATTTCAGCTTGGTTTAGGACGGTAATGCTTGTGCGATGTCTCTGATATTGCAGAAGTAGACCTCTACAGTTCGATTGTCTTTAGTCAGATAGGTAATTTGACAAATGACTTTGAAACATTTTTCAGGTCCATTTAAAAACGAAACAGCAATTCTGGAATTTACGCCACGGTCCACGATCATTTCATAGGGAGATGAATATACACGCCGCCAAAATGTGCGTGATTCCCCATCCGTATTAAAGTGTGCTTTATTTTCATATCATGAATTTATAAAACAGTAATTTTAATTTGATTGCTAAATCGGAAATTATGAGATTGACACACTTTTAAGAAAAAATACACAATAATTATGTTTACTGTTTTTATAAAATACCGCTAGTCATTCTATGAGAAATCACGTTTGACATCAAAATAATTGCTTAGATTGCGCTATGTATGCATGCACTTCCTAATAGGCTATTTATTGTTTAAGTCATCATTCTGCTTCCCGAAAAATGCTCTTGTCCGAAAGGGAAGTATGGTATTGAAAGAATTGTCATACATCTCTATTACTTGTCATCAGATCACCAGACACCTCTTTTCTTGCCAAATCATCCTTCACACAGTTTTTCTGAGTTTTTTGTTTAAACACTAAACATAAATGTATCCTACTAGCTGTCCCGCGCAACTTCGTCTGCGTCACATTTTCCCCGTTTTCGCAACATTTTTCATTGCTGCTCCGCTCCTTTTGGTGGTAGCGTGATGATATGTAGTCTATAGCCTTTCTCGATAAATGCGCTATCTAACACTGTAAGGATTTTCTAAATCGGACCAGTAGTTCCTGAGATTAGCGCGGTCAAGCAAACAAACAAACTCTTTAGTTTTTAACCCCCGACCAAAAAAGAGGGGTGTTATAAGTTTGACGTGTGTATGTGTGTCTGTCTGTGGTATCGTAGCTCCTAAACGAATGAACCGATTTTGATAAAATTGGTTTCGTTTGAAAGGTGTTTTAATCGAGAGTGTTCTTAGCTGTTTCAAGAAAATCTGCTTAGCCGTTTGAAGGTTATCATCTCTTTTCTAGTTGAAATTTGAAATCTTTTTATTTGTAGCCATGGACATCGCCGGGGGGACCTGCATCCCCCCCCACTCCCCCCTAAAATCTCGGGTTTTTTTAACTTATAACTTTCGTTGTTTTCTTTAATTAGCGAGAAGAGGCGCAACACCGAGAACAAGACAGTCAAGGCTAAGATAAAATAATATAAGTTTAAAAAGCATGAAATAAAATTTATAATTTAAAAAACCCCCGACACAAAAATCCTCTAAAAAACCATAAATAAAATAATCCAAGCCTCGTAGCGTCGGGGGACCGCTAAGTAGATCGCTTAGGACAAGCACAAAACAAAGCGGACCCCCGACGCTACGACGCGGCGACGCTTGGATTATTTTATTTATGATTTTTTAGAGGATTTTTGTGTCGGGGGTTTTATTATTAGTATATTAGATATAAAGGTGCCGTAGTAACCTAATGCATTATTGATTAAATACCAGCACCATAATCCCTTTCGATTTGACGTTATGACAAAATTCAATAGTTTGAAAATTCTGTTATCAAAATAAAAGGGTTTTTTATTCCGAATCATCTACCCAAGTCAAGCCTTTTCCGAAATATGTTGAGGGTTGGCTTCCACTGAACCAGATGCAGATAATTTAGAAAATTTATTTATTTATTTAAATAGAACGGCCGAAGCCAATTACACTATTTAAAAATAATTACAATTTATTTAACACAGTCATGCATTCTTCTCACAAAAATTCAAACATTCTGTCAGTATCACCTTCCATTCATTTGCAAACACATCAAAATCTGTGTTTGAGTTCAGGAGAGCGTTAATAGCGGCTAATGTCCGAGGAATAGGTGACTTGGAGCGTGCAACCGTACGGCAAGGTGGAACAGCCAGTAAGCGGTGTTTCCTGCCACGACAATAATTGTCTGGAACAAATAGTTTGCAGATCTCATTATGCAGATCAGGAACATCAATAATCCCCCTTAGAATTTTAAATATCACAGTCATCTGATCGCGTGACCGTCTTACTTCTAAAGAGTTGAAACCTAGGTAACCCAACAGGAATTTAGTGGGATACAAGAAAGGATAAAACCCGCTCAAGTGCTTGTAAAGGTATCTAAGGAAAGCTTTTTGAACTTTTTCTAAAGCTAACGCATACTGCTTCTCAAAAGGATTCCATACGCACGCACTAGACTCCAGCTTGCTACGGACCAGTGCCCCATAAACAAGCTTGATAACGTGAGGGTTGTGGAAGTCACGACAGTTCCTTAAAACAAAGCCAAGGCGCCTGAAGGACTCCTTAGCAGTGGATGTGATGTGGTCGTGAAAATATAAATAATAAATATCTTAGACGGACGGCTTGTTTAACGTCTGTAACCTATTTACTAGTAACCAATACCTCTTGATAAGACTGCTAGTCAGGATTTTGTTTATTTTTAAAGGCTGTCAAAGATCAATGAATGACAGCCGGAACCAACGGCGTAACGTACTTTCCGAGGGGTCTTGGTATGCTTGAAATGTAATGGATGTTCATTCGTCCACAGGCTGACCTTGGCAAAGGTAGCTTAACTTCTGATAGACCCTTCAAGCTGTTATTTAGCCACGAACCCCTATCAATTCCGAGCGTGTTAGGTCCCAATTAGCAAAAGATTCTTTTACCAAGGCGTTTTATCACCAAACAGTGAAATAGTAGGCCTATAATGGTAACCACTGTGACTGCTTGTACTATAAAGGTTTTCAACAGAGTGTTTTGGTTCTATAAAATTAAAGAGCATTTAAGTTCTATAAATTAGTTCTAAGAACGTTTATAGGACCATACAAAAGAATATTTAAAGTGTTGCACTGTAATAGATATGAAAAAAGCGATCTTGGTTTTGGTACTATTTAGTGCTATAAGCGACCTTACTGACACTTTTTATGTATCTATTTTGCACTAATAATTCGTCAAAAAAACTTTTACAGTACTAGTATTGTAGCAGTATCGAAAACACTATTACAGAATCAATCTGCACTATAAAAGTACCTTGCACAACCGTTAAGTAACCTTTTAGCTTCTTATAAGCTCCCTCAACATCGCAATGTGGCTAGCTGAAAAAGTCATGAAAACTCATTTATAGTACTAAATAGTACCATAGCGACTCCTGGCGCAGTTGCTAAATAACAAAAATTCTAAATAGCTCTATAAGTGAGTTTCTGTTACTGTTACCAGACTAAAGCGTTTTCGGTGAAAATATGGCTGCCGTTTTCTGCTGCTGATGTAACATAAGCAGCACGGCTGGAGCCAATGTGTACTATAGCAGCCATAATCGAGACAAATACTTATTTTATTTATTTAAATTTAATTGAAATTCTAAAATAATGAGGGCGCATTGAAATTTGAAATCAGCATACTGATTCAACCGATGCAATTTTTATCGCAAGCGCAAGTTATGACAGAGTTACGGTCGTTGAGTGTTTTGTAGTATGTCATTATTTTAACATGTTACGTTAAGTAACAATGGCAAATTTCATAAAGCATAACTTATATTGTTTTTTTTTCCTTGGGGAACTGGCAAACATGTGTGATAAAAAAGATCACTGGAATCATTTACGTTGCAAAATAGCACTATACACATGTTTTGGTTACTTTTATAGTGCAAATTTGTGACATAAACGTTGCAACATTTCAACTATAGAGCTGATTTATCATCGTAAGAGCCTTTATGTAATGATTATAGAATAAATTAGTTATAAAACTAGGGCCTTTTTGGGGTTCTGTAAACGTTTTCAACACCATTATAGTACTAATCATGAACACTATTTAGCACGTCCTAAAACGTTCTCAGGACTTTTATAGTACCATATTTTGTTACTTGGGGTTAGAATGGTGATGGTAACCTCAGATAACTAACGCACTGGCTGGAGAGCCAGTCATTCCGGGAGACTCATTACATTTGAGCTTACAATTCGATATTTTTGACATAAATTTTCCACGTATCGAAGTAATTAAATTAATACGGCTTCATACTGGATACCAGTTTGTTACGTAAAGTCGATCAAGCCGAAACCTAAGCAAGGTCGAGAGCCAAGAGGCTTCGGAAACGTTGTATGTTTAGCTTATGTAAGTTCTTGACATGTTGTTTTGAGGCCCTTGGGATTTTAAACAAAGCAAATATTATATGAGTAAAATAGACACTACACAGTGTTTCTAAAAAATCACATAGAAGAAAACAATTTCACGATTTTGTTCTCCGTTTTCGTATGTTACATGTGTGTCTTTCGCCATGTCTCAAATAAGGAGACGAGCCTATTGCTAAAAACTAGTCGTTAATTCTGACACGAGCAACTGCTGAAAAGATTCAGTAGTACAGCCTGATTTGGAGGAAATCGAATCACAATCGCGCTTCACTCCGCTCCACGCGCTCTAAACGAAACTGTCAGTCATGGTTGCTTCACCAAGGGTAGTTGTCATCCAAGAGTTCAACCCTCTTAGCGATGTTGCCACCCACATCAATCCATCAGCAAATTTAACTGCAACACTCGAGACAATCAAGTATTATGTTAGCCTACAAGGCGTCATGATGCGTACGGAGAGACGTCATTGCACAATAGTCCGATACAAATCCCTATTGTAATGCTTATAAAGACAGGAAAAGATAGACTGCTTGACGTGTGTGTTGTAATTAGTGTGGAGAAGGCATTCAAAGCCGTGCCGAAGAAGGATGCAATCATCTCATTATTTTATAGGGACGACTCTTCAGCCATACGCACAAAAGACTTCAGGAATGCAATCCTTGGTGGATCTTCCTTGCCGGAGTCTGTTTCCCAGAACTTATTGCTATGGGAGTCTTCCAAGTCTCGCATAAATTGATTACTCCCAAGCAAGCGTGCACCGGTGAGGTAAAGGTCAACCACAAGCGTATTCAATTGATAGAAAAAGTTTTTTTTTGCAGAAACCTACTTTGCCAAACACGAATACACCAACACGCCTTGTTAAAGAGTTATTTGAAACATAACTCAAGCTGGACGGACCGGAAAACTCGTAAACATCAAATACAATACCATGACGAATTCCACTCATACGCCATAACATAACTTCTGTCCCCGTAACTTATAACAAGCGTGAATTTACTAGTTATAGTATAAAGGTGCGGGTACATCGCGGTTGATCGATTCCGATCAATGACATCGACCTCTCAGATTTGCCGTGCTATGCTATCCAGTGTAGTTGACAAGCATTCTTCGCATATTAGCATCGAGAATATTAGAACTACATGGCCAATATGTCTTGGGCAGTTGAGCATACCCAGGAATACCCTATCCCGGCTTTATGGTGCGGCGCACGGCAGTCGGTATACAATCAGATAGGGCAGAGATGATCATGTGAACTATGATGAACAGCAATAGGTACTGGCAGTGGCGGATAACCTTGCTGTTTGAAGTTAAAGTAAACGCAGCGGAATTGAAGGCTTCTAACACCTCGTATGGATGAAATTGAGTCGATATCTCTTCTATCAGTAGGTACGGTTTCCGATCAAATCGACTGCTCGACGCTGGTTGCGCCTTTAGTAACTCTGTGGCTCGAATCAGTTCTAAGATTAGCATTCAATGAATGGGCCGATGGGGCCTTTGTTCTGTGAAGGATGCTTTAGAATGTTACGATGTTAGTCGTCGCGGTTCGTTGGTAGGGTTGGGAGGATAGCAACTTGGTATCTTCATACTGAGATGTTTACACAGAGATTTGTTTCAAGAGAATAAATCGAAACGATTTTTTTACGACATGACTCTAACTGGAAAAATCTGGAATTTTGTAACGAATCCTCTCTCGTTCATAGACAATTCCGAACTGGAGTTCGAAAACATGGAACACCACGGTCTGCGTGCTCTTAGAATAAGTTAATAACTTAAGGGCCTGACTGCGCGAAGTAGCTAAGTTCTGTATACAATTTGAACTGCCTTCAAAACGCTAAGACAAAACCCGACGGTTCTTAACAAGTATTAAAATTACAGCTTGATAGAAACTTGGCAAAAACAGAAACAATAAGTATAATAACTACTGACACCGAACGGTAAGACCATTAATAGAATGGTTATCTTAATCGTTGAAAAAAGAAAGAATCGTGTCACCGAGTATTATAACGGACATCTGACGGTAGCGCTGAACGGAGCCTACAAACATACTGACATATTGGCTATGCTAGCGCCAATATGTGGGAATCGAACGTTGATAAGAAAAAGGTAATTGGCTGTATGCTCATAACATAAACTCAAGCTTGTATTACTGAAAGGGCTAGGCAGAGGTGTGTTTGTAATTTTTCACCCGCATTTCACCAGATTTATGAAGTTCGTTGAAAAAAACTTGGCGCAAAATTCTAATAACACTGTTTTAAACTTATACTATCACTCGCGGGATATCTTTCGTGGTTATTGATCGTTTTGAGCTCCCGAATTTCGACGCTGTTGCAATGCAAAGCTGTTGCTGTTGTTTATTTGTCATCCCGCGATCATGGCGCTTGCAATAGAGTCGAAATATCGGTAACGGGAACTCAAAACAATCAATAATCAAAGAAGATATTCCATTAAACCCCCGTGCCGTTTAATTCTAATAAAACTGCCTGATCCCGGGAATCGAAACCAGGATCTGTGCTCAGCAGTCGACTTCTAAATCAGCGAGGCATTCAAGTTCTATTAATACGGTATGTAAGTCCAATCGTACCGTAAGTTTTACTAATTCACTTAACGGTTTATAAATACCCATAGTGCTGTACCTAGCTCTCTAAGGGACAAGCGTACAGGTAAATTAAGCATGTTAAATTATTATAAATGCGTAGACGACACTATTATGCGGTTGTAAGTACTTGTTAATTTGAGGTCGTTGGGTACTGATAGCGATGATGTCGCTACCGATTTAAATTGGGGTGGTTACCTTAATTACCGATCTGAGTACATTTGGTTATTTATTTATGTGTCTGCCCGTGTACCAGTTTTGGTAGGGTAGGAGAGGAATTACTTTTCCAGTTTCTGCAAAAGTATGAATTGCTGCTGGCTTGTGAGGTTGTGGGGTCATTCTGACTTTGGGGACTCATGTCCAACAATGGACTGCGAATGCTGCGATAAGCTGTATAAATTGTGTTGACTAGATCATTTACAGAATGCTCTCCGTGCGTGAATTCAACTCATCCTCCCTTTTTCGAAACAGACGCTACTCTAAATTGTCATTATTTTCGTTCGTGTGCTACAACTAAAAAGTAGCAAGTGTATCCAAAGTTGTCTATTATGGCGTGCAGTCTAAAATCATTATTGTTATCTTCTACAAAACCTGCACCTCGCCATTCCACATCCTACCTTAAAGCAGTACTAAGCTATAAAAACATCGCTACCGTGCAGCAAACTTTACCCATTAAAAATTCACCCGGCGACGGTACTGTGGCGCGCCCATGTTTATATGTGTGACTGTTTGTTTGTCGCTGGCTTGCGTAATTTCTGTTCAAATACTTACTAGCTTTGAATCGCGACTTCTGTCGGTTTGTGTGTTTGGCAAAAGTTTATTGGGTCTTGTGTTTTTAAATGTGCAATATTTGTTATCGATTGGTTGATTGCGTATGTGTGAAAATGGACTTACAAAGTTGAAACGTCTTTCGCAGCTTCAATTTCAACGGCAATGCTGCGTTGTGCCAGAAATAAATAGGTGTGATGGTAGTAGCTAGTACTTGCTGAGACATATGCGTTCACAATAATGTAACTAACTGTGTTGAGATTGATGTACTAACTCTGTAGTCATTAATGTCCCAATTGATTAGGTTCGGCTTCTAATAGAGGGAGCGGATTCGACACGCGGGCCTATAGCGGGTGGATATAATATGTCCTCCAATAGGGGATAATCCTATTTTTTTTTCTTTGTCCGTCGGGTAGTTTATTGAAAAGTATTGGACTCGTATTTTTTCTTTTTTCACGTGGTCATAAAATTACGGAGATATATTGAGTTGAAATGGCGCATGACGTCACATGTAGGTAAGTTTTATACCTACTTGTGACTTAGTAAGCCCCCACTCTCCACCTTAAATGAGTTCTAACTAAGTAATTTTTTGCTATTTTGATAAAACAAAAAATACGTGTCTAATATTTTTGTATTACCTGTCTGACGGACAAAATAGAATGTCGTTTTCTTTACCCTGTCCGATCCCCTCTGCCACCATTTTAAGATGATTAAATAAATCTCCTCTACTCTTAACAGTTAGCTGTTACTTGGTCGTGAATCCATTCCTCATCATTATTTTAATAATGTTTAATTAAAAGAGAAGTCGGAAGATACCGCCATGACTATATTTACTTTTAGCAAGTTGAAAGTTGACGGCGATATGGTTCAGTTTAACAGATGAACCAGCAACCTTTCACTTGATAGTTTAATTTAACGCCTATCTACCAATTTCAGAGAAAAAACTTTCAATGAATTGTCGGCAGTTAAGAATTGGCCTTGCCTTTACTTTTGTATTAGAGTGAGATTTTTTAACGGCATTAATGTGCTAATTATAATATATACTGCCTTTTTTTTCTAGTGGTTGCAAGTGCGAGGTTGGGCAATGGGTTATAGAGATTGTTCCTTCAGATATTTCTTAATAGCAATCTGGAGTTTGCATTCATGTCGTGTTGTTGGCAATAAGTTCGCACCTTATCACATAGGACTTCGTGTAATGTGCGAAATGTGGATACACCTTTGTCTGCTAGCTAGGTCCTCGGGGAAAACAGGAATGCGTATGTTGAAATGAAAAATGAAATGAGCTTGATATAGAAAGCGGTACTTCTGAACGCGGCGAGTTTTTAGGGTTCCCCTCTGTAGAAAGCGGTCTCGTGGCTTGGACCCTGTTGCCAATGTCGCTGGACTACTATTTTATATCTTTGCTTAGCCTTACTCTTTTACGATTAGCTTATCAGTTAGCTCCCCAGCTGATATGATAAAAGATAAAACAGAGATTATGCGTGATACGGTTGGAGTGGAACTTCGGAAGTAGTAATCACTTCCGATTTATCAACTATTGATATCTATACTTTAACAATTTGATATCAACTTTTTATTTGTGTCTATTACACCAGATTTGATGCTGGAGAATGCAGGCCGGGTCAGGATGCTTGTGATGTGGATACAAGACAGTTATACCCACTGTACTTTTATTACTGACATCCTTATCACCATCATCATTCTCCTGTGTCCTTATCAGCGCAGCATATCTTCTTCCATACTTGATTATTTCAGTAGTCACCTCTTTTCTAGACGTATCATCTTTCCCACAGTCCATCCATCGTTTCGTTTCATCCACAACCATACTAAAAACTCTGTGCTAAATTTTTCTCATTCCCCCGCACCATTTCCTCATCACCACAGCATGATTTTTGTTCGCTAACAGCACATGCCACTAAAGAGATCCACACATATTCAATTTCTTCCAAATCATTGCACTTCTTCTCTTCGGTACTTAGAAACAGATGCAAGTACTGAAGTGAGTACTTCAGCAGGATAAACTTAAAATAAATAATTCCATTGCGGTGTTGTGTCTGCCGTGGATCGATCGTATGCCATTAAAGCGTCTCCGCTGGCTGTGTCAGTGACCTAAGCGGAGCCCATGGCTTCGGAGAATACCTGAACACCAGGAATGGTTGAGAAGGTTTAGTTGGCAGAATATACTTGAGGATATTCTCTACGTCCTATCTAATCGGTATGGCCTGTTGCAAGCACATGCCTTCACGAATTGACTGTTTCAGGTGTGACGAGAATATTAGTCTCAAACTTAAGTAGGCTATTGAAGATAATGAAGCCATGACAGCTTAACTTTGGTCAGCGAAGAGCCGAAGACTAATCCTATAATGAGAATAAGTGATCTGATTAAAATTGGATGCTAGTTTTTTAGGGTTCTGTTCTCCTAATTGCTAACAATGTATTGAAAATTTTCTGTAATAAAACAATTTTACAGTATTTTTCCAAGATTTGGTTCAAATACTTTATGTTGCGCGCAAATCATCTTCAATATAAGTCACAACGAAAACTTCAAAAACGTTGAAATATTATACTGAAAACAAACTGCCCAGAATGATACCTTGAATTTTCTTTCTCGTTATTTTGAACTCGCGAACATTTCAGTGTCAATTTCTTCTGTTTGAAAAGGCCTATCTCAAATAATTTTGTTTGAAAATATTCTCGCATTACACAACTTCCTTGTGTACTGAAAATATCACTTTTCACCAAGATACTAATATAACACTGTACTTCTAATCTCTGCCTGCCAGTTGGCTCTCAATGAAAAAAACAACAATGGGTTTTTATGTAACTATTCCGCGACTTTTTGCCATTAGCAATTTCTTTGAATTATATCAGATTGCGTCCTATTTATCTTTATTTGTCTGTAGTTATTTTTCTCATCTATTTGTTTTGAAAATCATGTGAAGGACATGCCCTTAATAGTTACTTTCACCGGTACTCACATATCATCATCATAGCAGCTTTTTCAACCCAGTGCTGAGTGCGGCCTTGTACCTTTTGTGTATGCATCCCTAGTAAGTGCAAGTCTCGGTCAGATCTTCCCTACAACTTTATATGCACCTATGTGGCATCTGGAATATTGAATGCCATCCATCAAGGACAGTCCTACTTCCCTAGATCCATCTGACCAAGTAACATAGCAAAAGATGCGTATATTTGCGGCTGTTACAACCTCCCTAGATTTTCAGACTGAACTCAAAACACCGTCTTGGCCCATATGATTCTGTCTATAATGTCCAATAAAACGAGCCTGATTGATAGCCGAATTTAACCATTGCTGGCAAGGGACACCGTGCCAGGCACGCAAGTATTACCAAGAAAGTTTTGGTAATGTGGCCTAGTTCATGCCGTCCCAACGTTTGCGTTTTATGGGTAGAGTTGGACAAAAGTGAGGGTAGGGACATTCATTCTTCATGTACAACCTCAAGACACACATGCATGTGTGGAGATCAGTCGGAACAGGCATTGCACCACGTGATGTTAAGTCCTCCCCACCTACATTGGGCCTTTGCAATACCGGAGGCATCCCAGAATGGGTTCCCCCCTCCCATAAATAAAGCTTAAATATCTCATGAGCCTATAATTATATTACACCGACACCATCACTTCAGTCTCATGATAAATAGGAAAGCAAATCTGAACATGTCAAATTATTCCTAATGCCATAATATCGTTATAACAATGATCATTTAATTAAATCCTCAATTAGCGAACTTGAGTAAACTATACTTAACTTCACTCAAATATCATCTTTATTTGCTTCATCATTAAGTCCAAAAACCCTTGCTTCGTCGCTAATAGGATGGTCAAAACCAATTTCGCTCTGCACTTCGTATGAGTGTATGCTTTTCCTACTTGTTATAGGAAAAGCGGACTTGCCTAAATGTGTAGTAAGGAAGTATACATGTGTGAGCTTTCCTATTCGATTTTCAGCTTTATTGACAAGTGCCGTAAAGCTGCAATTATTTTGTGAAGTATGTGGTACACAGGGTTGAAAAACCTCAACATTTTGTATGTAATTTTGAGCTCTATCTACGTGCATAAAGGTATATTTTTCTTTGGCCGAGAATCCCAATAGGGTTGTCAAAACAAAGTTTATTTTGCCAACATTTTGTACATGTGACGGTGAGGATTTTAGTTAGCTGACAGCATAATAAGTTTGTAGGGATGTGTAAGGACTTAATTGTGGGTTGGCAGCTGTCCAAGCCCGGTTAGTCACGTCTGTACGGGAACGAGATAGTATGGGAGTTTGTCATGCGATTTATTTACTGCCATCCTTTGCTGCTGAATTTGTCAGTACCAGTCTGAAAATCTGGGCCCGGTTGATGAAATATGGGTCGGCCCCTACTTCGTGGCATAATCAGCCTATAATCTCCCACTGCTTGGACACACAGACCTCTCTGTGAGAAGGACAGGGCCATAGTAGAAAGCTCTACATAGCTCTTGAACATTATTGGTGAAAAGAGACCCTATGTCCTTCGCCATACAGGCGGAGTGTTATGTTACACTAGGTTGTACCCTCAAGTCGCGCCGTAGTGATGTTCCTACGTTCAGAAATATGAATATAGAATCGATTATCTTTAGCAGAGTGATTAGAATCGTTTATCTACGGACAATTTGGTACAGTTGTATTGTTCGGGTCTTGCTCCATTTACCTCGAGATCGTTAATCGAAAAATTCATATAATTGTAACGCGGGAGTGGCTTCTTGGAAACATCACTGGGATGCAATCGGGAACATATACTGGCACTATGAGTAATTTATTTCTTTGCAGTCTTACCGAGGCTGGGTAACACAATAACCCATTGGCATTGAGGTAAGATAGACAGACACTCTATGGTAAATACTGGTAATCGGCTACATTCCGTCAGACTGGAAGCCGACCCCGGCATAGTTGGAAAACGGATCCGTACACTAGTCCGTTGGTGTTGGAAACGGATCTGAAGGTAGAACTCAACATCAATGGCCTTTTAGGCTTAATCACAGTCCCTATCTATCAAATACGTTCGAAATTCGAGCGTACTAATGTACGGATGACCTCAGCATTCGTCATCAAATACCTCTGACTTCTGCCCAGCCCGTGAACTTGATACCTATGTAATAAAAATGGTACTCCGGCTGCGGCAATGTCATTCGACTGTTTATTGGAGCGTGGTGAGGTTGACAGTTTCCGTTTCGTAGCTGTCCTCGCGCCAATGACGCCGCGTTCGATACTTTAAGACAATAAAATTGTTTTATCTGCTTCTTCTTGCTCAGATTATTTATTATATCATCAACATCAATTATTTATTATTATTGTATTCTGTTTGATACTACTATATTGTATAAAGCACACACACAGGACACACGTGCATACAGTATGTTGTGTGTTATACAAGTTGTTGTTTTGCATCCTCGTCAAAATTCTTGAGATTGTCACAAAAAACGTAAATAATCATTTTAAATTACGCTACCTAGTTAATTATTAAAACGAGCTGGTTTTTTTGTTGTTTAAATTTGTCAGTATTTCAGAATAATCCTCTTAACGTGGCTTAGGGAATAAGAAATTATCGAATAAACGTTTGAGATTGTCTGTGTGTGTGAAAGCGCGGTTTTAAGACGAGGATCAGAAGTGACGTGTTTAAAACACGCGTGGTTCACACTTACCGATTTCCGTAAATAAGACAAAAAAGTAAATAATTACGTACCTACCCATTTCATTATTGATGCGGGTCGAGAATCATTAGCATAGAACTACCTCCTTGAATTTGACGAGGATGCAAAACAACAGCTTGTAGACTGTATTCTGTTTGTATTTGGTAGAACCTTTTTTTAAAATCTTTATTGAAAGAGTGGTAGAACCTTCCTATTAGCCAACTTTAAGTAATCTTTCAAATTCAGCTCCACAATAACACCTTTATTATTTAGACTGTCGGATGATACAAAATTTCCTCCCGTTGACCGCTGAAATAATATTATGATGAACAACAACATTCAAGCATAACTTTTTGGAAACTATTTCTGGGTTTAAAGTTGCCTAGTTTTGAAATATTATGGCATTGGTTTTGTTATTCCAACTGCCTGATGAAATTTTAATATTTAAGGTGATTTTGTGCCTGCTTAGTTGGTCCAGTGATCGAGCGCTAAACCTCAATGAAATGAAGACTTAGGCGTTTACGCCGTACAGCTTTTCATACAAACTGTCAAGTACTTATTTTCATAAATGCCTGAACCGATTTTAATGAAACTTAATACGCATAAGCAGGAAACAGAGGTCTAAAAAGTAACTAAGAACATTTTCGAAATGTCTTTAAAAAAAAAGATAATTTGAATTTCTGTTTCTATATAATTATAATTGGTTTAATTTAGCTGTAAAACTACTTTTCGAAAATGTTTTTTAAAGACTTGAAAGTTGGTATGAAATATCGTAACGCGTAAACGCTCTTAATGAAACCCAAAGGTGGTGATAAAATGTTGACAGTCCATCAATAAGGTTTTTGAGGGTTCACTTAGTAAAGTTAGCTCTGTGTTAATCGTCTACCTACCTTGTAAGTATGACGGGTCCATATTGGCTCACCTAAAGTTCTTTACCCGAAATTGTTCTTCCTAATGATTTGTAATCCGAATGATCTTCCTTAAAATTTTCATCCTAAAGGTTTCAATTCATACTATTTGTAGTGCTACCGGCGATGTTCATAACACTTATATTTCCGAAAATTGTAATTAATAATATCATTAATGTAAAAATATTTAAACTCCTACTGTTTTTTATCATAACGCTTTATCCCTAAACATAATTACCATAATATTTTCACTCATACTCAGAAAGAAACATTTACCAAGTGTAATAAAAAATATATGTGGGTAGAAGATGATAGTTATAGTGCCCCCACTATGAATAAAATACTTAGAAAAATTTCGAGACCAATTTCGATGTAGCACTCGCCGGCCGCTGCCGCGGCACCGCTCGCTTCGCTCGCTCGGCTCGCGCGTAGTTGGTCACAGTTCTAACCTAACCTATGGATATCTTTGCAGGTACACACCGCTATAAATAAAATTAAAGGAGACGCTTTAATTAATAAAAAAGAAATCTAAACAAAAAAGATATGACTTCGAATAATAGTGTAAAAGACGGTTATGTTGAGAAAATATAGGAAAACAAATAAAAGTATAATAGATGTTTATTGCTACTGACATTATGAAGTTGAATGCTTCGGAATTATGAACATTAGAGACAGAGTAGTTAGGAATTGTGATTATTAGGATGAAAAATGTTAGGAAGAACATTTTCGGATTTTCAATTATCGGAGTTGAAAATTTAGGTGAACTTTGGCGCACCCAAGTATGACACTACATCTATCCAGCTTCGGTAAAGGAGTTATTATATTCTAATACCATTATCTACACGGTGTAAATCACCTCATCACGAAGCCGTCAACCAAGCATTCTGTACATGAAACTAAGTAACTTTACGCAAAAATTATTGGTGGGAATTGACTTTTTTTTTGGGGGTGTAAAATCATGCTTTGTGGTAGAACTCAATATAACGCACTCAAAACATTGTGCTGATAGACGGATTGAATAGTACGGGGGTCGTGGAGGTTTTTAAAGTAAAAATCTTACATTAAAAACTTGCATTTAAAAAAAAACTTGTCAAAAAGTTGTAACTTTGACCCCTAATATCTCCGTAACTAGAAGGTTCCCAGGTATGGTGTAGAACAAAAAAATGATCGCGATGACGGAGAACTAGTGCCTTTCAGCTTCGTTAAGAGGTGTTTTACACCCTTTATTCTAATACCCTTATCTATTTATTTATTAAAATAGGTTCACCAACAGCTGCCATGTACAAAATATATTAAGTATAGGTTATTATCGTATCCACTACAAGATACGATCCACAAGGATATTTAGGGGATCGAATCGGAATTACTTCGTTAAAGATCAATACCATTGTACTTATATATATAAACTCAGCCTTTTTTGCACACACGTCCGGACGTACGCCGTATGCGATTTCTACGCACCTGACCAGAGCAGAGGAAGGCGACGAATATAACCTTGTCAAGGAATTAAAAGGTATAAAGCAAGTGTTACACAGTCCACTGGTGTCGCAGTACTCTGTAAGTTGAAGGCCAACGAATTCAAATGACCAGCTCGTTCCGTGATGACAACACGAGCATTTCCATTCGTTTGCATATCGAGACTGCTTGGAGTACATTGAGATGTTTCGAATACCTTTGTTGATTGTCTATGGTCTGATTTTGAATGGGCTGTGGCCCAAGTGTTAGTGTTGCCAGCAAGCTCTCTTGTTAGCATTCTTTTTTTGCATATTTTTTGTCACTAAATGTTTGCACCACTTGAGAAGCAACTAAGACGTAGATTGATAAAGGGAGTAACTAAATACGATCATCATCTTAACAGTGCTCAAGATCTGTAGTGTAGGATGAAGTTATGACACTAATGACTAATGATAATATTCCACAACAATACATATAGTCTGAGGACTATATGTATTGAACACGGTTTAGATACTGATCGTATTGAATTGAATATGGCGTTCAAAGAACGCATTCATACAATCAAACTGGATTCTTATAAATGGAAGAATAATGATTGAGACATTATATTTCTAACCTCTTTATGACTTATTTTCGAAAAGTACATTTCTCTCTTGGTTAAATTTTATAGCAATTTCCATCTGAGCTTCGCTAAGGGTAGAGTAGGCTCAGCCGTTTGCGGTACGCTTGCTAACGAGAGCAAGACTCGAGTCGAATTTCCTCAAGCAAAATAGGCGCAATAAGTATTCTTGGCAACCTCCCAGATTGAGATGAAGAAAACCTCGCAAAACACATATTTGTATTAAAAGAAAATAAATTCAACAGACAAAAGTTCAATAACGCAAATGGCCACGACGAGTAAGCCAAGATGTCTGATCTTTCACTCTTTCATCCCGCCCTCCAAAGTCTTCAATTTTTTGGTGCCTGCCATGTGATATCTGGTTAAACAATCAATTCAAAAACACAGCTCTTGAAGGTTGTAGAGGTCACAAATTATTAAATGAAATAACTCAAACTGCATATCGAAACACAAAGCCTGAGGTGGCGACTTCAATGTATTCGTACAAGGTCGCAGTTAAACAAAGCAGGACCTCACCTCTAAGCAAAGCTAACATTGAACAATAACAGATTACGTAAAGAAAACTTGAACAATTTGCCACAAAATAAGCTAAACTTTGCAACAACAATGGTTGACCTGTGGCCGCAAGTTAAAGTTGAAATGTCCGCTTGTTCAGGGCAAACAGTTAAACATGTTGGTAACAATGTAGTAGTTGAGGGTTAACTCACTTCATTACTCATTAGTTACGAAGGTAATAAAGTTACCTAGGTGAGTTTTCTCATAACAATTGCAAATTCAGTCGTGGTTTTAAGTGGTGGGCCTGACGCATGCTGGTGATCAATGCTCATTCCGCCTTCCCCGTATTTTAAGGATCCTGAGATGTTGTTTAGAGACTTGATGTCTGATAATTACATTGTGCCGAATTTTGATTACGGCGGCCAATCTCAGTAGAGGCTAACCACACAGGAGATGAACCATCTCTAGCTCACTCTCACTATCACATCACGTCCTCCGCCTGAAATCTCTCCTCCTTCTACTTCATATGAAAAAGAAATAAAGGTATCCTACTTATCGTACACAATAATTTGCTAACACGCGGACGTGCTTTGCAAATAATTTGAATAAAACAATTAATCACATTGGAAGCGTGCAGGAAAACGGCGAGGAAACCCGCATGCTAAATAATAAATACTTAATATGTACATTTATTGAAGGCACTCGTATGTCTGGTCACGTTCGTTATGAGGCACAAGTGTGTCTGCTGTACCTACGAACATTTAAACATTCTTATTACTCAACTTCAAGATGAGAGATGGACCATAAAAGTGACATTTTGGAAAGGTCCTCCAGGTAAAAGGAGCTGAGGAAGACCATTGACACGTTGGGAAGAAGATGTAACGAGGACAGCCGGCCCAAACTGGAAACAGATTGCACAGGACAGAGACAATTGGGCATCTTTGGAGGAGGCCTTCACCCAATATGGGGTTCCTGCAGATAATGTATAGAAATAACATATGTTAAATTAGTTAATGAGTACCTAAAGTAATTAAAAGAATAAACTAGTTTAAATGTAAAAAAAAAGAAAATTATTAAAGTTAAGTTTCCATGAAAAACTAGTTAAATGTAGTAACTTATTAAAATTAGCTTAGTAACTTGAAGTAATGTTTAAGTAATTAGTAGGAAATAAAAGGTAATTTATTTTATTTTATTATTTATTTATTATTACCCAACTGTCCAGAAGGGATAAGATTCTATGGTGGATATTTCCTTTATGTTACTCGGGTCCAGTAGATGGCTACAATCATCGCGGCGACATTGGCGTTCTTCAGATTATCTAAAGCTGGTGTGCCAATTGTAATACTCAAGCGAATGGGTTCCTGGACAGGAGCACCCGTCTCGCACTAAAGATTCTATGAGTGTTCTAGTCATATTTATCCATTTGTCATTCCAAATTGATTTTGTGCAAGAAAGTTGACCCGACGATATTGCGGTTATTTTATGTCTGTTGAATCTAATAAATGCTTGATGAGTACGTACACATTCTAATTCTCAACTCAAATAGATGCTTTTCTATTTGTTAAGAAGTTTCAATAGCGTCTAATACAAAGTCCTCACCGGTAATTGTAACTGATCTCTCGTGTCTCGACGCGCTTCACTTGCTACAAATAATCGATTCATTGATGGCATTTGTCGTTATTGACTTATCAATGTAAGATGTTCTTTGTCTCAAACATGTGAGACGGTTTCTAAGTTATTGGAATTATATTATTATTTGTATACCTGTGGTATTATTGGCTGTTGCGGACTTTGGATCTTCTTCTTTTTGTCTTGCCCTTATTATCCCGATTTGTTTGGTGTCCGCGCAGCATGTCTTCTTTTTCCATACATCTCGTCATCGCATCGGACACCTCCTTTGTTTGCTATATCATCCTTCACACAGTCTATCCATCGTTCATCCAACATTCATACTCAATACAAATTTCCTTCAGACCACAGAATACATAATAGTATAAGTAGTCAGAACTATCTGTAGCTACTGGAAAGGCGTGTAGTTTATCATTCAAATCAATTATTCTAGTACGTCCATTGACCAGGTAGAGTAGGTACAAGCAGGAAAAAATATAATTTATCGTGCTCTTGCTTTCATACATCTTCCTAAGATCGTTCCACGTTACTTCTCCTGTCAGTCGCCCCACTATAATTCACTCATCTCTCTTACAAATCTTCCGACTTGTTCCTTCTCCTATTCACCAAATACTATCGTAATAGTTCCATCCGCCATCAGTTGACGGCCATGTTATGTTATCTTGCGTGTATTTCGCAAGCGGTTGCGTCGCTGCTCCGTATGCTAATATTGTCTATTTGCTGTTGGCGTAACCCGCATGGTTGCTTAGATACGCGTCTTGTACGAAAGTGTCGTCAATCGGTCTGGTCTTGGGTCATAGCCTCATACAGCGCCTACGTAAAGTTCATACAAGTGTCTTATAACGGTAATTGAGTACTTATAACTGTAAGTACCTATTGATATTTTATTTTGCTGATGAATGTTTTGTCTATTTTATTATATTTTTCCTAACAGCTCAATAGAGTTTTGGTACCGTCATCAATGGCAGTAAGTAATTGCTAAGTTGGGGCATCGCTCGGTACATCTTTTCTTTCATCTTCTTCTCCTCAACAAGTATCATCATATTTATCGCTATTTTAGTCATTCATGGACAACTTATCTTCTCTTGATTGCAAACCGATTCACTGTCAACTTTCTGTCATTGGTTTCACTTTCTATTTAATTTTACAAGGGCTTAAATACCGAAAAAGCATCTAGGTGTAGGCTGTTGCTTATAGCTAGATGCTTCTGTTGTGTTTTTGGAGGGCCTTTATATGTAAACATACACGCTTATCAAACAACATGTATGAATAATAAAAAAAAAAAACATAAAACATAACCATGCAAGTCGCGTGTATTATTTTTATATATTTTTTATATTTACTTGTTTAAGTATCTACTTTGGTGAATGGAGATATAAAAATACCTGCATATTAATTAATTAATACCTACTCTGAGTAAAGGTCAACGCGCAATGTGACTGCCAGGGCTTGAATAAATGTGGTTTAAACAGACGGAATGAAAATTATAGCAAAAATAGGGATTGAAGGTTTCTGCCTACCCCAAAGGGAACAGGCTTTCCGTCAATTAGGATTGTACCTTACCATAGCTATGGCTTCTTAAGGGTATGATGCTTGAAAAGGATCTGATCTGTCATTTGACAAGAATCGTTAAATATGGGGTTTTTTTTTTAGACCTTCATAATTATTAACAAATAGATGTCCGACCAGATTTTCTAAATAAAACACATCATGACTTGATCGATTCATTGATAGAAGAACTGATGATTTTATAGATAGTACGCAAAAACGTAAATAGTTAATCTTTTCCTATATTTGTGCGAAAATTCTCATCATGATAATTCTATCGACCTTGAATGATAATAAAATTTTATGTGAGGTGGGTGCTTCGTTGTCGGACTCGTGTTGCTAAAATATCTTTTTTTTTACTATCCTTAAAAACAAAGTAAGATTCAGTTTTCAGTTTCAGTTCATTTTCGTATTATTAGTCTTGAAATACGTGTGCGATGCAAATTTTATTTTATTTAAGCTTTCGATGACGATTGTAGCACCTATTTAAAAACACAAGCGATTGGCCTTTTGTATACTTAAAATTAGACGCAGCAAATGTGATCTGAAGATAGCTCCTACTTCTATCATTGACGAATACTCAAGATCTAAATACGATAGAGATTATAATTACGGGCAAATTAAATGTATAGCTTAAATATGCTTAATTATTTGTTCGTTTTGACAAGCGAATATTTATAAAATATTTATTTTCGTTTAGCATATTTAAACAACTCTTTACCTATTCAATTAAGCAAGAATATAATTCTTTCGTAATCTATTATAAGTGAGATATCACTTAATGTAAATTAAAACTTAGCTTACTTACTTAGCTATTACAGCTATGCCAATAATTATGACTTCTACCCTACATGTTTATTGAACTGGAACCTGTCGTACATAATGTTGTTTTGTCAATTAACCCACCGCTTGCTCTCTCTTTCACAGATATGGCAGTGAGCGAGACATCACTACCCAAAATGCAGAAAATTTTCAACCGTCGACCCGCCGACTTGTCTACGATGTGATTCTACAAAAATAACTTAAAAAATAAATCATAACGCGTAAAAAATAAAAAAACTAAGTGTAATACTAGTGTTTTAAGTGTCTAAAATCGCATTCCGTTCATATTTCATGCTCAAACTCGTGTAAATAACAAGTGCTGTGCTCAAATCATACAGTTCCTCGAAAATGGCTAGTGACTCTAAATACGTCCATTATTGCATACAGTGAATTGAATAAGTGCATTCTTAGTGTGAAATTGTGAGTTTTAAATTAGGTTTTGTTTACAAAAACTTAAAAAGATTAATTCGCGCCTGCCATAAGTTCGAAACAACGCCATCTGACGTGCGATGGATTGAGTGACTATGTGTGAAGTTGCGTTCAGCGCCATCTATTGTTGAGTAGCGGCAATGTTTAGTACCTAATATCGCTATGGAAGCCGGTTTCATACCGGTTGCGGTTGGTAGCGGGAATGGCGGCAATATGTCGCAGGCCAGCTCTGTGGTGGCGCCACCGGCGAATGTTATTCGCGCGCCGGGTTTGAAGCGCGGGAAGATGGAAGAAGCCATTTCGGATCGGGTAAGTGAATTATTTTTCAATTTATTACCTAGTTCACCAACATTTAAATTGCAGGTAACAACACAACACGTCATATATATTTTATTAAACCTACAATAACAATACAACATTCTACTTCTGTAAGATATTTGCTACGTTTTACAAACCTCCTTTTCTTCGGAATACACAACAAACAAAGAGCAGCATGATCCGCCATGTCAATATTATGGACATAGTGACATTTCTAAGCAAAAAGGCCAATCGACTTGAAAAAATTCCGACGTTGAGCTCCGTATTTGCCATTCATCATCAGCCTAGAGCAGTCCACTGCTGGGCATAAGCCTCTCTAGTCCCACGCCATGCAACTCGATTCTCAAATTGTCTAAACATGATTCATGCAAAAGAATTGCAAAATAAAAATTTTCTTTACAAACTATGCAAAGTGATTTCCTCTGTTAAACGGCCCGCATTCCCGAACAAATGAAATGCATAGATACTGCAGTAGAGTCGGCAGTCGGCATAGCTCGAGACGAACTGAGCGAAAAATTGGCGGTCCACTGCACCACTGCTGCACTGACGGAATCGCATTAACTAGCGGTACGAATTGTACATAACTTGAGGAATTTCTGCGGTTAAAAAATGTTGGTTTTTAGCTGAATTTCTGGTGCAGAAAATATGTAATCCAAATCTATGTTAAAGTCTTATAAACGTGGATGGTGAGAACAAGACAAATAGTAAAAACTTGACGACTAAAATTTTGGCAGAATTCCGAAATTAAATTGTGATATTTGCTAGATGTTAGATGATGCTGATTTTAGGAATTAAATAAATAAGCAGAGATAACTTATTTGTTTGCTATTTCACGAGCATAAGGTCAAGTTCTGCGCAAACCATTCTTCATCTAATTTGTTTTATTTATTTAACTAAAAAATCTAAATTTCCCGTGTATAAAGGGGATATGGATGGAAATTACTTTTTTGATTGGGTATTATTAAATATCTGGTTCAAAGTTTCGTGTTGAAAAGCGTGGCATACTTTGACTTAAAATATTCTTCTAATCTCCGGACCGATATTCGTATATGCCTAGAATTTCTGAAGACTTGCCTGGATGCCGTCAAGTTGGCTCGAGACGTAGGTAGGCCGTACTCATGAAAGAACAACACTTGAACGTCTCAAAGTGTTCTTGGCTCGTCAAAAGTCGCTTTTGCGTCTTGCCTTTTTATTACTTGGCCATTTCGAAATGTTTCTCTAAAAATAACTCTTTGGGCTTAGTTTTAATGTTTTGGTGCACATTTCTAGGCTTGTAATAAATCGGTAAAAATTTAAATATGTTATTGACTGGAAATGAAGCTGTAAACGCCAAACTCGCTCCTCTGCAGGTCAACGTCACCGATTGAGATCTCATTTTGTAGTGCTATAAAGTATACTCCATCTATCACTCCGCCATCACTGAAGCGTTGCCATCTCCAGCGACAGAACTTTAAACTATAAAAGCTTTAAACAGACACCAGCAATATTTTCTGATGACCATCCATATACGCTCATTCATTAACCACTAATTAAACCCAATCACGCAGCCTCAAGTCATTCATTATTTTTTTTATTGACGACAGTCATTCTCGTTCAAAAATTCTTTAACTACCGTCATTTACCTGGAAAATCTTTAAATACCGTTCAGAATAATCTGAATTCACGCCATAATAGCCGTAGGTCCGGGCCTGTTAGCCTCAACATTTGAAGGGAAGTACGACTGATTTCTAGAACTGTGCTAATCTGTAGTTCAATGCAGTTAAACGGTGTCCTTAATTATCGTCAACTATTTTAAATATACATTTATCGACGTTTAGGAAAGAACGCATAATTGAGGATTTACTGAGAATCGATGACGCGAAGCTAGTTTGCCAAACTTGTATAAAGGAGATGGTGTCATTGTTCACCCAAAAATCGAAGTGCAATCGATACGGGCAAACTGTGTGCACAAAAAATCCCTAGAACTATCTAAATAAACGTACCCAAGTTGCATATCTCCGATATCATACTAATGATAGGGATGTTGCAACTTGGGTACGTTTATTTAGAATTCTTGTGCTTACAGTTTCACCGTATCGATTACGATTCAATTTTGGGTATTTGATCCATACATTATGGACCATGTCCTTCAACAAATTAATATTCCAGTGTCCTATCCTGGCGGGATACAAGATGTGCTCATATGGGAATACTCCAATTGTTGGTGTATTCCCGTTTGAGCACCTATTTTTTGGGCACCATTGCATTGAGCACCGAATATAAAGCTCAATATATAGGTGCTCTAAAAATAGGTGCTCAAATGGGAATAGTCCAAATTGTTGGCTTCCGAGTTTTAGAAATAGTTGAACTTTGTAGAGAGTCGTCTCTATTCAGTCTTGTGACAACCTATTTTTAAGTCCAATGTGTCACAATAACGCCCTGTTACAAAACTTTCTTGGTTAATCAAGTAAAATCCCAGGATCATGTAATTTCTTGATGATGGTTCTCTCATTTTAATCTCGATAATCGTAGCTTATGATGTTCATTTGATAAAATGTATGGGTGGTCTTCTATTAGAGATAAGACAAATGAGACTTGTCTCACTTTACGTTTAGATAGACCACATTAAAATAACTAATAAACCGATCTCGATAACATGAATGGTTCTGGAAAACAACTATCATATTTTGACTAAGGTTTATGTTTAAAAAGAACCTACATAGATACAATAGGGATGGTGACTCATTTTTTTTTATTTGTCTATCGGGTAGATTATAAAGTATTTGACACGTATTTTTCTTTTTTTCACGTTATCGTAAAATTACGGAGATATTTTGAGTTGAAATGGCGCATGACGTCACGGCTCAGTACATTTTATACCTAGTTGTGACGTAGTGAGCCCCCACTCTCCAACTTTAATGCGTTTTAACTAAGTATTCTTTTGTTAACTTGATAAAACAAAAAATACGTATCTAATATTTTTGTATTACCTGATTGACGGACAAAATAGAATTTCCTTTTCTTTACCCAGTCATCATCCCTGAAACGAATAAACGCTTCGAAAATATGCATCACTCAAACTCGAAGCATTTGTTTCAACAGAGCCTTTTACACGCATTAAGTGTCAATGAGTCAGAATTTCAGAATGCTGTAGCTAGAACCCTTTCAGTAAGTATAAAGATCCCGGAGTGTGATAACGGAAACGATTGTAAAGAAAGAGTATTTCAGAATAAGGACCGTAACACGGCAAAGGAACTGCCATTCTGACAAGAAGTGTTTACCAAAAGAAATGAATTATGTTCAATGTCTCTAGTTCAGATCATGATATTTTTGAGATGACTGTACTACAGGCCTTAAGTTTAGTACTTTAGTAATTGCTAAAACTAATCAAGTAGAATGTGTTCATTAAATTAGCATAGCTTGAAGTCTAGTCTTCATAAATGTGGCAATAAATAATGTTGTGCTTTAAATTATAGACTCAGTTAAAATACAAAACGGGAATACGTCTTTATTATACGGCTATTTTATCTTCTGAGTAGCAGCCCAAAGTTAGGTGGTTGAAACAGCTGAAATTCCAGGCATGTCCGGAAAATTCTGGACGTATATCATCCCTAGGGAAGAGATCGGGGTGTATCTGTGTTTGCGTAAATAGTCGTGCGTCGATAGTTAGTCTCCGCTGACATGGGCCGCCGTGACTGACATACGTTCAGAAGGACCATTTGTTTGCCCCTCGTTGGTCTACAAGTTCCCCCACTAGTGGTCTTACTCGTAAGCGCACGTTAAACATGAGTTCCAGTGTTTGGCAAACTATGATCCGGGGTTTCTGGATTCTCATGTCGGGAAAAATTGTTTTGAGTTTTGTTTTCAAGATGATCTCAGAAACAGCACGGGGTTGCCTCTCATAAGTCTGACATCAACATAACATAAAAATGCAGATTATACAATACACACTCCAGCATTCTTTCAAGCTATGCCAGCGTATTGTATTGATACACGTTATTATTTAAAATATGCAATGAATATCTGAATCTGACACACATTATCTGCCACGCCCAGATTAACATTCAGATTGATGTTTTACAAACATACATTACATAACAAGTAAACTGATCGTATTACCCTTCATATCGCAGAGGACATACGATATGACACAAATATTGAACATTTGCATTACAATTGGATCAATCAGATCTGCTCTTATTATTTAATTGGATTTTAAGCAGCGGTGGTGCAGTGGAAACGGTCGGGACCGGGACTAACTAGCCGAGGTCGTAGGTCAAAACGCAGACAGGCACTTTTACTTTGGCTAAATTATTTAAACACTGCCCTCAAAACGTTAAAGAAAAACATCGACAAGAAAACGGCATGTCATAGAGCAGTGGTTTTATAGGCCACTCCTGGTCTCCGCTCCCAGCATAATACGCGTGTATTTTTTATTATTGAAAACATCAGATAGTTTTAAAAACCGTTCGCTTGGTCGGGGGTTTTAGACAAAAAATTGTTTGGGTTCAGAATACATTATTGTTAAAAAAATATTTTACACGAAAATTAATAATTTTGAGTCGTGACTAATAGTGGTTTTTTTCTGACCCTCCCTTCTCTTTTACCTGAAACCTTACTGGATTATAGGAAAACTCCTAAGACATTTGTGACATCTACCAACCCGCACTGAGCCCGCGTGGGGGATGACGGCCTGCTCCCTACCACAAAAGGAGCGTATCAGCTCATAATGTCAACTTCGCAGAATGACAACCGATCGCAAAATGTCCACTTCTCAAAATGTCAACTTCTTAAAACGTCAAATTCGCATAATGACTATTTCTCAAAATGTCCATTTCTCAAAATGACAAACTCTCATAACGTCAACTTCTCACAATGTCAACATCTTAAAATGGCAAATTCGCATAATGACAACTCCGCGTAGTTTTTACTTTTACAAGGTAATTTGAATTTGGTAATAGGTATAGCTAGTTATACTTATACTAAGGGTATCTAAGTAGATATCTGAAACTTTAAAAATAAAATACTAAAATTAATAATCAATCAACTGTAACAGAAATATAATAGGTGTGTCATCTTAAACACAAAATCATCAAAATTATGAAAAACATAACAAAAAAACTAAAAAAACATTGATTGTAGGTTTCATTTATTTAAAAAAAAAGTTTATATACTTCAGTTTCATATATTTTATTAACGTATGCAACACGGTGAAACGTTCCAATATAAAACTTTATTATCTGTTATTGCCTATACAATACAGAGAGTTATCCCAAATACTAGGTACCTACCGTGATATCCTTTAACCATTTTATTATTTTGTCGACGAAATGAAGCGCTTCCGTCGCTATTTTAAAAGACAATGGTCCCCTAAGTTTTCGCCAAATATTTTAAGTTGTGAGGGTTAGCGCCACCGTACAACAAATCCTTTAGACGGTTGGCACCGGCGTATAAATGGCGGCATTCCAAAGATTTCAAATTTTTATTTAAATTAAAAAAGAAGCAAAATTTTACAGTGGATTGAAAATTTTGGTACTTTATTTCTAAAGTTTTCAGATATCTATCTACATACCTTTAGCATATGTATAATTAGCTATACCTATTACCAAATTCAAATTACCTTGTAAAAGTAAAAACTACCTGGAGTTGTCATTATGCGAATTTGTCATTTTAAGATGTTGACATTGTGAGAAGTTGACGTTATGAGAGTTAGTCATTTTGAGAAATGGACATTTTGAGAAATAGTCATTATGCGAATTTGACGTTTTAAGAAGTTGACATTTTGAGAAGTGGACATTTTGCGATCAGTTGTCATTTTGCGAAGTTGACATTATGAGCTGATACGAAAAGGAGGAGTCAAGTTTTCAAGTCTGTGTCCTGTGTTTCAGATGAGGCTGATCAGGTTATAAGCTGCTGTCATAATGAGAATTCTATACCTCTGTAAGAATCTCTCAAAAAACTGGCCCCTATCATCGGGCATGTACTGTAGATAGGTCATACCCTGAAGTTCATTGGCATTGCCTAAAATTGTCTACGATTTCAATATTTTTGTTCGAGTTTAATCGGAGTCTCTTAAATGTATCGGGAGACGTCCTCCAGCCAGATTGATGACCTGAAGGTTATAGCAACTGGGTCAATAACTTTGAAGTACGATGTACTTACTTACGAAGGTAGATGACATAAATTCATTATTTTATTATTTTTGGCATTTTTGGAAAAATAAGCGTAAGGAAAGAAAGCATCGTAAGTTCCGACTATATGTATATGTTCACCAAAAGAACTCTGCAGTGACAGTGATGAACGCTCTACAACGAAGAACTTTTTCTTATACTCGATGTGGTCCATCAAAAGCCATATTCCTTAGTGTTGTAGTAGGAATAATGAAAAACTGACCGGTTCTTTTATGTTATTTGATGACAAACAAAACGACAACCTTCCTGATGGTAATTCGTCACCGCTGCGTATGTATCTGCTAATACCATGATCCATCATATCCCAAAAAACTGTTATTTTTCAAGTGCCTATAATGCGACACCATTCAAATCCAAATACTGCAACTTTGCTTACGACAGAAATTCGTTTCCAATGTGAAGATCTTGAAAAAACAAAGATAAAGACTTTATCTTTGTCTTTTAGCTTTGTCCGCTCACGGATGCATGCATGCAATCGGTGATCGGTATTTCAGATGTCCATAGGCACCGGAGACCACTTCGGTCGCGAAAGTCGGCCTGGTCAAATAGCTTTTTTCCCATTCAAAACATGAAAAACAATAGCTATTTTAAATGATTGACCGACAAAATTCCATTACATATTCACACAGCTAAAGGCAAGAATGCTAGAGACTACATAGTAACGCGGTGCTATGGTGTTCCATGGCATGTATTTCTCATATAAGTGCCGTCGAAAGTCGCGGCACGTAACGCTGAACATCCGTCGAGTAATTCTAATGACACATTAACGTGTGATCCGCCGTGAAAAGGGTTGCTAGACTTAAAATAAAATGTGCGCTGTTCGATTTATAGGAGATTTGTGCGAGGAGACTTCCCATTGTACACTAAGGGCGAATTTCACGAAAAACTGCTTTCTGCTGTCAGGGTTATTGTATTACTATTGAATATTATTCACACTGCAGGACAGCTCTTGAATGCAGTTTAAATGTGAGGTTCGCGTTTAGTTTCGTTCGTGAAATCTGTTCTTAAATGTAAGATCTTAACTATATGTCCTTTTGTAGGATGTTTACGTAACAAAATATTGGAAGCAAGTTGTTAATTAAGTGTGATTGCTCCGAATTCTGAGTGTTCCAAATTGTTTTCCATGTCGACGTGACTTCAAAACGGTATCAGATGAGTAAATTCTTTCTATAGGATGTTTATCTATCCCATCCAATTCACGCTTAACCTGCAATAACTTTTCTATACTACGAATGTTGACCTATGCAAACCTTAGCTATACGTTAAGAACACTGTTTTGAAGAAAAAAAAGGCGCAAATAGGGACGTCAAAACGATGTATTTACTTATAGCCAAGTGATAAACAACTTCAATTTTACAAGTAACGTATGGAAAATTTTCTCAAAGGTCTTGTACGTATTTAATTTCTAACGCTAGCAACACTGGTCCCTCACCGCACGATCCACTAGCATCTAAGCCAGTGTCGGTAAACGCTTGGCCGCGCCCGCACGTGTGTTGCCCTCACGATAGCTCATCGTCAACTCCCAAATTAATCGAGACCCACATTTAGTCCACCACCTCCCCACGTGTCCAGTGCAGTGACAAGTGCTAGTGATGTGACGGAAACTAGTGTTGTTCCTCTTTGTTATTTAGAAAGGTGCTCGTAATGCAAGTATGTGGAGAATGTAACAAGTTTTTAGTTAATATCCAGGTCTTGTTAGGAACGTAATATGTTGACAAAATATTGGGTTTTGAAGTCACAGGTCTTTAGAAAACAGAACGTAGGTGACTGTGTTTTTAGGGTTCCGTACCCAAAGGGTTTAACGGGACCCTATTACTGAGACTTCGCTGTCCGTTCGTCTGTCTGTCACCAGGCTGTGTCTCATTTGCCAGCCAGCTGAAATTTCTGCAGATTATGTATTTCTGTTGCCGCTATACCAACAAATACTAAAAACAGAATAAGATAAATATTTAAGGACTCCCATACAAAAGCTCAAAAAAAGTGATATTCAAAGCTCCCATAGAAAAAAAAGTGATATTTTTGCTCGTTTTTATAAATAATGGTACGGAACCCTTCGTCTGCGAGTCCGACTCGCACTTGGCCGGTTTTTCTTACATATATTTCTTAGGTGTACGTAATGTTTTATTATTTAGTTAGCATAGTTCATTAATAAACTTTTTAAACTGGATGGTCACATTTCCAGTCGAAAAACTTCACGCTATCGTGCCTACTAGTGCATGCTAGTATGTCTTCAAACACAACCAAGATTTATGATTGAAGGATGTGAACCTCCATAGTTCTAGATAATGATGGTATGAAGATTTTTCTCACCTGACCATAAACAAAGCTTCTAAATGACCACCAGACAATCAAAATTAAAATCATTAAAGCCTCTACGCTTGACATGCGTTCAGTCGCTCACAAATTATGTTCACTCACGCGCAGATTTTAGGGTTAATTCAAATAACAATGATTATTTATTACTAATTCACGCCTATTTCTCATTTGGAGGTAGACAGACACTACAGATCGTAAACTGCTTCGATCCTTACTCCGTATGCTTTGTCCACATTCATAAATCAGTTCCACGCCCATGTAGCCGGTTGCGAGAGCTACGCTCCAGACCTTTCTGAAGAACATTACCAATAACAATTTGGATGAACTGTGTAACAAACTTGCTTATTCCTTGATGAAAGGAGTAAACAGATTTATACATTAAAAAAGTAATTAGGGGAAAATGAATTTAATAAATGATGAAATGAAAAATACAATAAATTAGTACAAAAGTGAAGGGCAGGTTAACCGAGAACGTTTTAAATATCTCCGCAAATCTCTGAGCGTGATAGTAACTGAAGACAAACTTGCAGTCGTAGAAAGCTGGCTTGATTAAGATGAGCTTGACCACGACGAACTTGATGCAGGGCGATTTGGTAGGACCCACCAGCAGACACGTACCGCCCAATGCCAGGCTCGTCAGCTCGAAGAGCAGCTTCCAGCAGACAGGTAATGAGCCCCAGTGCCAGGCTCGTCAGTTCGCAAAGCAGCTTCCAGCAGACAGTTAGCAACAGCCATGGCAGCACTAAACGAAGGCCGCTCTTTGACTCCACCAGGCTGTGCTCAAAACTCAAGATATGACAGATCTTGACTCCAAACTAGACTTAGCTGTTTTCTTGATTTTAGACTATACTGATTTCTCGTGTCCAGACTGAACCGACTCTTAACTCCAGACTAGAACCAGGGCATCTGTCAGAAATCCCTTTTATACCCTGATCTTCCGTTTCTTTTCTTCCAATCATTTTTTTAGATTCAAAACTGCTGCGCTCTAGTAAGACGCAACCTGCCAGTATTAAAAACAGCCAGTAACAATGGTCAAAAACCCTGCACATAATATTTTTAGAAATATAACTCAGAATATCTTTACACAGCAAATATTCGCAATTAACTATAAAATACAACAATTTGAACTGACGAATTGATGATAATAATTTTTAGTAATATATAATCTAAATGAAACCTTCATAGAGAGTTTGGTTGGTTACAATTAAAAATAAAAGTAAATGACAGCTGACAAGTTCGATGTAAACAATGTCACAACAAAGAAAACTAAGAAAATATTTATAAAAATGAAATGATTGGTAATATGTTAAGGACGCTTTTACATTTTTCTGCAAATAACAGTGCTTTTCAGGTACCATTTTAATGTACATGCAATAAAAAATGTGATGATATCATGGTCTTAATTTATAGATAATATATTCATCTCCAGATTGGAATCAAAAAAGTTGTATGACGTTATACAAAATTTTCTCACAAATACGTTTTTTCCATAACAATAATCGCAGAAAACTCAAAAAAGTAGGGTCCGAACAGGTACCATTTTAGGTAAATTTACAGGTGATTTTATCTTCAAAATTATAATTAATTGCGGTTTATATAGTCCTTTATACGTGTAGCTATTTTTTTTGTATCAAAATCAATATATTTTTCAATTATTAGCTAAAATAAAAACACTCGTCGATTTCTTCATACATTTTGCACTCGCGGTTCATCATTCCGCGCTCAGAAGCGCTCGCGGAAGGACAGGTGTATCGCTCTCTTGCAAAAAATAAATGCGATAAAAGTAATAGAAAAGATTGTAGTGTGCATGCGTGTGAGTCCGTCGTCGTCGTCTATCGTGATTGTAAGGAGTTGATACTTTTTCGAACAGAAATAAAATTAAGTACAAGTTTCATACTTTTATTATTAGAATGTGATTTAGAAATTATGTTGGGTAAGAGATTTGGGATGGGTGGGGTTAAGCAGTTGTTGACAAGGTTGAAAAATGGATGGGTGGTTTTAAGAAGCTATTAGTAAGGTTAGGATTTGGATGGGTAAAGTCAAGCTGTCTGTGGTGAGGTTCGAAAGTGGATGGGCGGGAGGAGTGTTATAATTTTGACCGGTGTGTATGTGTGTATGATGATTCTCGGTGTGATGGGGAAAAGCAAAATCCAAGATGGCGCCGATAAAATTTTGTGAACTTTCGTCATAGCTGTCTTTTTCATAGGTTGAGGTCGCAAATAACGGACATAGGATCAAAACCAAAATTAAAGATGGTGCCGACGAAAATTTAACATCTTTTCGTCATGGGTGTCATTTTCATGGTTTTTGGGGTAGCTAATAATAAATATGGGGTCAAAACCAACATCCAAGATGGCGCCGACGAAAATTTAACATCTTTTCGTCATGGGTGTCATTTTCATGGTTTTTGGGCTAGCTAACAACGAATATGGGGCCAAACCAACATCCAAGATGGCGCTGACGAAATTTTAACATCTTTTTGTCATTGGTGTCATTTTCATGGTTTTTAGGGTAGCTAATAACGACTATGGGGTCAAAACCAAAATCCAAGATGGCACCGACGAAAATTTCCAAAAATAGTTTTTGCAATTTTAACAATTGCAAAAACTAAAGATTTGGCGTATAGGTTTTCCTTACAAGCTTACAGTTAAGGGTTTGAGAATTCCCGAAAATTTCGAGACAGCCTACAATCAAAGTCCTGCGAGACTTTTAATAAAAAATGAATTTTCGTTGTTTTTTTTTTAGAAGGGTAAGCCTTTTTTGTAGAATTTAAATTGAGTTAATTTCTGGTGAAACGTATTAAACAAATGCATTATTAGTAAAAATCAAAGTTGATTAAACAGAAAATTAAATCTTAAAAAAAAAAAAAAAAAAAAAAAAAAAAAACAAGTTTATTGTGTCTCAAACAGTTACATTTACAAATGTGAATGAAACAGCCCCAGTAAGTAATTAATAACATACTTGTGTTGGGGTTGTTTCGCTCTTTCCCCTAATGATAGCTAACAATATTGAGACTTTAAAACCTAATTAAATTAAGAACTAATTTTTTAAACAAAGAGGAATAAAGACTTATAAAGTAATTAGCAGCTCTGTTTAGTGTGTAATTGTGAGTATACCTATGAGTGTGTGATTGCGGGTTTGTGTGTGTTTGTGTAATTGCGGGCTTGTGTGTGTTTGTGTGCGCGCGTGTGTGTTTTGTGTTTGTTTACTGAAAGTGCCACTATAATCGAAGTTAAGATACCAATAGGTAATGACAAGGTATAACATAATATTAAAAAGATAAGTATTCATGTGAGTCTAACTAGAATATGCTCTGTTTCTTCATAAGTTAGAGTTTTTATCCACTCAGCTATAACTGTTTTACATTGATGAGAAACCACGTGGTGGAACTTTAATTTTGCGTTAATTTTGTTGTATATGTAGGCTGATTGGCATACATATTGACGCCTGGCAAAAACCGTGCGTACCCGTGGAGAGAAAGCCACACTATCTTTTCTCCTCCTAGCCTGGCTTTCTGGGTTAAATGGAAGGTGTCTGTGTAAATATAGTATGATGTTTAAAATATATAGTTTCCTGACTGATAATAGGCCACCAATTCTATATAGATCGATTGTGGGATATCTATACGGCTTAAAATAGATTACTTTTAAAAGTGACCTTTGGGCTCTTTCCAACTCTAGAAATTTTGTTTTACTGGCCCCTCCCCAAACAGGTAAGCAGTATGTGATTATAGACTGCGCGAGTGCTATATAAATGTTGTTGAGTGTCGTTTGAGGCATCAAATGTCGTAGATTTTTAAAAATCCATATAAATTTCCGAACACGTGCCATAATAACCTCGACATGCGAGTGCCACGTCAGACACTCGTCAACTATAACTCCCAAGTATCTTGTAGACGGTAATTGCTTGATGGGTTTGCAGTCACAGTTCTGACTCAAGTCATTTGCACATATATGGATACGAATATCAAAATTAGCACCTGCCTTAGACCTTGTACTTGGAAAGAAACAAATGTAATTTGTTTTAGTGGTATTAAGGGTTAATAAGTTCGCTTTGAGCCACTTATCTATGACAACTAACCCTTGTTCGGCCTTCCTACGTACTACTTCCCAAGTATCACCAAAAAAGACAATTGCCGTATCGTCTGCATATGAGAAGATTTTCCCGCCACTGTTTTGTAGGTTACAGAGTTCGTTAATATATACCAGAAACAGTGGCGGGCCGAGCACGGTGCCCTGCGGAACACCGAAAACAACATCTTCCTCATTGCTATATGAGTTATCCACCTTAACCTGTTGTTTCCTACCCCGGAGATAACTCTCAAAGAGAGAAAGAGCCTTGTCTCTGATCCCTATAGCCTCAAGCCTCTGCACAAGTATGGGGATTGATACTGTGTCAAAAGCTTTTTTCAAGTCTAAAAACACTGTAACGCATTTGTATCCTTTGTCTACCTTATCTGTAATTTCAGACGTTAACGCTATTACCGCATCCTGAGTTGACCGCCCCTGTCTAAAACCGTATTGTGAGTCGGAAATAATTTTGTGTTTATTCAAGTAATTTGTAAGCCTTTTATTTAATATCTTTTCTATTATTTTTGAAAGTGACGGCAAGACAGAAATTGGTCGGTAATTATTAACATCGCTCTTGTCCCCATCCTTGTGCACAGGCGTGATGATAGATCGTTTCAACGCATCACAAAATATACCCGTTTCAAAGCACAGATTGGTTAACTTGCAAATGAGAGGAACTACAAAGTCTCGGGATAACTTAAGGAAACTCACTGATATGCCATCCCAACCCGAAGCACTTGCTGAGTCAAGTGCCATGATTGTACAATCCACTTCTGCCGGATCTGTCTCCAGCAGCACAAATGAGTTGACTTGGGATGGTGTTTTTGAGGTGCTGAAAACAGGTATATGTCCTTGCCCAGTTAGAGTCAAGATTTCTTCCGCCAATGTTTTCCCAATAGTTACAAAAAAGTGGTTTACGCGGTTTAACGAGTCTAGAGGATGCGGTGTGATTTGAAGTAGGTGCATACTAGATGTCTTGGGTTTTTTGTAATGTGTTATGTCATTAATCTTACGCCAAAGCAGCTTAGGATTTCTCACAGAAGTTAAAATTTGGTTCTTGTGATATTTTCTTTTGAGCTTCTTTATAAGATTAGAGCAAAATGTACGATAACGCTTATACGTTATGATCAGAATAACATTAAAAGGGTCTCTCCTCGACTGTAGATGCAATTTATTTCTAAGTCTAATACATCTTAGGGCCCCCGCGGTTATCCAGGGCTTTAGAATACGCTTAGAGCTAGAGAGTGAGACAACCTTAGTGTTTTGGAGGAGAGATGACTTAATCGCATCAATCAATGCGTCTGCTAACATGTTTGGGTCTCTATATGTATAAAGAAAGGATGTCTCCGTATTTATAAGATGTTCGTAGGCGTTCTCTAAGTTAGTCACGGTCCTAGTTTTGACAAAAGATTTAGTTAGGTACGAGTGGGATATGCTTAGTAGTACCATTGCATGATCCGTAACAGACGTGTTTAAAACTGCCACGAAAGCCGAGTTTTTACATTTATCTAATTTAAGAATCATGTGATCGAGACAGCTGTCACCCCTGGTAGGCAAATAATGTCCTGGGAGGAAACCATGCAAAGCCACCATATTTAAATAATTTAATCTGTTAATCCGTATTTGTGATGTTTCCGCTGGTTTCCCTATTAAGTTAATATTTATATCTCCTGTAATAATAATGTTTCTATGTGAGTCGATTGTTTGAAGGTATTGGTCAAGGGAAGCAATGAAACGATCTGCGGATACATTCGATGGAGACCGATAAATACCAATAATGGTGAAATTAGAGATTGTGATTTGCAAAGCTGAGGCATGTATAAAACTAATTTCTTTTGCTTGGGGTAAATAGCAATTTTTGATGTAGGCTACCACGCCATCGTTTTGATTCAAATGTCTGGATGTGTTAAACGAGGTATAGTTATTTAATACAGGTATTTGTTTATCAGCGTTCAATCTGCACTCTGTTAAAAGTAGGACATCCACCTCAACTCCAATTTGAGACAAAGTTATTTGAAGGTCATCAATATTACTGTATATACTCCTTATATTTTGGGTCACGACAGTTAAGTTATGATTATTATGTTGTAAGTAAGTATTTAAGTGTGGAATATCAAGAATAGCAGAATTAGCAATCTCAGCAGTATCCAATTCCTGTAAGTTACTTAGGTTACTATCCATTATTGATTAGAGTAAACAATTTTTGCTTCTTAAGGTTTAAAAAATGGCAAAATAGTCTTGTGACGTCTGTCTCCGCATATGTACAAGTATGCTTGGTTATATATGTATGACTTGGCTTAAAAGTACATGATATACAAGTATTAGGCACTGAGTGGCGTGAGTGTGTGTGTGGGGGATGTGTTGAGTGAGTAAGTTGTATATTTTGTGTGGTACGGATTGTGTGAAAAGTAGTGTTTGAATGTGTAAATTCGAGCTGAATATGCTTACAGTAATAAAAGTTTAAAATAAATCCATATAAGTTAAAGTTAGGAAAAACATAAGTTGTGATTATACTAACAGAAAATGGCAAAGTATTTAGTGTTAGGAATAATACAATAAGAATACAAAATAGTCATGCTTCTTGCATTAGGTGGTGTACCTGAGCTTCACTCTTTATAAGGATAGCACGTGCATTCTCGTCCTTCTTGACTAAAATACGTCCAAAAGAAGTCCAGCAAAATTTGTATTGTTTAGTTTTAGCCAGGTCTCGAGCCAAGAAAAATAGTCGGGCGCCCTTAGGGGTCAATTGCTCGGATATAAACACAGGCACTTCCTCGTTGCTTGTTATTCCAAGATGTTTTGCCTGGAGTTTGTTAGTGTTTTTAATGTTGTAAGATTTAGCCTTTTTTAGTAGATTAGTTTTCAACATAGTTGAGTTCAGTTCAACAATTATGGGAGTGTTCGTAATACCCTCTTTCTTTCTAGGCAGTCGATAAATGTCTTTGACGTCGCGTGAGTCCATCTCAAGGCCTAAGTGTTTCACTAAGTTCGTGACCATACTTATTAAATGAATATTATTTTCTTGAGGCTTTTTAGGTACGTTCTTTATCTCGATGCAGGTTTTCTTACTGCCTCTTTGTAGATCTTCGATCTTATCCTCTAGCAAGACAATGTATTCACGGTCCTTTTTACCTTGCACTTCAAGCATTTCGATTTTCTTACGGAACTCTTCATTTTGGTAAGATAAGTTAGTAATGGCAGCTTCTATGTTATTATTTGTTGTCTGAATATCCTTTAGATTCGAATTAATCACCTTTAATTCACTTTCTTGAATTGAGATAAAGGAAGTTAACATCTCTTTGATTTCGGTCTTGAATTTAATAAACTCCCCTGGTAGGTCTTCTTCCCTTAATCTCTTATTAGAAGCTCGCGTTGAAATAAAGTTAGGAGGAGTGGAGTCCATCACTACGCTGACATTTGAATCAGAGAGGGATCTATCCATTTTATCCGATTATGGTACTAGGGTATGATGAGTACAAGGAGTTAATTAGCTGTCAGGCCCACTTAGATGAACTATGCAGATGTACGTATAGACACAACTTGTAATTGGCGCAAGCGCAGGTCAAGCGATCAATGACAGTTTAGTGGGGCGGTGCTTATCCTTGAAGTTTGCGGCGCTCAGCCTTGAGTGGGTGGCGTCCTTGAGCCGGAGCTAATTAGCGGGCGTGACCCAATTTGGGACTGCCTCTTGCGCGTACGCTGATTAGTTGTCACAGTCCTGTGTACCAAGGCGACAGATGTGTTGAGTAGTATCGTGATCGGTACTCACGCGCGGCGAACTGCAGCGAACACCTCCTGCGTTACTATGCTGTCTTATTTTTTCACTGTATTTAAATTTACTTTAGATTTGTGATTTTAATTTTTAAATAAATGTTACTGATTTAGTACACGTCTACACCTTGTGGCGGTCCGGGGGGAAGGGGAATCTTAATAACTTTAAAGTTAATTTCAGTCAGAATAATTCCCTTTGTTTATTCCTTTTATTCACGTGTGTGAATAAAAGGAATAAACTTAACTTAATAATAGGTATAACTGCATAAAAGTTAATCTGTGTGTACGGATTAACTTTTATGCAGTTATACCTTAAAAATCATACTATTATCTAGTAATTCTAGTATCTAATCATTCGTCATAATCACAACATTGTTCATTTATGGCAACAATCTCAGCAATGTCCCGTCGATTAAACATGGCAGACAAACAGGCAGAACGAGCACACCGCGCTGCAAGAATGGGTTATTATTGATGATGAATTTTCATTTCTGGATCCTACTCCAGATGGCAAATGCGAACTTGGCATTAAGTAAAGTGTCCATCATCTGCGTATACTTTAAAGGTAGATCCTGAAGAAGCGATAAAACAAAAGAATATTTACTTTCAATCAATATTTCATCGTCAATAAAAAAAGTAAATGGTACTACCACGTACAAGGCCAGTTTCGAGTAACTGGTCAAGACATGTGTGTGTTCGCAGTGTGAACAGGCGGTCAAAAGATGGAAAACTGAAATATGAATTTGTGAAAAGAGACGACCAATTCTAGAAGTAAAATATGGAAGGAAATTTAATAAAATTCTACAATAACTGTTTTCTTCCAGAACTGGTTGACCCTCGATACCCAAGGTCTATGGACCTAAGGGACCATAGTTGGCACACACGAAAAACACGCATTGAGTGTAAAAAATAATGCATAAAAGCTAAGGTTGCAAATAACTACTGTCTGTTTTAAACTTTATCAAAAATGCTGAACCTACACCATAGTCTGATAGTAGATCATTCGGGAGTCGAGATTTATTTTACTAATGCTAGTAAAATTAGATGTTTTAGATGTGCATGTAGTTGCAAAATGCTTGTTAATGAAGAGTTCCATTCTCTATCTTCGAAGGTCTCAGACTCTAATTATATTTTACAATAAAACCTTCCCGGAAAACATGCATTTAACAATGAAAACTCCAGTAATATCGGATTAGTAGTTTTTGAGAAAATCGCGGATACATATTTGGAGCCAATAGAGAAACTTCTTATTTTGAAGTCAGTTGAAAATACTAACCTACTTATTACGATGACGGTACTAAGTAACAGCAAATGCATTTTCAAAGTTCCAAGTAACCTTCCGGAAACAAATTCAAAATTAAAATTAAAAAAAATATAATCAAGGACCAAGATTATTTAAGTGATGTATAAAATCGAGCGCTCAAAATGTGCGTACGGGTGATGTTGCTGTGCGCGATTTTAGATACCTAAATTTAAGTTTGTCGAAAATGTAACAGCGTCCTTAATGTAAAACCAATAAAAGTATGAATATGGATGATAAATGTGAGTATAAAGTATCTGTAGTAAGCAGATACTATAACTGTCAGGGGTACGTGTTAACCGAAAACTGGGTTGTGGAGGTCATTGCTCTATGAAACTACTGGTATTCATCTATATCAACATATATCATCTGCTTAGCCTTTTCCCAAACTATCTTGGGGTCGGCTTCCAGTCTAACCGGATGCAGCTGAGTACCACTATTTTACATGAAGCGACTGCCTATCTGACCTCCACAACCCAGTAACTGGGTAATACGATACCCCTTGGTAAGACTGGATGTCAGACTTTTTGGCTTCTGACTACTCGTAACGACTGTCAAAGATCTACAAATGACAGCCGGGACCAACGGCTTAACGTGCTTTCCGAGGCACGGAGGAAACTCGGTATGTAATTATGGTCACCCATCCAAGGACCAACCTCGGCAAGCAAGGCTTAACCTTAAAGATCGACCCGGGCGGCTGTTATTATTTAGCCACGAGCTCCACGAGCTCATCTATATCAACATAGTTGGGGAAAAAACTAGGCAGGTTGATTCTGAGATCATAACTGGCGCAGATCCGTCAGGATTAATATAAGTATGTATGTCCAATTTTGCATGTGCGGAAACTTTCATACAAGTATATCTAAACTACACTACTGCTCTCGTACGTCACAGTTGACTGGTAAATCCTCCATGCAACGGTCGTAATTAACCCTTTCTGCGTAATAGATAAATGAATGACAAATGATGTTTATTTTGCAAATAGGTTTGTACAAAAAAAAAAGTGTGTAAAAGTGTTTCTTTTACACGTCATTTTTTTTTTAAACTAGATGGGGCCGGTGTTTCGTACCTGACTACTCTGAGAGAAACAGCCGAAACAAACTCAGAGGTTCTCTGTTAACTTGTTACTCTTTTAAAGTCCAGACATTGCTCAATTTACATGAGGACTATGCAGATTAGTGTCTGAGATGGTCTTTTAAAGAAAGAACCACACAGATTTGAGTGGACCTGTCCAGTCAGTGCAAGCATTTGTCAGTTATCGTGTAGCTCGACTTATAACTCAAGGAGCTCAACGAAACAAATTAAAATTGATTACTTGGAAGATGACTTTACTGTTACAGTTTTGCAGTGTTATTTAGGTATTTCTACTTCTAATTTCATTATCATAAACATAAAATAAAATCACTCTTGTGTTCCTCGAAGGGCTTGATAGAGGTGTTACTGCTTGGTACTATGCATTTCACTGACATTTATCTTTACCCCCAGACACAAATTCAGACCTGGAGTAACTGTGACAAAGTCTTGATAAAAACCAAATTATTCTGCTCTCCCTGGGAATCAACCACAGCAACCGTGCCTCAGCAATTGAACTTTCAATTAGTAAACTAAATAGGCAGTATTACACACTGAATATTATTTGTCAAAACACATGGTATTTACATGTTTAAATTAACGGTTTAACAAAATACAAATTAGTCTAACTGAAATATTCAGAAAATAAACCATGACCTTATCCATATAAGTCTCGTCAACAATGCCTTCAACAAATCTGTGTTCGTCAAATATCATAATGTATTTTACGACGATTTTATTATATTGTAAAAGTGCGTGTCTAATCGACTCGTGTGTTGTGGTTTTGAAATAACAGCAGGCTTAGCCAAGTTGACATTCTACAATCGTTTACGCTAATAGAAAACAAGTCAAATGTATGGGAATGACGTCATCTCAACGCTAAATCACGTGGTCAGAACAAACGAATAGAAAATTCGTAGCCATCTTTATAATATAGCGAAGCGTTCAGAATGATTGAATGAAATGTGACACTTTCTACAATGTTGATTGCTAAGTCCCGTATAAATGCTAGCCAAGTCACACTTTTGACAAGCGATAACGAAACGATGTCGTAGTTTTTGTACGCTCACATAGCGAACGCCCAGACCCATTAGAAAACGCTAAAAAAATGGCGTCTATATGATCCGCTGTGTTGAGAACGAGAACTGTTTTGTTTGTTTACCTTAATTTTGGACTGTATTTACCATAAAATGCATACTTTAAATATGTTGTGGTGCGCGCATAATGAAGAAGTGTGGCTAAGGCGCCAAAAAAGGGCCATAAATCGTCAGTGCACGGAGACAATACGCGAAATGCCAGAAAATATATTTGTGCAGCACTTTCGGCTAGACAAAGCGACATTCCAAGCCCTTTGTCAAGAACTCCGACACAAAACTTCATTAAAAGGAACTAACGAGATTCCGCTAGAAGTTAAGGTAAGTCCTTAATTAAACAGGTAGGTAGTAAGTATTAGCAATTTTTTAGTATCTAAACTATCATTTTCATTTCTCAATGTTTGTGTTTTTCTAGGTGTTGTGCGCTCTTAGTTTCCTAGCCACAGGATCCTATCAGCGAATTGTTGGCGTCACTCAGCATCTTGCGCAACGCACAACTAGTCGGTGCATCAGACAAGTAGTCGATGCTTTGAACCACCCTGCTGTCATGGCAAAATGGATTGAGTTTCCGAAAACACGACAAGACAGAGCATTTATAAAACAAGAGTGAGTACTTAACAAAAGATTTAACACTAAGTATTTAAATTATTAAGTGCATGTAATGCACATAATAACACATGAAATTTTAACTAACATTAATTATTGTTTCAGGTTCCAAAGAAAATTTGGCCTGCCTGGTGTCATTGGGTGTATAGATTGCACCCATGTAGCTTTGGTAAAGCCCAATGATGAAGAGCATCTTTTTTATAATAGAAAAGGGTATCATTCATTAAATGTACAAATGGTAGCTATACAATATTTATTATAATGTATGGCATGTTAAAGTTAGATAAATCACTTCTTAAACATAGTTTTGTTTTCAGGTTTGTGATACAAATCTCATTATTTTAAATGTGAATGCAAAGTTTGGTGGAGCTACACACGACTCACATATATGGTCTTCTAGTAGAGTTGAATCATATATGCGTGAACTTCATCAAAATAATGAACAAGTATGGCTATTAGGTATGTATTTATAATAGTAAAAAGATCTAATCATGGTATAGAAGTTTTCCTGAGTTTTGTCTACTGAAACTAATTTTTCAGGTGACTCTGGATATCCACAACGCCCTTGGCTCATGACACCTATCCTCAATGCAGTTCAAGGTTCTACAGAAGAACGTTACACTCAAAGGCATGTGCAAGCCCGTAACTGCATTGAGCGCTGTTTTGGATTACTCAAAGCACGATGGAGATGTTTGCTTAGAGACAGAGTTCTACACTATCATCCTCATGAAGCTAGCAATATTACAATGGCATGTTGCGTGTTACACAACATGGCATTGAAAGCTGGCTTACCACCACCACCACCACTTCCTGCTGCACATGACGATGATGGGAATGATATAATCATGCTAGATCCCACACCCACTGTGACTATGGGAGGCCAGAGTGAATTAATCCAAGGAAGAGCCATGCTGAGATGTTTATTGGATAGGTTATAGTAAGATAATTTTAAGTTTTATTAAGATTATATTGATATTTTCTAAAAATTAAACTTTTTGTACTTTATATTTTGTTAATCTTATCTAAATTATTAATATTGTTTTGAAAATGTCTAATTTTTTTTATTTTGATTGTAATTTACTTAGATTTAACATAACATTTTTTAATTTATTATTATTGCATTACATTATTAATAAAACAGCTTTATAATTACAAACACGTTTAATTTTACTAAAACACTGACACACTGGTGGTGTGAATAGTAGTTAAGGAGGAAGGATTTTTTATTTACAATTCACTACTTATATTCATTTTAGGTATCAATATCAACAAGGTGACAATAGTTAGGAAAAATATCTTACATAAAAATCAATCAACAAGCCTACATTTACTGTACATAAATATTGGGGCCAAAGTTCTAACAATTCAAGACTATAATAATAATAATAATTCTTTATTTCACCAAAAGCCAACACGATACAGGATCCACAGACTAAGCGCTTAAAAGGCTTATAATTAGGTCACAATAATGTTAATGCTCTGACTCCTAAACTAGGTGTATGTGTCTTAGGAGTCAGTGATTCTCCATAGCAAACAAAGCCATAGCATAGTAAAACGGGACGTTACAAACAATTAGCAAATGGCGTAAAAGAAAACAGTAAATAAATCTATGTTAAGAAAAAACAAAATGAAAAACGTTGTAACGTGTAGGGTCTGAGTTTGTGTGTGAGTGTAGTGAGTAAGAGTAGGATGTGAGTGTGCGTGTGTGGTGAGTAGGTGTAGGATGTATGTAGTGAGAAAGAATGCGGTGTAACCAGTACACATTCGCTGATGTTTAGATTTAAACTTATTTTTATAAAGTACATAGTCAATGTAAATTACCCAGCAGAAGAACCTCAGTGTCATCATAATTTAGTGTCTGGAGATAATCTTTAAGTAAGCTTTTGCATTTATATTTAGGGCACGAAAATTTTTTTATCTTTAGACTAAATTAAGTTTTATTTAATATTATCAAACAATCAATTATACTAAGAAAAATAAATAAATATGAGACATATAATTTGTACATTAGTTTAGAGAAGGGAAAGTTAACTGGATTAGAATAGCAAACAATAAAAAATGAAAAAAAAATGTTACTCTGATACAGTAGGCAATTTGAGTAGTTCATAGCCCACAGCTGAGACCAGTATCACTACCTGAGACATTTAAGGTATAATAATATCTGTTGAAGGTAGTGATGATAGTCTTAACTGTGGTAAAATTTCTACCAAATTATCTACAGTACCAGCCAAACGACTTAAAATTTGGGTTTGCTTTTCTTCCATTTCAATTCTTCTTAATTCTAATCGCAGCCTTTCCATCTCCCTCTCGTGATGATTTTTTTCGCGGTCTGCCTCTAGTTGCAGCCGGCGACGCTCGACAGCCACGAACTCACTTGTGGCTCGTTCGAAGGGCGTTTGCAGCCGGCGTGTGCGCGCTCGAAACAGCCCGCGCCGCCGCGGAGTGGATGTGGTAGGCGAAGCCGTGAGTGACGGGCTTGCCTGATTACGCCGCCGCTGCGCAGGCCCCCGTGACGTGGACGCGGTAGGCGACGTCGCTGAAGGTATCAGCGCGGATGCAGTGCCGGGCGGCGGCGTTAGAACTGGTGGTGGAGGATGTCGTAGAGGTTCTCCAGAGGCCACCACCCTCTGAAGAAGAGAAGGTGAAGAAAGGCCGGTAGATGCTGGTGTTGCTGAGAATAAATAATTATATATATTAAATTGTGCCCAAATTAATTATTTAGCCAACACAAAGAATCTTTAAAAAAAAATAGGTTACCTTGTATAGAATAAGAAGGAATAAAATCCGACATAATGCCATCTGCAGCAGAAATTTGGGGTGGACAGACAGTTGGTGCAGAATCTCTGGTTGGTGGTGGTAGAGAGTTTCTCTCAGATGGTAGGGCCTGAAAAATATGAAGAATATAAATTAGAAACAATACACTTGTTTATTTAATAAAATATAGTAATAAGCAAAGGAAGAAAAACTAACATCAAAACCTCTCTCCTCAATACCAACTTGACCGGTGACAGCAGTCCAACCCATTATGGCTAACAACCTCTCTTCTGAAGCAGTAAGAGTTAGTCTGCTGCTTGGACCACCACCAGTACCAGAAGCCTCACTACGTATTGTCAAGGCTTTTTTCTTAGTCTTAGTTTTCCAGTCTGCCCACACCTAAACATATTTGTCTGTTAAATTTTATCATGCATGTTTTCATCAATCATTTTCTAGTCTATGAAGTAAGCTGATTCTTGTATGTACTTCACATTGTAGAATAATAAATGAAAATAATAGGAAACCCAACACCATAAAATAATATTTTCACAGTAGATAATGAGAGAAATTTAGGTGGGATCTTACTTTTTTCCATTTGTCTATTGGCCTTTTCGCTCCTCCACCAATGGAGTTCAATAAATTTTCCAACTCCTGCCACAGTCTGTCAGCTTTTATTCGGCCTTGAGGCCCTTGCTGGGGTCTCGTTATATCCCCATGGCTAGAACATAAGTTAAAACTATTTCAGAAACACAAAGGGTCTATTAATAAAATAAAGAGTCAAAAACAATTCTTTTGTAAGTAGTAGTATTATTTCATGTTGCGTATCACGATGACGTGATACACTTAAAACTGCACTTGAAAGTTTGGAACATAAACAATGATATTTATGTTACAAACTTTCAAGTGCCCGAGTATGATCGATTTTCAAATAACAAAGGAAGATATTTACGAAATAACTAATAATTTACGTACCTTTCCATGAATTCTAGTAAAGCTGCGAACTGTTCTGGGCTTGCTCGAGATCTAGATTCCATCCTATAAAAGTTATCACTTGATTTAGGGTATCTCATTCAAATGCAGGATCACGTCATAACATTTCGAGTTACAAAAATATTTAAAATTACATTACGCACTGTGATATTATAATAAAACAAATCTAAGAAGAACTTGTTACCTTATTTTGCGATTTTTTGTCACTTAAAACAAATTATTCCCTTCTTAACAATCCAAAACAAAACTTCAGCCCGCGCACAATGTAAAAAACTGTGATTATACTCTTTGAACTGTGACTTTGACGTTAGTTTGACGTTTTTAGGAACGCTCACCATAGACTAAAGTATAGTTTTTTTTTAAGGTCATTGTAGAACGAGCGATCGATTTAGTATTGTCAAGTTGGCTACCAACTTAGCGCTTTCTACAATTGCTCACGCCGGGGCGTTAAAGATTGTAGAAAGAGATTAGATAAGAAACGTTTGTTACTTGGCTAGGGAGCCAGGTGATTGTGACAGAATCAGCTGTCCGGTGCACGTTTTATACGTATCTTGGTTCGAAGTGTTATAAAAACTGTAAAAAAACTTTACTGAGGTATTTTCATACTCTCACTCTCTATCTCCTCTCTCTCTCTATCTCTCTTTCTCCCTCTCTCTATCTCACGCTCTCTTTCCCATAAGGTAGTCAGAAACTACAGAACGCCACCTGCGACCTGCACGAGCTTTGTATAGTCCTTTTGCTTCGTTTACGTTTGCGAGTGCGACGACCTTTTTTAAAACATCACCAATAAAGTCACTGTATGTCCTTCATGTATAGCGTCCACTCCTGGCGTTTACTGGAGTCTTTGTATATTCTCACGGATTTTAGTCAGATGAGACGGTTCTGGTGGAGGAGGAATGAGGAGCTCGTGGCTAAATAATAAGAGCCGCACGGGTCGATCTTTAAGGTTAAGCCGTGCTTGCCGAGATTGGTTCGTGGATGGGTGACCATAATTATATACCGAGTTTCCTCCGTGCCTTGAAAGCACGTTAAGCCGTTGGTCCCGGCTGTCATTTGTAGATCTTTGACAGTCGTTATGAGTAGTCAGAAGCCAAAATTCTGACATCCTGGCTTACAAAGAGGTATCGTATTACCCAGATACTGGGTTTTGGAGGTCAGATAGGCAGTCGCTTCATGTAAAATATTGGTACTCAGTTACATCGGCCTAGCCTTTTCCCAAACTATGTTGGGAAAAGGCTAGGCCGATGTAACTGAGTGGAGATGATAAGACGGTTCTGAATGAAAAACTGTCTGCCTTTGAGTTACATAATTCTTTTCTGTATCGTATTTCAACCGAACTCAACAAATCCCTACATTTGTCTCACACAAATTGCTGATAAGATAACCTTTCAGTTCATCTCATACTGCGTAACATCACGGAGATGGGCAGATTGTGTACCTATAGCTCACCCACGAATCACCAGTCATAATTTGGAGGCCAACCTATTACTATTAATGGGCTCGAATCAAACGGGATGAAGTGAAATTCCTGGCGAAAAAACTCAAGGCTGCCTCTTTCAAACAAGGAATCATTCGGCAGTTGCATTTGCGATGATCGGAGCAAACAGACAATCAGTGTATTAAATTATCACCATGACCTATAAACAGTCCCGAACGTCCTTTAACCCGACCTCCCGGCCACGCGTAGGATCCCCACATGGCACCAACTCCCTCCCACAAGCATTAATGAAATTTCTCGATGTGGGTAGGCAGACCTTAAGGCTTGAAGGTCACATAATTGACACACAACTCGCTTTATTTCAAACTGTGATGTAATGTACTACAAACTTGTATTAATAGACTAGAAACCGGTTTCGGTAATTGATAATTTTTTGAGTGTGAATTTATTTTAATTAATAATTGTTGATTTTGTGGTGTCATGGTGGTCTAGGAGTAATTAGTGGCGAAGCACGTGTTTGTGTCTGTCACGTTTCTTTACGTATTTTCTTGGAAAATTTTACCGATCTGTCTGATTTGTGGCGAAGTTCTTTCCCTTGTTTGTTTCTTTATAAGCTTTCCCATTGAGCTATACTTAAAGATAATTCAGCTATATCTTAAAGCAACTTTAAATCTTCTCCGACCAAAATAGTATAGCTGAGACTTCGTCAGTTATCGTTAAAATCTTGGAAGCTGCAGGTGGTTTGATTCTGAGAATCCCAAGATTTATTAAATGAATAAGATTCTTACTCATTCACACTCCTTCAGAAATTAATAATTTTATAGTTAGTTATGCGAACATAATGTTTATTTTCCAAGATAAACTTAGACAGCCAGATAACTTTGTTTTTCTTGTAATTGTAGTTGTGATAATAATAAAGTTTGTAATAAAATAAAAAGTAAATACGACTGAAAGACAGGCACTTAATCCTTCGAATACGAATGTGGTATAAAAACTAGTCTGATCTTACCTTATTTATGTACCGTATCCTTATATAAAGGGTGTAAAACACCTCTTAACGAAGCCGAAAGGCACTGGTTCTCCCTGTCATTGCGATCATTTTTTTTGTTCTACACCGTACCTGGAAACCTTATAGTTACGGAGATATTAGGGGTCAAAGTTCCAACTTTTTGACAAGTATTTTTTTTAATACAAGTTTTTAATGTAAGATTTTTACTTTAAACACCTCCACGACCCCCGTACTATTCAATCCGTCCATCAGCACAATGTTTTGAGTGCGTTACATTGAGTTCTACCACAAAACATGATATTACACCCCCCAAAAAAAAGTCGTTTCCCAGCAATAATTTTTGCGTAAAGTTACTTGGTTTCATGTATACAGAATGCTTGGTTGACGGCTTCGTGATGAGGTGATTTACACCGTGTATAAGTGAGCTTTTCTAAACGATTAACTACTGAGGAAGTTATCCTAAGTATTTCTCAGTTGAGACTTGCTTGATTCGATATGACGCTAGGAAAGGAAATAGGTAGTCCGTTAAACGTCGATGTGAATGTTATGGTGCCGAAACGGGGTTGTACGATGTTTTCAAGGGAAGATGTCAAAACCTGCTGTCATCTTCTCAAAAGAATATAATACCTTTTGTGCCTTCTCTGTCCTAAAGTACGACAATCACGTCCAAGTAGATATTATTATAAGCCTAAGCTATTTATTTTTGACAGCAACAACCAGCATGATTTTAAAATCAGCAGAAATCCTTCTTGGATTAGCGTTTATGCAAGGTCCAAATGCAAAACAACAATATTTATGTTAGATTTACGAGAATGGCATCAACGATTAACAAATTACCTATAGTTAGTATGGTGTACCTATTTACTGCTATATACCTGTACCTTAGGTACTAGAATCACGCCTCTATTCAAGGTGACAGTGATTAATATGCGAACCATTGTAGTTTGATGGGGTTTGTAAATTAAAGTTGTGTATAGTGGAAATATAGTGTGCTAAGTCACGTTCCGACGTTTAGGAGGAGGTCACCTTTCGTTTTTGAGTTGTGCTCGAAGGTAGCTCGATTATTTACAAACTACAGCATCGTCTTTGATTAAATATCGATAATTCGATACAATGGTTGTATCTTACTGATATATCAGAAATGAGTAAAATATAAAAAAATACAAAGGGGATAATCCTATTTTTTTTTTGTATTACCTGTCTGGCGGACAAAATAGAATGTCGTTTTCTTTACCCAGTCCGATCCCCTATTGAGAACCTCCTCCTTTTTTAGAAGTCGGTTAAAAATAATGATCTCTAATCTCAGATCTGTTTGTTACTGTCTGATGGGAAATAAAGAATGCGTACATGAGAGGAGTCTGAAAGTGGCGCCGATTACCGAAAAGTTGTGTGGTAATCGGTTATCGTGGTGTAGACATGTGAAAATTTTGAATACGAATGTGCTATGCTACGAATGGCTATAAGAGCAGAGGAAGACTAAAGAAACGATGGATGGGTCGTGTGAAGGATGATATGGCAAGAAAGGAGGTGTCTGATGAGATGACGAGTAATAGAGAATTAATAGAAGAAAATGACATGAAAGTAGCAATATTTCATGAAATCATTCACGTTAAGCGTACTCTATGGTATAAAGTGGGTTAGGCTAACGATGAATGATCTAACCCCGAGTGTCATCCGATCTCAAAATATCACACTTCCCAAATGCCATTGGATAATGTTTTATGTTAAAACAAAAAACTTCTCGCTGATAAACTCGCGAGCTGAAGCTAGTATTAAAATAAAAATAATTCCAGAGTCACCTGACTTTATAACCTCTTGAACTTTCTTCGAGAAGTCACCAAAAACACACACATCCACTTGGATCTTTGAATATATATTTTTTTTTTTTTTTTTTTTTTTTATATATATTTTTTTCCTGTTCTATCTATTCTACACACTGTGTCTACATTTCTAATCCATCTTTCCACTCGCAGGTCTGCTGGAAGAAATTTCTTTAGAAATAAGCAGTACCTTTGTGCTCTTGTAACTTAATGTATTATCCTGTTAAGTGTTTTGTGTGTACATAAATAAATAAATAAATAAATAGAACTGACGTTTACAAACAGCGCATTGTCCCTTGCCTTTTCAATATGATTGATTGCTTCGCAGACTTGTTTAAGTGTTATTTAATAGTCGTTGTTATATTATTTGCGGCGCATGTCAAGGTGCTTTGTGCATGCGTTTGCATGTACCGCGATGACGTCGGTGCTAGTTTAGTTGGTTGCTTAATATACGAAACTAACCAAGATGTTGAGGTAAGGAAAAACATTCGTTAAGGAACGACAGGATAAGGGACACACAAGCAGCGAGTGATTCCGGGCTGAAATGATCTTCATGATGATTAAGGAAGTTCTGCCGTTCCTTTCCAAAAAAGTTTGTAATATTTTTAGATTCTTGAATAGATGATGATAGAATTTGTGCAAATGCCAGAAACTGAGTGATGACAGAATCGATAAATGAGTTATACTTTTGCCTTGAACCCCTAGTTCTAGAAGTATTTTGGATATTGCAAAAAAGAAAACTATCTTAGGTTCATGCAATATGTTTATTTTCGGTCAAGGTTCTCTGAAAATAGGCTAGTCTCTTGCTTTACACTAGCAACCAGTTCAAAAGCACTAATGTTCGCTTCAACCGTAATGAGGTCTATTGAAAGAAACTCGCACACTAATGTTTAAATGTTCATTCTTTAATACAAGTGCTGGAAATGTTCCTGAATCACTTATAACTCGGGATTAATTCTTAAATATGGGTAAGGCTGATGAAACACAATTAAGCTACCGCCAGAAATAAAATAATCCTAAATTAAAATAATAGGCCAGCTTCCACCACTAAATCACTAAATAGAAGTTAATTGATAAAAAAAAAACAAGTTGGTTACAACTTTAAACGATTCGAACGATATTTTAAATAGGTTTAGCTATAAATGTAATAACGATTTATGATGCAAACAGGCCTTACCCGGCTTTTATTAAATATCTGTCATATATTATCTATGCAATGTAAACATACAAAGATGCAATTATCTATTTAAATGACATACTACGTTTACATACAAAGACTTATCGGTTTTCCTGCTTCTAATCTGCTTATTTACATAATACCAGATTAGGCACGAGTGAGTTGTGCTAGAGTAGGTGCTAGATCTTATGCAGTCTTCAAGGAGAAACTTGAAGGTGGTTCGAAACAACAAAACATATGGCGACTGTCGAATTTCACCGATAAAACTGAATAATGGGCAATGGAATACTGACGGTTCCTAAACGCCGTTTAGATAATCTAAGTTAGCTAATCGCGTTAAGTTTCATTGGTGGACTCTGGTCGTTTTAGGTGAAATGTCTGTGTATTCTCCAGCTAGGATTACCAAGGCTCCTCTAGCGATGAGATCGATTTCATTAGACGAATCTGCACCTGATTGTTCCGAGTCTGTTCGCATGCGTGCACATACACGGAACGATCAGACTGTTTAGTTTTAACGATTTACTTCTGATAGTATTATGAATACAGCCCTCATACCAAAACCTAGCTTGAGTCCGCAACAACACAGAATATACGGGTTTCAGAACAGGCGGATCCGAAGGCGGAACTCATCATGTCTTAAATATTGGAACTTCAACTTTATTTTCTTCTTCTTTGGAACTGTTTCTAGAGGTTTCCTTGACAGACAAATACTGATTCAATGATCCCAATATGTGCTCCAATTCTCAGCCTGCTCAGCTTGCTTTCTTTTCAAAATAAACCATCTGCTTTATTTAGATTGCAATCATTATTTCACTCACCGGATGTACCCCACATTTTAAAACCAAGACAAGAACACACAAATTAATCATTGCATACACATTACACATACGGAAAAATATAACTTGTTTGATTATCATGATGAAATATAAACAGAAGGCTTAGAAACGTCTTGCGTTTGTGATTACCCGACTGTCCCTGAAGTAGAGTTATGTTTTCTGTGCTTTAAGTAGTTCTAGAATACCAGTCTGAAGTTACCGAGTCATTGTGAGTTTGGCTCTTAGGTAGGGCAGTGTACAATGGATCCGCCAAGAATTCTTACAACGGCCGGTCTCTTGCCTTCTGAATCCAGCAGACTGCCACGACGTTCTCCAGATAGTCCGTCCACCTTTTTGATGGCCTACCTTCGTTAGCTCAGTAGATCTTTTTTAGGGTTCCGTAGCCGAATAGCAATGAACGGAACCCTTGTAGATTAAACTGCAGCAGTAACTTGGTTTTTCAATAACATACTACGAAAAACAAATTTAGTTTTGCGGTTGCGTGTAAATTTACTCATGAATAACCGTTCAAAATATTGTTTGTTTGATGCTACGGAACCCTGTGTGTGCGAGTAGGACTCGCAATTGGTCGGTTTTTGTTTTGGACAACTTCTGTACCACTATTAATAACACTTACTACGGGATATTTACCATGTGTATTATTTGTTTCGAGTTCCCGATATTTCGGCGCTGTTGCAAACGCCATGATCACGGATAAACTGAAGTTATTGCGGGTGGGTGTTTATGTGCAGACAAATCGGTCTACCCTCTTCCTTGTTCGTTTTTTGTGCTCCGTACCACTACCACTGTCACTCACAACTCGATTCTGTTCCCGACACACGAAACTCACTGTGTCCACTCGCGAACTTTTTACGGCCCTGTTTCGGTTTTTACACAGTTGATAGTAGAATATCCCGTAGTAAGTGTTTTTAATAGTGTTAGTGACCATGTCAGTTTAAAAACTTAAACTTCTGTACCAACTATAATGGTATTTTGTACACAGCTCAAACTTAGATGTGATCTAACTGTTCTGCTGATCCACTTATCTCAATTTGTATAGTGACGTCACCGTTTATGGCTGATAGTGTTGAACAATGTTTCATTACTGCGCTAAACTAAAGTGGTGACGTGTGCGCTAAGGTTGGTTCTCTTAGATAAGAATTGACATTTTAAGATCATTTTCATGAAAACATGAGACAAGACCGATGAATAAGTAGGTATAAATGTTCATGGAGAAAGAGCGAGACCAAAGTGAAGATGTATAGATTTTGACAGAATCACGAAACGAAGTGAAAGGCCGCGTGACAGCTGACAGGATACAGGGAGAAGAAATATTTGGCGTCGATCCCTAGTATGAAGCTGAGGTTAGGCAGAACAAAATTCAATGAGATTACGACTAGATTAATATTTTGAATGGCCCAAATAAATCTAAGACTTATAATATCAGCGACATAGTAAAATAGCTAAGTAAAAACCGGCCAAGTGCGAGTCGGACTCGCGCACGAAGGGTTCCGTACCAATATTTATAAAAACCGCCATATATGATCTGCAAATGAGACTAGTTTTTAGTTTAACTGACGCTTAGCGCCATCAATCGACATTTCTATGGAGATGTCCGAAATTTTCGAGTCAAATACAATTGGTCGACTATTACTCGTAAACTTGAAAGCCCACTTAAGTGTGATAGTTTTCCTTTTTCCTTTAAACTTCTTTATATATAGGTACTACTGCCGTGACATTTGAATTTCTAACTACAACCGTTTAGTCGGTAGAGGGGGGACTTGACTCTAACGAAAATTGGTACTTTAAAGCTTGATAAGTCACGAACGGTTTACTTAATCAAAAAACGGTCTTCCCAAACTCCCTCAACTCAATATTTTTCAAAGACCTATTCAACGATATCCCACACTACGGGAAGGACGAAAAAAAATTATCATTCCTACTTTACGTGTAGGGGAGGGTACTCCCTTTCTTCTCCTAAAATTGTTTGTCCGAAAATCATTATCCATAACACGTTTGCTATAAACATCAGTAACCATAATGTTCAAAATCCCGAAATTTTGTTTAACATAATTATCTGTAGTTCTAAAAGTATTCTGTCATAATATCGAGTACTATAATTATTGAATCTCCTAATTTTACAAGACCTAAAGTCATATGTCCTAAGTATTGTGTTAAATAATGTGTATTATTCCGAATGTTCATTTATAATAATTTTTTTAGTCCTCAAAACATATGGTAATAAAAATAATCGGTTATAGTGACAGTAACGAATCGCTGTAAATCCGACTCCACGCAGTCTTGTCTGCCCTACCCCTAGAGTGTAATTTAAAATCGCGTAGGCGCGGAGGGGCGAGGCGGCCCGCGAGTTGAGGAGCAGGTGGTTGTAACACTCGCCGCCGCGGCTGAGGCTGGCCGGCTGAGCCGGCCAGCAAGCCGAAGCTGCGGTGGTGAGCGTTAAATCCATCTGCGACGATAAACTCGCGAGGGACCGCCGGAGCGCCGCAGCGCCGGAGCCGTGACAGAAACCATGCCTGCTGCATGATTGCTTGCATGCTACATGCTGCGTGCTTGCTTGCATGCTGCATGCTGCGTGCCTGCTTGCATGCTTGCTTTCATGCTGCATACTTGCTTGCATGCTGCATGCTTGCTTGCATGCTGCATGCTTGCTTGCTTTACAAAAACCACATGTTCACAATCAACTTTTTTATTGAGTACAATGTATAATATATTTATTTATGTATAATAAAGAATAAAAAATAAATTGTTCTAAGAATATTATTATGTTAAATTAAACATTATGTAATTTGAATTTAGGACTTATAACTTTTATAGAAAACATTTTTATGTCTTTTGTATATTATTGATTGTTATACTTATGACAAACGGATTTAGGACATATTATATTTAGGGATTTTAATTTTATGGCATGTGATATTATGTGATGTTAAGTTCGGGTGAATTATCATTCGGACAAATGATGATTAGGACAAAAAAAGTTATGGCACTTTAAATTATGGATAAAAAAGTTAGGTGACACAATAGAGAACCGTAGGGGAGGTACCCTAAATAATTGTTTTTTCAAAATTTTATTTTACCACTTTCCAGCGTCATTAACGTGTATACTCATGCCAAATTACAACTTTCTAGAACCAACAGTTTTTGAGCTAAACCGCGGACAGACAGACGGACATACCGAAACTATAAGGGTTCCTTGTTGACTACGGAACCCTAAAAATTACGGTATGTCCAATAAAACATAATATTCTATCTATTTATTTCCCGCTGTAATCCTCCCCCAATCTACGTTACCCTTCCAAACGTTTTGTTCTGCCAACTCTTACCGAGAAACGATAAAAGCTGCAATTCCACTTACATACTAATTGAGTTAGCCACACTTGAAGCGTCCTTGAGACTGTAACGCTGCCGGAGCATGACCATAACGTCTGCTGTTACGTTTTGTACTGGTTGTTACATCAGTTCGCCGACTGCGGACACGGCAGGCGTTTACTTGTCATCGTTAACTGTTGAACATTACGATAGATTGTTATCTGTGTTATATGCGACAGCCATCAACATCGTCATTCTTCTGCCCTTATTACAATTTATCTGTGGTAAGCGCAGCTTGAACCTCTTCGATACTACAATAATTTTCCCTTTTTTTCTTTTGTCTAGATTTAAGTATTTTTTGTTAATTTTTGTTTAATGTTGTGTATACTTTTGGCATCATGTGCCAAATAAACTTAATTTCTTTCTTTCTATACTTCACCATTAGTCGTCTTCTCAGCTAATAACCCTTTGCTATCCATAATTTTACACACAGTCACCCTTCATAGAGAGAAAGAAAATCTTATGCGTAGTCTTACCAATAGACAGTTTAATAATTTAGAAGATAATCTAATTTGGAACGAATTTTGAGCAACTTATTTGAATTTCCAATTGGTAGATAAGAAGATGCTCAACATTTTAATTAAAAAAAAAAAAAACAAGAAAATAATGGACATACACTTTATCTGCACATGGTTGTTAAGACACAAATAATAGCTACTACAGTGGTGACTGATGTCATTTTTGAGGAAACACCACAACACAGCAATAAAAACAATATTGTGATGGTTGCCTATTATTGTGAACACTGAACAGTGGAAAATATACGTGGACTTTAATCTGATGCCATGGAGACATATCTTTATAGCCATGTATTTAAGTTGACTGTCTTGGTATGGACAAGTGATGAGGAGGGATGGAACACATGTTCTGACTAAAATAGTGATGAATATATGAGAGGGAGAGGAAGACCAAAGAAAAGATGCATGGATTGAAAAATGATATGAAGGATAAAGGAGTAAATATCATTTACTAAAAGAGTGATGAATACATATATGAGAGGGAGAGGAAGACCAAAGAAGAGATGGATGAATTTTGTGAAAAATGATATGAAGGATAAAGGAGTAAATATCATTTACTCCTTTATCGCATGACGAATGACAGAGGAGAATGAAGGAAAGAGGCGTATTGCGCCGAACCCAAATTAAAATAGGACAAGGACAGGAAGATGTTGATGATTTCACACAACGTGCACCTCCACTCGATGTAGCCATGACGTACAAAACGTTGGCATTCTCATACTATCAGCCCAGCAGTCCACAGCTGGACAAATGCCTCGCCAATCGCTCGCCTCTAACTCGACAACTCTCGTTCAGACAGACATTAAACTGTGTAACGACAAAAACGCGTTTATGAAGTAACACTTCCAAGAACAGTAGGCTTTTGTAGATGGCATTACTGCAGTTTTCGGTTCGAGAGAACAACACTTACTACGTAGAACTCAATGTGGAGGACCCGTGACGATTATGCAGCAGCATTATGCAGTTTCTTAGATTAGCATGTTCAAGAATTTGCGTAAGCGTTTACCTTCTTTTGCCGTTTTTTCTTGTGTTATCTACCAGTAATATGTGCAACAAATTAGCAAAGAAGTTGTTGAAAGTGAGTTGTGTCTTGTAACACTGTGTACATAAGGCTTAGACTCTTTTACTTTTTGAGCCTCCTTCAAAAATTGCAGTTACAGAAGATATTTCCCGTTCTTCCTTTTTTCCCAATTATGTTACTATCAGATATGAGGATATTAATTCCAATTCGCGAGAAATTATCATTATGTCCTACGAGTATTCATCAGTCAGCGGAACTGTCTCCTTGTTATTTTCAATTTTTTCTTTCATTTGTTCTCTTGTCATTTTCTGAGATTTTGTATGGTTATTCCCTGTTGCAGAATTGTCTCTCTCTCTCTCCCTGTAATCCATTTAAAGATTGCCTTGCAAAGAAAAAAGCTTTTAGCAATAAGAACGCCCATTGTGTCACCCTATCTATGTGAAAAGTCTTCTTTAATGTAATTTCTATGGCGTGCATATCTATTTCATACCTTGTTCGTCGTCGTTTCATTCCCTACACCTACCGTCATCACAAAAGTGCCATCATTGGACATATGCGTTCTACACGGCAAGTAAAACAAATCATCTTTGTCATTTACATAATATGTGCCAGCATGCGATGTATCGTGTTTAATAAACGGGTTTTAACGTAGCATCTCTAATAACGTGAGCACTACTTATTGTGTTGAGGCACGGTACTTACTTAGATGTGCTTCAAGACCTTTCTTTTTTTCCCTTAAAAAAGGACTCATTTCAGCTTAAACTGGTAGGAAAGATAAGAATCCCATATATGCTACTTATACTTCCTACCATTCTTAAAACTTTGACTTTGTTTTGCAGCGCGTCGTCTTTGTCCCTCATTATAAAATATACACGCCTGTTCTTCTTCTTTGCGTATCGACTTTACATCTACGATATGGAACTGTTCGGGCCCTGTACGTACCCACGATAATTGTGTAGAGGCTATCATACTTATATTTTACGATCGCTGCTAACTGCGCAGTACAGATCTGCCTAGCCCTTGTCATAATTAGTTTAACGACTTCAATACCAATCACATCTTACGGACACCTGCTCGACACAATCCAACGACCCACATACATAGCAAAGATAAGAATTAATTACGCATCAACAAAACGAATTATGAATATGTACTAGATGCAAAAAACGTATGCAAAATCGGTTACGCGCGATGGTGGGCGATGAAAAACATAATTACGCCTTCGTAATAGTTGCATCATTTCGTATTATGCATGCGGTAATTAGTCTTGACGAATGAAAGTATTTGAATACTATTCTTATGATTTATTTGTTTCTTCACGCACTCGGTTCCGTGGTTCGAGGACGTGGTTTTACCGCCAGGTTGCGAGTTCTCAACCTCCTATATCTCACTGTATCTCACTGTTAATATGGCACATGGACCTTGAGAAATGGACTGTCAAAGATACATAAGTGACAGAAAAGTCGCTCTATAGAGCTGAATAAATCTGAAACTCTGTCATGTAACGGCTGCGTTCTGTCCTTACTTTATTTATGTGGTTCCTGAATTAATATAGATTTTAGCAGGATGCACCTTATTTGTGTTTTCTGATTGTGTTTGAATCACTGACCCTATTCTGTCACTAATATGGGGTGTTTATGGAAGCGTGGCTCGTCAATATTAGCATTTATTATGAGAATATTACATACATTCTAATATTATACCTTGCCCTGTACGTATAATTTGAAAATGGATGGAAGAAAACGAGAGTAGGAAAAAAGTGATCGACGGATTGGACGAAAGATGCAATAGCTGTAAAAGGAATGATGATCGACGAATCATGCTTTAGTGACCATAAATAAATTAGACGAAATAACTATCGATAACACTAGAAACGGGATATTCACAATGTTTACTATTTGTTTTGAGTTCCCAAAAAAAAAACAAAATTAAAAAAAAAAAACAGGAGAATGATATAAGCTCGTCTGCGTCATAGTCATACCTCTTCTTCCATCTTTTCTATTACTTCTAGAACGCAATGAAACCTACACGACGAGATAACCTGGTGGCCTTGCCATCAGACACAATTGGATAATAAAGTATAATGTGAAGTCATATCCTCGTTACTCCACATTTGTTGAGACATATGCACTGATCTTTTGTCATCTGCGCCCACGCCGGGGCCTCTGCGTTTTGGAGCTCAGCCGTCAGATTTATAATGTTTATCTGCCTAGAGAGCAGCGGTGGCCCAGTGGTGACAACCCCGACTTACGAGCAGTAAGCCGTGGGTTCGAACCCAGGCAGGCGCATTTCTCGCTTAATTTAGTTCATCACCGCTGCTCTCAAAAACGGTGAAGGAAAACATCGTGAGGAAACCGGCAGGTCCTAGAACCAAAAATTCGCAGACATGTGACATCTACCAACCCGCACTGGGCCCTCGTGGTGGATTACAGCCCACTCCCTCTCATAGAGAGACGCCTGTGTCCCAGCAGTGGGAACATTATAGGCTGATGATGATGATCTGATCTGCCTAAAGAGCTGTTGACGGCTTAAGCTATCCTTGTTTCTTATGCAGATAGAAAATCAAAACGAAGACTTGTAAAGTCACCATACTCTGGTTAGTTGTATTTTCAGATCCGTCTGATCTGTCCGAGGTTTGTACAGGTCTTGTTGTGAGTGTTAATGGGTCGTTCTGGACAACGTATACTATTAGAACTGAAGCAAACCTTGGAATCTCATTTACCTAGCTTTCCATGACTATATTGCTGTCGACTTCTAGTCTAGTCTAGCTTAATATCAATTCATTTGCCTATAAGTTCTATTCAAAGTCAACTAAACCGACTCCATCATATAAATAGCGATCAGAACCGCACAAGAACTACAACTTTCCATAACTCGGGCCATAGACACGCTCAATACGGTAGTTTATGTCAACCGCAATCCAATATGGCGTTATGATTTCCCGCGCATGTTTCCGCTCGCATCCGGTTCGGGACAAAGATGGCGGAGCTTCCGGTAAGCCCCCTAGCGGTGTTCCCCTATATGGAAGGTGTTTAACTGTTCTTTTTTTGCGGAAGGTTTATAGTGGTTGTGTTTTATGTAGGTACTTAAATTTTTTCATGCAACAAAATAAGTACCTCGTTTCGATCCTAAAATTTCAAATTACCGTGCACTAAAAATTAAATTGCGTGTCATGGTAAGATCAGAAAGGTTGGTGCAAGCGGGGCTTCAAGTCTTGGGTGCGCTCGTTGTTCATTTTAGTTTCCTAATACTGATGTTTCTAGCCTGCTCTGTTGCAGTCCTGGGCTTTCTCCACTCGTGCACTTTTTCGCGAGCCTGCGCGTCTTGCTTCCCAGTTTGGCCAGGCTCCTTCAAAACTGTAAGCAAGACGCGCAGGCATCCAGTTCGTCCCTCAATAACCTTTCCATACTGAATTACCTAAAGTACGTCAACACATTATACTTCCTTCCCTTTGTACATAATATTAAAAATAAACATAAATCTCTACCACTCAGTAATTCACTCCAGTCCACACGTAACCAAAACCGGTTTTCACCGGATACACCCAGTTAATCATACGGAGAAAAGTCCGCACTTCCGTAGATAGCACCGCGGAAATGCTGCACGCGGCAGATTAAGAAGATGTTTAATTGATTGTAGCAATCAACGGTGAATGTTTTAATGATGGAGAGTTTGTGTGAACGATGGAATCCTTTAGGAAATGAATATTTTATATTATGAACTTAAGATAGACTTAGGCCTGGTCGTAAATGAAAGCAATCATTGAGCCAAAACGTGATCGTTTATAATTAAAACGTACGAAGTTAAAAAATGAAGATGCGTTTATTTGCTTCTAGCAGTGCCCGCGACTTTGTTCGCGTGGAATCAGAATTTATCTAAAACAGAAGTAGCCTAAGTTACTCATTATTACATCAGCTGTCTGCCAGTGAAAGTCCTGTCAAAATCGGTCCAACTGTTCCAGAGATTAGCCGAAACAAACAGACAGACAGACGAAAATTGTAAAAAATATTATTTTGCGTATATACATTCATATGCATGTAGCACGCGGTAATTTTAATATTACAAACAGACACTTCAATTTTATTTATTTGTTGTATAGATAAGGTGCTCAGTAGACCATGGACCATGGTTATTCCTGCCCGGTGGACATGTAATAGTCTCACCGTCACGTATTTGCACGGCCATCTTTATCTATTTGGCAGTTAACGTATTTTGACTATTTCGTTAACATGGAAACGAGGTATACATCGAGGTTAAAATTGGTTAGGTACGTAAACACGTAACCACAGAAACACATGTCATTACCAGTTTATCTCGTTAATAGCTTTCAATTAAAAACAAATAAATATGTTTCACAATCGTTCACTATCACTGAAGTTGACAACTGAACATGTCATTCGATAAATGACTAATTAATAAAACATTTAAACGCTGAACGCTGTGTGGAGCTTTGTTATTGTAGCTCCAGGGGACGTAATTCCAATTTCGGTTTGCATATCCGAATTATTTGGCCCAATGCGGAGACCGTGGAGACAGACTGTGCCATTTGCATCTTCAATAACCAATAACGGAAGTCAAACTTGGGTAACCAATTCGCATAGACTAGACCTACCTGCTTGAAGCTGAGTAAACACAGATATTACATAACAGGAAGCCTGTTTTCTCCAAATTATATTATAGCTAGCCACATTTTACCAGTTATGTTTAGTTCCTATGATTTAAGATGCAACCCTGTGATTATATACATGTAAACTCCACGAATCTCTGGCATGCATCGAAAAACTCAATGACACCACAAGAGCTACGAATAATCCAAGACCTCATGCACAATAACGACGCCGGCAATCATTGTTCAGTACCGAATATATATATCCCTCTTCTAAGTTGCGTTATTGAGTCACATTTTTGGTCCTCTGACCTTACATACGACTGAACATCAGCATGTTTCACGGACCAACAGTAAAAACGTTAATTACACGACTTTAGATGGTACTAACGGCGTTCTTATTACTGTCATTACCTCGTTACAGAGGAAATTAGTTCTAGCGTATTGTACGGTACGTGTAAAAGGCGCAACTATAGTTTTTTTTTGTCTCTTTGTAGTTGCGAAATTAAACTGCTAAACGTTTTAGCAGTGGTTCCTCGTGAAGATGTTCGTCCGGGGATATACGATCACGATACCTATTTCTTGCTGCCATGCAGCGTTGCTGTATGTCGTTGGCAGGGTTGAAGAGACACCATCCCACAAACGCTTACCACGCATTCAAGTACATCATTCTAAACCCCCAACATAGAAATTTTTGATCGGTATTTATATTTTTAATTTATCGATTAATACATTTTGACCGTGTGAAAAATATTTATTCTTATCTACCCAAATAGGAACCATAAAACCGTTCACTTTCCCTTCTCCAAGCGCTTATCTGACCAATTTGACCATATAAAGACCATTTCGAAAGTGCAGGTCACAGACTTGTCTAGTGTCGCTTGCGGGCATGACATGTTTGGGCGAGGTCTTGTTGAGAGGAACTTATTGCTAGCTTAGCTCATCTTGCCTCTTGACGAAGTTAAGAGGTTATGTTAACCAATTTTGACGGTAAGCATGGAATTAGTTATCTGCTATTTGAAGTGATTTCCGAGAAGAAGAAGGAAGTGAGATAGGCCTTTGCTCAGGAAAAAAAATCTTATCTCGATTTTGTAACCCTACGAAAATCCATCACAATCGCCTTTTCCAACCAGCAATTCGTCCAGGTTTTTTTTTTCTGAATATGACTTCCCAAGTACACTCATAACCCACAGCCTCGCTCAACTCAGTCCTCGCTCATCTAGTCACAAACATTGTCCAGCTCAGATCAGTCGTGACTTCGTGACTGGCCCACACCGCTACACGTGGTACCCGGCCGCGCCGCTACATTATTTTATAATAGCTTATTACTGTGCCATTATCACTATAATAAACTGAAAGTAAGGTTGCGTAATGAATTTATTACGGTCGTGTTGCTATTGAAACAACTTTGTAGTAGGAGAGCTCTTTCAGAAAAGAGTTGTCATAGAAGGAAGTTGAATGACAACAATGCACGATCAAAAGGATGATCTTCATTATTATGTCAACGACAATTGCTGTATTGATTTTATCTGTTAAGCAAAATACTTTAGAATGAATGCAGCTGCTATTCATAACAATAGTGATATCTCGTATATAGTCGTAACGTGATACACATAATATGCGTAACATGACCTTTTTGTCGCCGACTGACGAGAAAGCGCACGTAATCTCGCGGAAGAAAGTCACATGCATGCGGGTCTCACATTTAACAAGGTAATTTGGGTTTCAAGAATGTTACTTTACCTATTTTGTAAGTAAGTTGAAGTAGGGGTCAGTAAAACGTTGATATTTGGCCCGATTCCGATGCCCGAAAGGAATATCTTAAAGCCTAATGTAATAAAAATATGTCAGAAAGGACCTTCTGTGTCCCTTAACCTCCTTAACCAAGTTCTGAACCCCGCACAAGAACTTAACAAAACACTCAGCTCTCGAAAGCCTTTAGTCTCTGGCAAACACCTCGGTAGGCTCGGCATTGTTTCAAACGAGAGCCGAGCGGTGAAGTTGAGCCACAGAATAACTTTATACTCCAACCACACAGTAGCTCATTGTGGTATAATTGATGGACTGTTTGACATTGACGTGTGCTCAGGGCTTTCACATGATGATATTGAATGTCAAATGATTTTAATTTTGGTTCCATATCAAAGCTACGGGCTGTGGCTACGGTTTTGATTGGAATTGACTTGAAGTCATAATTATTTATTCATGAAAGATCATCGACCTGAAAATTCTTCTCCTGTTACCTGCTTAGTGTAGATTAGTCGGTTTCTTGAGACACTGTCCCTAAAATAATGTGTCATCTTAGTTTACAAAACATAAAACTGTTATTATTCATCAAATTAGTAATTACAATTAGTAATCAAACTTACAACAAGTACTTATTTTGTTATAGCTGAAGTATCAGCTATAACAAAAGGTTCTCCTTTTGTCTTTCTTTTAATGCTAACATTTATTCCGCTGTAAATAACAGTGGTTTTTACGATGACTGTAAACTTGTGACAGGGATCAAGTAAACTTACGTTACTTTACTGGACACGGTTGTTCTGTGGCATTATAGCAAAGCTTTGGAACGGTTAATGCACGTCCAAGTCGAGGTCAATGGTTTCGGGACTGTGTGTGGCATTGTTAATGGGTGACAAGTGGTTGACGTAGTACGTGTGCAAGCATTTACTGTTTCGGGAGCGCTTCGAATTGAACGGAGCTTGAGGAATTTACTGCTTTTTGGGTCACTTTATTAACACTATAATGGTGCATATGAGAAAAGACCATTTCAGATACTAATCTGCATAGTCCTCATGTAAATTGAGCAATGTCTGGACTTTAAAAGAGTAACAAGTTAACAGAGAACCTCTGAGTTTGTTTCGGCTGTTTCTTCTCAGAGTAGTCAGGTACGAAACACCGGCGCATCTAGCTTAAAAAAAAATGACGTGTAAAAGTGTTTGTAAAAACCTACTTGCAAAATAAACATCATTTATCATTCATTTATCATTTATGAAAAACTTCGCCTCGTGATCACAGAGTCGCTTCCGCGTCCACTACTAGAGGCGGTCGGGTCAACTTCCATAAAACAAAGCGTGTCGTCGTTTACTCGAACTGCTATAATGATGTACAGAAACCGAATGCTTGAAGGTGGTCCGTGAAGAAGTCGCCCAACTTCATCAACACACTATCGGCCCACGAATCTTAATACTGCCGCAGTATCCAGACACTGCTTGACCAGCAGTTCCGTACTCTGTGCCACTACAACGTATTCGTAAACGTTGAGTAGCCGCGCCGGTGTTTATTCAACAAATACAATCCCTTAATTATCGCACAATGCAGTGGCCAAGCCTTAGTCCAACCTATCAAAAATCAACAACGCTCACTTCTATAACAATCGCTCGTTAGCATGAAACGGTCTTGTCTAACCTGTCCAACCATTGTAACGTAGCAGCACTCTAGATGAACAGATCTAACGGTAGCACTAGATCTGCTGCGAATTCCGATTCAACCCTTCCACCTGTTCCGTCTAGTTCCGAACTGCTTTCACTCGAGAGAAAACTGTAATGATTGTTGTACAGTAAGCCGGGAGATGCTGAGCTATCACTTTATTTATTGTAGCATCAAACAAAAGTGCAGCATAATCAGCCTTTAATGTATCCACTAGTGGGACACAGGCGTTCTCTCTATGACAGGGATTGAGCTGTAATCCACCACGCGGTCCCAGTACGTGTCACAAGCGTGAATTCAAATGGCTTTTGTCTTATTGCAATAAAAGTGAAGGAGTATAAAAAATGGTTCTTTGGGGAAGTTGTTTTTTATCATGAGTACAATCATGTGTATCGGTCAATCAATAATCAGCAGTCACCCTATAAATCTCTGCATCGCGTCCAGTGCGCGCAGTGCCTTTCACGTATAATTGGTGATAGCTTTCTACTCTACGGGATAGCTGTCGACTGAGCAGCCAGCGATGCTTTATGTTCGCCTGGTAGATGCCTGGCAGTACTGGGGTACGTAGGCCTGTAGGCTAAACGTTTCAAGATTGCTGCTGCAGATATTCCAAATTATCATAACATACAAAGGACTATTAAGAATTAATTGATATTATTATACTTGCAAAAAGTATGAAAAAAACCCGCACTTAATAAAAATAAAGTTTTTTACAACTTAGTTATGAAACTCGCGATAATACTCTGACCTTGTTACGTATCGTCAGACGCACGTTGTGGTAACTGCGGAAATTGCCCTTACTGCTCCGAAATAAAGACTGTATACTACAAACTGTGTACCATGGACTGGCATTTGACTGTGCCGGAAGAGTTTGTACCTATGTGGGTCATAAATGGATATAATCGAGACCGGTTTGGACCATCGTAGCTTCCGTGGTCAAGTGTGAGATTCTGCTCAATTGTGATTGTAAGATCAAAGGAGACTGTTTGGTTTAAAGGTCAGATGCGTAGTACTCGATCTCGGCGCGTGTATGACTAGTTTAATGAATGTGGACAAAGCGAAACGAGTATGTTATCCTAGTATCTTCCTTCTTGGTAAAAACGTTATGTAGTCAGGTTTTCAGTTCATGAAGAACTGTACTACGAGTTTAGAAAGTCGTATAGTGATGAAAATAGACGGTGTCCGTAGTTAGGGATCTATCATAACGGTATAACGGTGATGGCGTATCAGCATTTCAGCCTCCTTCAGAAGATTAGGGAAGCCTTTTATTTTGTCAACATTCTGCTAAACAATGTCTCCTACAGTGAACCCTTAGAAGCAGTAGATTTGTGTGAAATTATTAGTAAAAAATAGCTACAGAACACACGCTAAGAATTACAGTGAAAAAGGCAGTTTCCCAGTGAAATAGCATGTGATTTCAGTGCTGTGAAAAAATTGTATTCAGTGATTTTAATCAGTGAAGGAAATTTGTGATGCATTAATGTTACTACGATGTGAATATGGCGTTTATCGGACCGAGGAACAGTGCTCCTTTCATCAGGGATAGCCTGCATACACCGGCTTACGAGGTGAGTGAAAACATCCAAATAATTCGAAACTAATCGTAAGGATCATTTGGAGTACTTCCAATTGTCATGATGACACTCTATCTAAATTGCTGAATCACTCTATACCCAATTACAATTTAAATCATAAATCTTGTTAAAACACATAATAATATAAGCAATTTATTTAAAAACAAAAAAACTTGACGAGGCTCAAAATAAATAGACTGAAATTGCTTTATTATTATAATTAATGTAACACCTATTACCAACGCAATGAACGAGGAAACATTAATACTTTTTGTTCGTCAGTAAGAAAAACATCAATCTTGTCATAACTTTATCAAGTGTGTTTGTGGTGCCTTATAAAAACCCATTTAAGGATGAAATGTATAGAAATACACAAGTTGATTTCCTCTGACCGCAGAGATAACGGTCTAAATGGCCCACGAACGAAGCGATGATCATTAAGGCTATAGAAAGAGGAACTGTAGTTCTCTGATCGCTTGCCATCCCTGTCTAGTCCCCTGTAATGGGTGGCCTGCTTCTGTCTGTCAGAGTGAAGCCCGAAGTTGCAGCTGTGAGCACATTATCATCAATTGCCAAGCCAGTTTATCTGCATGCAGCTGAATACCATTATTTTAAATGGAAGGCCTACTATCTGACCCCCAAGACTCATTAACGGGGTATCCAAACAGCCCTCCTTCAAACTTCCGGTATCACTGGAAAGATCGCCAAATCACCTACTTAACACATCGATAGCTTTACAAACAAATTAAATAACTCCGTACGAGTGCGGTTACTTCATAATTACTTAATACACAACACAATGACTTGCCCAACGCTGTCGGTCGTGACTCGAATCTCTTATTAATATAGACGGACTTAATTCATAATCTTGTAATTAAATTCTTTTCACGGTTTGACGCGTCGGTTCGTTTAGGTTGTTGGCGGTAGGAGGCGCTGATGGATGAGGGAGGAGGTTGGAAGAGTGTGGGCTCAGCATCAATTTATTTGCCACCAATTAGCGTTAGTCTGAAATAATCAGCATATAACGTCCTCACTGTAAGTATTCAGATCTCTTGAGTGAAGGCGGTGATCCACCACGCAACGCGGACCTCGTGCTGGGTAGTGGATCAAGTAGTTAGTTTCTGTTGTTCCTGGGCGACGACTCTGGTCTCATTCCAACATCTATGTTTAGCCAACTTCTGTTTAAACCGATATTAGACAGGTTTGTTAAATTATTGGCAGTTGGCGGTGTAAAACCGAATCTTTTTATTTGAAACGTATCGTTTTTAAAAAATAACGGCTAAAAAATTTTCTCTCTACACATACCAAAACACCATTAAATTACCATAGGAATGGGATGAATAGAACCATAAATTGTCGCTGATACCAATAATATGCCGCCTATGTCTGCCAGACACGATATTACGCCATAAGAGGGGAGCCGAATATGACAACCGGTTTTATAGAAACGGAAAGTGATGACAAAATTGAATGGTTGAAATGTAATGATCGACAAGGAAAGTATTCCATTCAGTAGTAAATGGCTGGGCAATGCCGGGATGGCAGGTTGAAGTGTATTAATTGGCGCAAAAGCAGCCTATTCCTTCACGGATTACAGGCGTGATGTTAGGTTATTTAATTGGCTAAAAATGAATACGTAACACGGGTAACACTATTGGGTATTATGTTAGACCCTTGTAAACACTGTGTAGAAATATTTTTTTTCATTACTCATACTCTGAAAGTAGATCTGAAGTTGCCTGAAGAGCGGGTTGAAAGTAATACTTTTCAGCCCTAGGGAGAATCGCTTTCAACTGACAGATGTCAAATTATAAAAAAAAAACTAGTTCTATTTTCACATTTTTATTGAACCATGTTCCAACTTTCTATGCAGCCACGATGTAAAATTGAAATAACTTAAAGTTAAGTATTGATTGAACAATCTATATTTTTTTAATAACTTTATTATAATTTAGTTTAAAAAATTGCTTTAAAATAACATACATAGATTTGGGCAAAATATTTACCATTTTTTCAATGATGAAAATGAAAAATAATGGCTGCATAGCTGGCTGGCCACAGAAAAAAAAAAACAAAATAGGCGGGAAAAGTTGTTGATTTATGTAAAATAAATTTTACGAATTTTTTGCTTTAGCTTATTCATGTTTTTATTTCCTTGTATTCGTAATGAAAAGCACAGTGTTTACCTCGGGTTAAATACTTATTTAGTTCCTCGAACTCCCGTCTCGGGACTAAATAAGTTACTTTCACCTCTAGGGTAACAATGTACTATTGTTTTCTTCTAATACCCATCAGAACGATATAAGTCTTGCTTGTGGTCCTCAAGACATTTTTTTTAACGAAATCCTAGTTCTGCATCTTGTCATGTCCACGAAATAAATATTGTGAGGTTCTAGAAGACCAGGCTGGCATGATATAAAATTTTGCAATACGTCATGAAAGGGTTAAGTAATGAAATGCGATCATAGTATAAACTTTGAAGCTAGATTTGTTTGCGTTTCAAGCTAGCTCATAAAATTACAAACGAACGCTCATACAGAAACGGAAAGCTTGTATCCAACGAAAGTAAAAGACCTTCAGCCCACGCGGAGTTATTCACGATTCTGCCCTTTAGGAGGTCAGCATACCCACTGCTCTAAATAACGGTTTTTGATCGCCTTAATGTCAATACAGCTTGATCTCTGTAATGGAACTTTTATCAACATCAGGTTTGGCGCAGTAAACAGCAGAAATCGTGGCTAAATAATAACAGCCCCACGGGTCGATCTTTAAGGTTATGCCGTGCTTGACGAGGTTGCTCTGTGGATGGGTGATCATAATTACATACCGAGATTCCTCCGTGCCTCGGAAAGCACACAGACAGAAGCACACATTAGACAGTTGTTACGAGTAGTAAGAAGCCAAAAGTCTGACATCCAGTCTTACCAAGGGATATCGTATTACCTAGTTACTGGGTTGTGGAAGTCAGAAAGGCAGTCGCTTCATGTAAAATACTGGTATTCAGCTGCATCCGGTTAGACTGGAAGCCGAAAACACATTTGAAACTGATTGCCCATGTTTTGGATTAGCATATACATTATCCGGGTAAATGAAGTAACCTAGTAAGCGAGTGAAATTATTAGCAATTGCTAGTTAACTCAAAATCCCGTCTGCTTAGAATACTATCTACGTATAGTGCAGTATAGATCGCCTACACTCCACTATCCACACGTGGTTACACAATACTTATGTCATCGATTCTGACCGCTACCTACATTAAAAGTTATATAGTACTTCGAGTATTGTGTTAGAATGAAGTTGTTTATTTAACCAATTATTTGAGATTCATTACTCAAATACGCACACCGATTTGAAAGTAAATAATCACATAGTATTAGTTATATAACTGAACGATGCGACGCAATACATCGGATTTCCTTGAGCTGATGCCCTAATGCCAACCAAGGTTACCGACGTAGCCCGAAGAATTGCCAAACTTAAGTGGCAGTGGGCAGGGCACATTGCTCGCAGAACGGATGGGCGATGGGGCCGAAAAGTTCTGGAATGGCGACCGCGAACCGGAAGACGAAGCGTTGGAAGGCCTCCCACTAGGTGGACCGATGACCTGGTGAAGGTTGCGGGGATCCGCTGGATGCGAAGCGCACGGGACCGGTCAATGTAGCGTCACTTGGGGGAGGCCTATGTCCAGCAGTGGACGTCTTTCGGCTGAAATGATGATGATGATGATGTCCTAATTCCTATTCGAAGTATTTTGTCCTTCTGCTGTCCGTTGAGTTAGAATTTGTTTATAATATTTCATAGTAGAGTATAATATATAACAGTCTTTAAACTATTCAGGATATGTTTCTTCCTGTAAAGTTCTTCGTTCATTTGACATAACGTTTCGTTATGCCCGTCATCGACGATTAACTTGTTCTTAGAAATAGCTTAGAATTTAGTATTCAAGTAATGCTCCAAACAAATCACTATGCAACATAACCGCTCGGCGTAAACCACGCGCATACCATTGCCATATTCGATCGACAAAGTCTAAAGGACATTAGAATTTTGGATTACCTTTGGTAGTTCCACTAGTCCCTGTAAATGCTTCATATGGAAACTAGCTAGTGAATAGGTTAGTCCTACAAGGGGATATCACGACTTTGTGAAACTACACCTACAAATCCTCACAACACGTAAAGTCTGATTTAAAGTCGTTCAATAGACAGCTGTGATCCTCTCTATTGACATCTGCAATTCCTGAGACATCGCAGATGCGTTGCCCTCCTTGGGACGAATTCATGTGTCATGTGCTTGTAAAGACTTAAAACAGGAGCATCCTTTTTTTTCCTGGTTACTCAGTCTAAACCAAAATAATATCCTCCTTTATGCCGCAAACTGGTCTAAACAAGTGACTCGACGTAAACCGCCGACGCGAATACCACTCGCCATATTTGTAAAGCGTTTGTCATAGTCGGTGGAGGTTTGTTTACCACGCTAAAACTAGGTGTTTATTGTAAGTAATGCGTTAGTAATACTTTGAGATAATATTCAAGCCCACTGCTGAATTCCGCCTTCCTAGGTAGATTGTGTGTTACAAATTACTTAGAGACAGTGGTGAATGCCTTTTACTTGATTAAGTTGCTTTGATTGGGTTTAGGAAAGCTAGCATGCTAACAATTTCCATACTCTCTTAGATTAACATAAGAACCAAAGTATATTGTCATGCTACCAGCAGTAGACTTTAACCTTGATCTCCCCCTATACCTGCACTGCAAATGCAGACCAAATCTCCTAACCTAGGTTTAATTATGAATTCCGTGAGCGCGCGGAATGTGCGGCAAGTGTCGAAATGCCTCTCGGAGTCGCGGTACAGTTTCGCCACGCCAACGCACCGCAGCTTGCGCTCTTCGCCCACCATACCAGCTGATGACCTGAGAATGTCGTCTTGACGTCTCTATAGTCCTGTACTCTCTAGCTCCAGTTGGCTTTTATTTGTAGTAGGGCTGTTCAGTACATTTGGATTGAAGATGTTTGATATGTATGATATAAGATTTTTTATTTGCCATGATGTTGTTGTTCGCCCTACCTATTCGACTACGGTAAGTACAATTTGTAGGAGTCTGATATACTTAACTAGTCACCTTCCCCGGTATATGATGTATAATTATCAGCCTCAGAAGTCCTTATACAATTTATGCAATCGCTGCCGCATATCTTTTCCTTATCCATAACTGCGTCATGTCTTCTATTTACTTCCTTCTTAGCCATAAAATCTTTCACATATACCGTCATATCTTTTCTGCATCTGCACCAGAGTATGATGCAACGAGCGTTTTATATTCACAAAGCTAGTCATAATCAGTTTTTTAGAGCACTTATTAAAAAAATTCAGCGCTTGATTAGCAATCATTTCGAGTAATGGCGAAGAAAATTGTTCATTAGTGAAGCTATAGAAAGTAATTTGTAACAGTTATGCCGAGTGCAACCGTGTTGATGTTAATATTAACTTTATTCTGAAGGGGATAGAGTTGAAGGTTCCATGGGTTTGTCTTGGTATTAATGCCTAATTAGACAATAGTACAAAGTACTTCCGAAGGATACGATTTATTGGTTCAAAATCCAAACCAGGAAGACTGTAGGTAGACCCGGAACTGCTGATTGAACCGTAGATTGTTACAGGCATCAGTGATTTGGAAGAAAGTAAATTGTTTGTACTCGTTGCGTTTCTAACATTGGACACCTATAATAACAAGTCCTGTTTATTTGTTTTATCAATACCTGATTGTCTTGCCTTTTAATGGCATCAAATTACCGCTTCGTTGAATCCGCTTAAGTTATCGCCCCGAGTCATTTCATTTAGAACCGGCCGTCAAGGTGTAGCTCTCGACCTATGTCCTGCAGTATACGTCTTTCGACTGTATGATGAATCTGTGACTTACCTACCTATTAAACACAGCTTTATATCCCTGCTCACCAATCTTGGACAAGTATTCTTATAGAGACTTGCTAACTATCGCCTGCGGGCACCACAAATAACCCAGTTGTTTCAATTAGCTTGTAGCGTGGGATTAACGGCTGACATTCGCCGTATATCTTAGAAGATAATAGTAATAACCATTTGTATGGTGAGGACTTATGGCGCAATTTCGGAGGTTTGCTGTTTAAACGCAGAAATTAGACTAGGTCACAAAATGAAAACTTACCTCATCACCATCATCTGCCTAGCCTTTTCCCCAACTATGTTTGGGTCGCTTCCAGTCTAACCGGATGCATCTGAAAAACAGTATTTTCGACTTGTGCATTCCCTTCATACCTGCACCGACCCAGTTTTTTTTTTTTTTTTTTGGGACAGGAGTGGGAAATCCCGACGGACACCTCGACTTTCTCACGACTTGTGAGACAGTCGAGGTAGTGCCGGGCTCGAACCGGCTAAAAACCACTCCTGCCTTGCCAGTGCCCTCTGACATTATCAGAGCCGTTTTGAGCAAATTTAATTTTTTAACTCAATAATTTTTCTTGACTGGTGAACCGACCTAGTTATACTGCAGTTTATACGTTACCCGTTGGTAAGATTGGTTGTTAGACTTTCTGGTTCTTGATTACCCGTTATGACTGGCAAGGTCTAATTCTGGCAGCCGGGACCAACGGCTTTACTTGCTTTCGGAGGCAGGTCCATCCTCGTTCAGCCGAAAAACGGGCATGAAGGAAATGATCGGCAAATCCTATTCCCATCCTATCGCGGTATCGTTAATATACAAGGTGTTGCTTTGCAGCCTCGTCAAATTTAAGGACGTAACTATGCTAATGATTCTCGACCCGAATCAATTATAAAATGGGTAGTTTTTTTTTTCTTTTTACCTGAAATCGGTATCTAAGTGATGAACCACCAGTGTTTTAAACGCAGCCCGTCTGATCCTCCGCGCGTTCACTCATACAAACAATGTCAAAACGTTTATTCGATAATTTCTTATCCCCTAAACCACGTTATGGGGGTTATTAAAAAATACTGACATTTAAGGAATAACATTATTTCAACAATATATATGAAACGTAACGTTGATTGCTATTTAAAAAATACATTACTTTAGGGCTGCAGGCGTTTTATAAAGACCCATTCCAACTCAATCTATCGTACAGAAATAGCAGAACCCACTTATTAATTAGTCAAGTGATTCTCAGAAGAACTGTTTAATCAAGCTAATGCCTTACCCAATGATATAGATCGATCAATTCAGTGAAAGCGAGACCCCTCACTATTAATTTTTATAGAAATGGAAAGTTATTTCTGAGTAATTACTGAGTCAATAGCAGATGGGATGCTTTTTTGCTTGGAAATTAATTTTAAATCTTTATTGGATCTGTAATAAGTGTTAGGTAACTTTTATATTGAGGTGTCTTCTGTATGTATAACTCTGTTTTTCCGATGCCGTGTTTTTCGATGTACGGTAGATAGACGTGATCACCTGACGCCATTTTGATGTCATTAGGTATCGGATGAATTGAAATTTTCACTAATAGAAAGTCAACACACACAACAATCGCATGATATAAAACTCGTATTTTCTTTTGTCTTTCATGGAAATACCTATATACTAACAATAAACATTTCAAAGGTCATGATTTCAAAGGTCATGCTTACCTGTTAAAGACTCTAGGTTTGTTATAACGAAAAAAAAATCATTGAGCAAAAAGTTTTAATAAAACCGCGTGTCATGTAATTACGATGTTTCTACGTCTCTGCCTCCTATCAATAAAGAAAAAAAGCAAAATCGGGAATTCCTCTTACGAGTTCCGCGCGCTGTCAAGGTCGCCTGCATTTGATCCAAGATGGCCGACCGGGCGTCCTTGCTGCGAGAGCGCAAGGATGCACATCACATAACGAGTACCGTAACCACTTTGAAGACTTGTGAGTCAAGGTTAAGAAATCAATAACGTAACATAGGATAATAGATAGAATAAAAACATGTGAATAATTCAGCCTCATTTACAAGTACTTAAATAGTAATCACAGTAAAGCATTTTTTGTAAAACAAAGTGGTTTCTGCCTTGAATAGAAAATGCCTAAGACCCGATTTCAAACGGACAAAGTCTGGTGATATGAAAACTTAGGATGACGGTTTTTCTAGCAAACTTAGACACAAATTGAACTAATGTAAGTACTGGTCCGTTTAGCTCGGTAGAACGCCTACTTTGTTTCTTATTTCTTATGGCATGTGGCAGTATCTTTCTCGAACAAGGATGCAAAACAACACCTTGTATAAACAAGGTGTTGTTTTGCATCCTTGTCAAATTCAAGGAGGTAAAGTCTATGCTAATGATTCTCATCCCGAATCAATAGGAAAATGGGTAGGTATTTTTTTTTTCTAATTTATTTAAATCGGTATGTGTGCACCATCCGTGTTTCAAACGGCCCGTCTGATTTTCGCCTTATAACCGAGCTTTCATACATACAAACAATCTCAAATGTAAACTAAACCACGTTAAGGGGGTTATTCTGAAATACTGACAAATTTAAACAACCAAAAAAATCAGCGTTTATTAATAATTATCGAGGTACTTACCGTAATTTTAATTGTTTATTTATGTCTTTTGTGACATCCTCTTGAATTTTGACGAGGATGCAAAACAACAACTTGTAGTACTGCATAATGTTAATCAGATTAGATTAATCAATATTAAATGAGTTGACTGGTAGAATTTCAAGGAGCTGATTCACGTTGCTATTTATACTCCAAGCTTAACTTGTGTACCTTGTTACTTAGTTGCATCGACAAACATCATCATCATCTATCTGCCCTTGTCACATATTACTTGGGGCCGGCAATATTACATTGTGTATTAAGGGCGGTAAGTAAGGAATTACGATCGAGGCTCTCGTAGAAGCATACAGCTAGGTATACAGCTATGACGGTGTGTAAAAAAAAAAAAATTCCACGTTTTGATACAAAAAACTATCGATTATTTAGATTTTAGAACATTAGTTGAGTATTTAAGTAACATGTAGCGAGATTGAATGAAATTCCTGTTTGGATAACATTTTAAGACAATTTATCAATTGCGTGTAAACTCCTTGCTTGAACTTGACCTGTGTGCTGTGCTGTAAATTAAAAAAAAAATACTTACCGTCCTTGGGTTTTATATGGGACATTACGGCCAAGTTAACCTGTATGTTCTGGAGGTCTACTCTCTTTTAACGTAGTATCGTTTGTGACCCTACTCTATATAATTTGCGGACGCACACAAGAAGTTCGAATTCACAGACAACGAATGTATTGAATGTTATTGTGTGCGTCCGCAAATTATATCGTTCGTTGCCGAAGTTACGTTTCGGAGAAAGAGAGTAGACCTCCTGACACTGTTTACGTGCAAGTGTGGTTAAAAGGTTTTTTTTTTCATTCTCCTCTTTCAACTTAGACGCTATCATTTACTCTTTTTCCTTTCATACCGTTCCTCATACAATCCAACCATCGTTTCCTTGCTCATCCCCTCCCTCTCTATCCATTGTAAAGTACTACTTTCCACCGTTCTGCCGGCATATGAAATTCTATAGGTTCAAAACCAAGTTCCCATGTTTTTAATACATCTCTATAAACTTCACCTCAGTATTGATTTCCTATCGTCTTGCACACAATACTCTCATTTGTTAGATGTACCCCTACGTTTTATCGGCATCTTAATTCGTACCCAAAACTATCCTCACGATACGTGCACATTCCTATGCTTCAGGTGTTACTATGACAATCTACACAATTTGTCTTACTTCTTCTTCAGGCTCAAAACTACCTCTTTGCAAAATTTTCTGTGGTAATTATACAAGGTGTTGTTTTGCATTCTCGTCAAAATTTAGGAGGTTGTCACGAAAGATATAAATAATCAATTAAAATTACGGAACCTAGTTTATTATTAACAAACTCTGATTTTTTTGGTTGTTTAAGTTTGTCAGTATTTCGGAATAACCCCCTTAACGTGGTTTAGGGAACAAGAAATGCTCGAATAAACGTATGAGATTTTTTGTTTGTATGTAAGCGAGGTTATAAGGCGAGGATCAGACGGGCTATGATTAAAACACGGGTGGTCACTTTCCGATTTCCGCAAAAAAGAAAAAAAACGTAAAATTACCAACTAATTTTTTTATTGATTCGGGACGAGAATCATTAGCATAGTTACCTCCTTGAATTTGACGAGGATGCAAAACAACATCTTGTGGATAGATAGAGAACCTTCGAAAAAGTTTGCAGACTCGCTTTCGCATTCATATTAAAAGTGGGATAAAGAGTGGCTGGTGTGATTGAAATATTTTAATAAATTTGGATCAACTACCCAGCCATTTACATGACTGAATTGGTTCGTTGATTAATATTTTTCCAATTGGAGGAGATCAGTAATCTTCTGAATCCACCTGCAAAATAATGCGCTTTTAACAAATGCTTTCATGATCGACGTTATTTAAGTTAGTCACGTATCTATTTGGCGATAGCCAAGCCTGCTGACTGGATCTTCCTTGACAATTCAAGTTCAAACGTTTGGAACTAAAATAGTCCATCCAATATAACTTGACAGTGACCCCAAATCTAATATGGCTACCACCTTCCGCGCCTCCATTTCTTTGTCTTTCTAACGCACATCTTGTTAAACAAAGCTTTATCTAATACAGCCAAGGTTTCCGAGATATTTGCACAACTAGCACGACCTTGCCGCCTTGTATAGTCAAATATTGTCTAATCTAGCTCGTGCCTACGGTTTGGTCTGTATAAACAGAAAGTTTTTAATCCCACCTTACATGCTAAGCTTCTCTTTCGTAAGTTAACAATTTTAACTTACCAAAATTGCTGAAATCCCAAGTTCTAATGTATGACGTGCAACTGATGACTATCAATAAACCCAAGAAATTAAATAAAGGGCGTGGACTGTGTGTAAAATTATGAGGCCACTAGGAAGGGTATGACTGATATGGAGGCTTTTATTTTTAACCCCCGACCAAACACGAGGGGTGTTATAAGTTTGACGTATGTATCTGTGTGTCTGTCTGTGGTATCGTAGCTCCTAAACGGATGAACCGATTTTGATGAAATAGGTTTCATTTGTCAATAATGATGTAGGTTTGTGTAGTGTTATAAATGTTTTTGGTGTAGATAACAGGTTTTTTGGATACATATTTACTTCTTAAACTGCCACAACACCACTACAGTTTTTGAAGTTTCTAAAGAAAAATTATACACCTGAAATTTTTAACTTGACATATGAACGGCGGTGCACTTAAAAATATTGAAACTACAAACAAAAAAAAACTCATGTGTACGAACTTTGTTTACCCAAAGATTAAAACTTTTAAGGTTTATTATAGTACATAATGTAAACAGTTTCGTAACTACTCTGTTTGGCGATACGGCATTGAGCATTAGAGATAAGTTTAGTGTTGTTTGCTTAGAACAGTTTAGGTGTCCGTGGGATGTTGCTATTGCTACCCAAATGAGTTTCTTAGAACATTCTAGAAGTTCTGGAGGTGATTTAAAACTTTCATCATCATCATCTGCTTAGCCTTTTCCCAACTTTGTTGGGATTGGCTTCCAGTGTAACTGGATGCAGCTGAGCAACAGTATATTACATGGAGCGACTGCCTATCTAACCTCCATACTACGCTTACCCCTTGGATGGACTGGTTGTCAGACTTTCGGGTCACTGACTACCTGCCACGACTGTCAAAGATACGACAAATCACAGCCGGGACCTAAATAGACGACAAATGACAGCCGGTACCAATGTACCGGCTGTCATTATCGTCTATTTAGGTCCCGGCAAAGACATGGCTATGGCTAAGACATTGGTCTTAACGTGCTTTCCGAGGCACGGCGGAAATTTGCTATGTAATGGGTTGTCAGTGTTGTCACCCATCCACGCACCAACCTAGGTAAGAACAGCTAAAGTTAAAGATTCTTGTGTAAATGGTAAGCGTAATACCCAGTAATAGAAATATTAACGTTTTATTGAAAAAATCTATATTAAAAACAGAGTTTAAAAGAAAAATACAAACTTTAACTTATTTATTTACTAAAACAATAAATTAATTGTAAAAAATGTTTTTGCAAAATACAAAAACCAATTAGGCCCAACGCGGATTTTAACGCTCATGTCTTTTGGAGGGGGGTAAGAATTTCATGGAGCTGTGTGTACTATGTCCCGGTGTCCTTCAATTAAGTATTAACGTTCTCATTGACCTGTTCCGCATCACTTATTACTATTTTTATATTCTGTTTCTTACAACGATGTGTTCTTTGTTCACAGATAAAATTGGAGAGCGTCCTCGGGCTGACTGTGGGCAGTAATGCGGCTCTAGACTGCGATCCTAACACCGAGCTCGTTGCCTATCCAGCAGGGTGAGTACTCTTTGCCACTTCTATGATAAGAGCTTAATGATGACACCAAGACACTATCCGTGCTAACAAGCTTATGGAAATCAGCACACGTGAAAAACGTCATGTTTTAGAAAATATTTTGAAATTTTTCTTATTCTACTTGAGTGGATAATCCATTTATTTGTTATCCATTATTTAAAATCTATTAACACAAGACATAAAGATAAGTCTACTTTGAGCGAATTTCCATAAGAAACGGTTTCTGAAACTGTCTTCACTTTACGCCTTCTTGGTTGCATAGGCGCTAAGCATTCTCCGATTAGGCCTTAAACATTATCAAAACACAGGTAAATCGTTGTTTGTTCGACCAGTTCTATCAGCATAATAAACCAGCCCACACAAGGCGTTATCTGATTATGAATTTAAACTAGTAAAAAACTTTTCATAGGCTTGATCAAGTTGTAGTGGGTCAAGGTTACAAAGCTCTTCGTTAATCTGCCCGTTTCTTATGGCTGCAACCTTTTGCGTTTAAGGATGTAACCTGACCTTACTTAATATTTGACACACTCTTATCATCAACATCTTCAGCCTATAATGTTCCCACTGCTGGGACACAGGCCTCCTCTCTATGAGAGGGTGTGGGCTGTAATCAACCACGCGGGCACAGTGCGAGTTGGTTGATGTCACATGTCTTCGAATTTTTTGTCCTTGGACATGCCGGTTTCCTCACGATGTTTTATTTCACCGTCTTATATTAAGAGAATAATCCTCTTTTTACTCGACTGAGGAGGGTAATGTGCTTATCAGCCTTTTTTAGTGCAAAACATATTTTGCATGAATCTAAATGAATGGCTAAATAAAATCGTACTGTGAGATTCTCAAAGTTCTGCTCAGCAACGATTTGAAATTCTAATTTTGCAATAATATTTAAGTGTTTTAGTTAAAATTACATAAAATTAGTATCGCATTGGATCGCAGATCTGTAATGATAGTTTTAGGTAAGATTTGTATAAATAAATAAAGCAATTAAAAATCGCTAAATATCCCTGTTACACTCGGGCTAAAACATTGACCTTGTCAATTCTTACCTTTTTACCTCAAGTCGTGAAAAATGGTAATGTCTGACGAATTCTGCCGATGGAATCTCTAAAATGGTGTCTCTTGCCACAGTTTGTATGATCTCCGCTGACATTTAGCTAACCGACCCGTTTTCACGCTGAACTGCATTCAATTTTCCGGTCACCTCGCGCCCTCTGGCGGTTGCTAACGGAATCACAGCTGCGGCTAAATCTGGCGGTTTAATGGTCACTCTGACTTGGTAATAGCCTATTTTCAAGGAGGGCGGAAATTAGCAAGACGGTTTTGAATTATTTGATAACGTGCACCTTTCCTGATGAGTGGTGTTGTACTTTTCGCGGTCCATTTGTAGATGCTTGCTCGCTCTCTGATACAGCTGTTTTTGGGTGAAATCATAGGCACGAGAGAGTAATTCCAAGATTAGCAACAGCATCAGTAACGCTTTAACCACCACCAGTATCCTAAATTTTATAAGTGATAAACGCTAATCTAACTTCAGTTGAAATTTTGTTCCGCCGATTCAATCCGATCTCGGAATCGGTGGAGACAACCTAAAATATGGTTCATAGAGATCATCCAGACATTTTGACCTTTCCTTTATAATGTGAAATCTCCAATATTTTCTCTTGCAATAATATTAAATTGATGCGGCATTTTTGTAGAGAAGCCTCAGCTGTTTGTACATAAACTAGGCAAAAGCAATTTCCTTAAAATACTTCACTGCGTCACTTCGTATCGGAAATAGCTATAAATTGGCCAAGTAGGAGTGCAGCTGTGGTATGAGGGTTCTGTGTAGAAGTAGTTGTAAACTTTTCGTCATTATGAAAATGAGTCATTTAAAAACTGCCTTCTTGATGATTTAAAACATGCTATGACTCTGGAATTCTTTGGAAGGAGACATAATCCATGTTACACATAAATTAAGTCTCTTGTAATAGAGGATGAGCTTATTGCCTGAATTCGGGATGCATACAGAATCCGAAAGCTGAGTAATTCGACTGATAACACTTTGCCTATAAACTGGGGTCAAACTCAGAATCTCATGCTTTTACAAGTCACCTCTATGAAAATGAATGAATAAACTTAGCGATGAAATGACCTAGGCTCGCTTTTCCATTTTTATCACGGAACACTGAAAATCTAAATCTAATATTGCGCGCTATTTCAGCCTAGTGACCTTTACAAGTTTTAATGTGTGCACTGGACTATGAAGTAGATCAAATATTGACCAGATATTGCATATTGAGTGATTTTAGCTCGAATATAATGCAGTAGTGCAGTGCAGGTGGTATTCTGTAGTTTCTACCTACCGCGAACCGAAGATCTAGTGAAGGTCAGAGGAATCGGCTGGATTCGAGATGCCATGGATATTAGTTGGGCTCCCTTAATCAACATCCTTTGCTTCTCGAATCCCAGGCCTCTGCCTATGCCTCAGAAAAACATCTCTCGGCTGTATCGTGAATTGATGATGGTATGGGGCAGGCAGAAGCTATAGAACGCCACGTCGGATGCTTCGATCCTTACTGCTTTTGCTCCGTCATCGTTCATCCACCTGGAACGACGGAATTATCCTGTTGTTATATTTGTTACAGTCAAAACTGTTAACCGGTTAAAACCGCTTTTGTCCGGAGTCAGTCAAAACCCTTATCAAGTTAAATGGCGTTTTCTCTATTAAAAATATTTTGTTTAAGAACGCCTCAGAAATTATGTAGAATTACTGTATCACGATGTTTTTCAAAGGGTCCAAAAAAAAACCTAACAAATGTTAGTTATTGTTAAAATAGTTTTAACCGGTCAAAAGTAGTTATGACTAATTAAAAGTTTTGACTGTGACATATTCTCATAATAAACGCGCTCTTATTGCGTACGTAATGAAGAATGGTTCGATTACAAGTATTGATATTACACGTGCGAATCCTGCGCATAATCATGACGCAAGATCCCGTTTTGTGCCACTGTATGGATCATCTTACGCGCGTCAGAATCTTACGCGCGTCTTGAACTGTCATTATAGCACTTATTGCTACGGAATAAAGACGATGTTAATGTGAACTTGAAACTGAGGACGTGAGCCAATGAGAATATGACATCGGTGACGTCACACATGTCATGTGTATTACCTGAGGAGTTCACTCAGAGATGGATAGTTACTTATACGCTATACCTTGTTCGTATTATAGGAGAAGAGCCTATATTTCCATCCACCGGGTGCAACTCCAAGCTGTTACTAAACCAACAAGCTAATGCAATTTATTCTCCATAAATAACGGAGTAGCCAGACGGCAGACATCCCCGCGGCGCGCGGCTAGCTAATAAAGGTGATTGCACACCGTATCGATCTAAGGGTGCGGCCACACCGCCTCGCCCCGCACAGCAACGGTTTACCCTTGAGCATTATTATTACTTATTACTGAGGTTCCTATTAATAATGGGTTTAGGGGATTTCTTTTTATTTATAGGTTACCTTCTACTTTTTTTTAGATTTACATTTCTCTCTCGCTTGTAGGTAAAAGTCAGGGAAATAGAAGGAAATCTTAACATATACCAATATTAGAAAGCCACTATTTCTTCTAAGAGCACATTGTCCAACCTGGGTAATGAACTACGATACCTAGGCCTGGCAAAGCGAATTTCTCTTTGCCTGGATTTTGAATTTGAGCCGGGTTGTTGGCAGATAATTATGCCAAGCAAAAGTAGTTAACACTACACCATCTCTGGCTACCCCTCCGCGGAATACAAGCGTGATGTAAAATTATTTTATTTGTTGTAGGTAGTTAAACTTGAAATTAACCGTGACCATACATGTGAACACACGAATGTCCGATCCTCATGATAAATACATGTTACATACTTCACTTGCGTGTGAATCACTCGCGTGTCTATGACTGTCTATTTACGCATATACATGGTAGTTAGTACTATACTAGACACGCCTTTTTAACTTCATAGATAGACTATTACATACCATGAAGTTAGCCTGTAATGCTCTCCCTGGGATACAGGCCTCCCCTCTTCTCTGGTCTTCAGATTTTCTGTTCTTCGCGGTGTTTTAAAACATCGTGTCACCGTTTTGAAACGGAGTTAAATAAGTACCCAAGGTAGAAAACAAATCTTAATGCCTAAGAAAAATCTAAAAAAAGAAAAATTGATAAAGTTGAAGACTTTAAAAAGAAAGATTTTCGATTAGCGAGCCCGAGAAACTTTGACAGCTTATAAACTTGTACGTTTTAATGGATTTAGTTTTTTATATTACTTTTATAGCTAAGCCAACGCGGTAGCTCGAACCTATGTTGTGTTGAAATTGTAAAAGTTTAGATACTACGCAGTGAACTGTCCAGGGTGCGCCAGACATGTGTATAAAACTTGCTAGTAGGCTTCTTTATTACACCTACTACAAAATGTCATGCCTCGTTCCTCGAACAGATAGACAGGCGTGTTTAGTACATCGTTATTTTGCCAGTTATGTTGAAATCCCGTGTAATAGAGGCCGACCCTATTGGCAATAACGGCAGACAAACAAATCGAGATTCCTGGCCCCCTATTCACTTTCGTAATGCCAAAACAAGATAGACATACGACTTGTCGAATCGAAATCGAATCGTTTGTGAATACGGGAGCTGATAGATAACCCAACAACATTGCCCGACTTGGGGCACACCACCCAGACCAACCATCGAAATTGTCAATAAAATTTGTGTAACAGAATTGTACATCCAATACCAAGCTCATTAATATTTCTAGAAGGTCGAACTGTATAATCTCATTAAAGAGTCAGATTACCGTCTGGACGTGGCTCGGTCAAGTGAGAACCGTCCAGCCGGTGCAACGACCCCGGTCAACTGTACCGCTTCCGTTTCCGCGTAGCTTCCCGATTCTAATGTCGAAGTGACGGTGATTAGCTGAGACGGAGTTGATGTATCGTATCTCGGTGTCTTATTATGGATAAGTAATACTTAATTATAACATAAAACACACTACAGAAACGTAGGGTGCGTAGTTTTCGCTACCGGCGGCGTGTATGACCAGATTTATGAACGTGGACGAAGCAAAAAGATCTTAGTTGGTGGCTTTCCGTAGTTTCTGCCTTCCCCTATGAGGATATAAACACGACTTCTCTAAGATGTATGCCCGTATTCTCTAAGGTGGACGAGGTATATTGGTTCACCAAATGTTCGACTTAACTCTCATGTAAATCAGGCTTGCGTTAGGAAACCAGCCTATTGCTATTTCCCTATTGCCCTGAAACAATTCCTAAAAATTATAACTCCAGATAGAAAACCCAGTAATACTTTTCCCGACCCGAGCCTAAATACCCATGCTCGACAGTCCTGACCATGGAGGAGGTACCTGTCTACCTAACATCTAAGTAAACATGTCGAACTAGTCACGTAGTAAGGCGTGCCGCACACTACGCGTCGCGGCCGTGAGAAAGGCCGCGTGCTCACCACACGCTAATCATACCAATAGGACCACCTAGCGTAGAAGTGCTATAGTGATGAATTAAGACGGATTTTTATTATTGTTCAACTCCGTCATGGTGAAACTTTGCAGATGTAATGATCTGTGTGAAGTTTGTCAGGTTTGTGTTTTTGATTCAAAACCCAACACAAGCTACTGCTAATGAGCTGTAGGGAACGCAGGAATGAAGTTAAGAAAAAAAAAAAATGATGATTATTTTTAAGAATGACGTATAGACCTATAAGTTTGATTGCAGGCGGACAACTCAGTTCAGCTTTGTTTTTAATGATATATATTTTAATGATCCCTTTTAGTTTAGTTCCCTTCAAAATGGTTGAGTTGAATGATGGCTGATACATGCGTCATGTTCGTGAACGGGCGCTTTCAGTTGTGACTGGTCATCTCTTAGCTGCCACGGTTTATTTTAATTACTTTATTTTTAATTACTGATTTAATCTTTTACTCTGGACGCTCTTAACTTGCCCGTATTTTTACATTGTTCTCACATATTTGTAATTCTTAACATGAATGATGTAACCAAGATTTTGTAACATATTTTGATTTAAAAGAGTGTCCATGGAGTTTCTTGCCCGTTCTTCTCCATAGAGATCTACGCTACGGAATGGGCAACTACAGTACTTTCACAAGTTATTATGCCTTGTGACTGGGACTGTAGCTTCGCGTTTTATTTTGTTTTTTTGACTTTCAAAAGTGCCTGTAATGGTCTAATTGAAATAAATGCTTTGACTTTGACTTTGATAGTAAGCGGTGGCGGCCACTTATCAAGGAAAACATCGGACCATCGTTGGTTGGTCAGCTTATTAAGTTCCCGCTGCTGGGACACAGTATAGGCCTCCTCTCTATGAAAGGGAATGGACTGTACTGTAATCCTCCACGCGGTTCTAATTCTGGTTGGTAGATGTCACATGACTGTCTTCCGTTTGTTAGCCATTTAGTAATTTGTTCGTTCAATCAATTAGTTTTCTGACAGGTATTGTTGCTTGCATTAAGTAATACTGTGATATGGATCGGGGTTGGTGTGCAGTTAAGGTGCGGCTCACAGGGAAGGGCCACCCCATGCAAATTAAGAAATAAAAAACTACGATAAACGTGAGGGTTCCCCTACCCCTAAATGTACTCGTAAGTTTCTTGTTAATTAATGAACTTTGTCATTCCCTAGAGTAGAGACTGGCATCGGGTGAATAAACCGTACCTGTCTTGCTAGCATGGGCCACTCCTGGGTTCCTCCTTTTAGGTTTTTCTCCAGGCTTAAGCTGGTAATCGTACTAATAGTTTATATGTGAATGTGAGTTTGTTGGTCCCGCCTTCATGCCTGAACGATTATCTTTTTATCCCAGAAACTGTTCCTGTTGAAAATTTCTAAACTCCACGCAATCTGAGCTGCGAGCAACTCCTAGTGATGATACACCGTTGACTTTAGTTTTAGACACTTAGACACGTATTTTTTGTTTTATCAAAATATCAAAAAATTACTTAGTTAGAACTCATTAAAGTTGGAGAGTGGGGGCTTACTACGTCACAAGTGGGTATAAAACTTACCTACATGTGACGTCATGCGCCATTTCAACTCAATATATCTCCGTAATTTTATGACCACGTGAAAAAAGAAAAAATACGTGTCCAATACTTTTCAATAAACTACCCGACGGACAAAGAAAAAAAAAATAGGAGTATCCCCTATTCGCAAGACCAACCATAGCATTATCTGTTTTATTGGCCGTATGAACTCAATCAACTATATCGCAGCCCACAGCTGGACATAGACCTCACCCCAGCTGCGCCACAACACTGCCCTCCGCCTTCCGCATTTAGTGGACCCTGATACCTCTGGCAAGCAATAGAAACCTTGTTTTATTATGATTCCTATTACAATCGCTTCTGCTTGTTACTATAGCAGCTCTCTGCCCTTCTCTCCACTCCTGTTAACTGAATAACAAACATTAGCCCACGCGGTGCGGGACAGGCCTTATTGTCAGCGAGTAGCAAATACAACTTCTTCAAGAGGCTGTATCTTTTCTAGTGATTGCAAGCGTTACTGCTAAGCTTGGGGTCCGAGATGTAGACTATGAAGTTACAGTAGGCCACACGTAAGTGGTAACAAAATCTGTTGACAAGCTGACCTCTAATGCGATTGAAACTCCATTCTATACTAGGCCAGCTCAAGGTGTTACCATCAATGTGCAGTCCACAGCACATCTGCGCAGCCCTTAGGCCAATACAGGCGTGACGTTACGTAAGTTGCTGTTGCTTATCAGCGTAGAAGCTTCGCTTTCCGTTCGCGCTTGCTGACAGGCAAAAACGCAAACCCACGTGACTATGAAGTTATTGATATAAAGCCAACCTCTCACTGCCCGCGCGTTTCGTCATATGTATATCTTGTTTTATACTAAGTCCATGAATGTGCATCACATTGTAAGCGAGCCTATTCCATATGATCTGACCAAATTCTGGCTTCCTGGCTGCTTATTCATCATCATGATCATCAATGTTCCCACTGCTGGGACATAGGCCGCCTCTCTATGAGAAGGAGTGGGCTGTATTCCACCACGCGGGCCCAGTGCGGGCTGTTAGATGTCACATGTCTTCGAACGCTTGGCGCAGTGGTGGAGCGATTGACTGCTGCGCTACGTGTCGCGGGTTCGATCCCCGCACCGAAAAAATATTGGTATATCCTACAGGTAGTTGTTCCGGGTCTGGCAGTTTGTGTATGTGAGTTTAAATGTTTATAAAGGCACCCACGACACAGGAGAAATTCCTAGTGTGGGGAAACGTATAAAAATAAAAAATAAACTGCCGAATTCCGGTATCCGGAGTGTACCGGACGGTACACTCGGTTAGCCCGCACCTCAAGCCAGGCATCCTTCCGTAGTTAGTTTTACTTGCAGAACCACATCATAATCTTTGTTGAGTTTGACTCAAAATCCATCGACAACAGCCGGTTCGTTTCGAGGATGCGTATTTTTGGTGTTCTACCTAAGTGGGATACCTCAGGCATTCGGTGGGACTGATGTGGCACTAGTTGTTCTTTTTAAATTTTATCTCTCTCATGAAGATTGTCGATAATTTCGCCGAGTGGGCTCTCTTTCGCATCGCCGCACCAACTAATCCTTATACCGTTAAACTTAAACGCAACTTCTCCGCTGTCTATGCTACCTCGCCGTAACTAATACGATTCCGCCCGCGTATTCTGTCCGTCTGATTATGGCAATCCGATGAATGGAATATTTTCCAGTGGTAATCCTATGCTAATGCAGGGATACAAGTATTGTGTGTCTGTTCACGTTTTAGACGACTTACAAGTAGTATCAGTTTTTATGTGAAAGGTTTTTTTAAACTTTGTCCTACTGCCGTGGGTGTGAACAGGTACATACACATGCATGAATAAATTCAGATTTTTTTCGATGGGTCTGGGTAAAAACTTTCCAACGCGATCTGCTGTGATCCTTAAATATTCCTTTCGCCTCAGCCACGTTCATTCATCTGAACTTACAACGCGTACGCCGGTTTCGATTACTACGCATTTGACCTTACTGAAGTAAACGTCATTAGTTACAGTTAGGATCAAGCGCTAAGTGAATGGGTGCTGACCTGAATTGTGTAATTTTATGAGCATTGTCCCTCTGCTGGGTGAAGGTCTGATCTACTCTTGTTCGACCTCTCTCGGTCCTGATTTGCCAAAGATCATCATCATCTGCGTAGCCTTTTCCCAAACTTTCTTGGGGTCGGCTTCCAGTCTAACCGGATCCAGCGGAGAACCAGTATTTTACATGAAGCGACTGCCTATCTGACCTCCACAACCCAGTAACTGGGTAATACGATACCCGTCGGTAAGACTGGATGTCAGACTTTTGGGTTCTGACTACTCGTAACAACTGTCAAAGATCTGCAAATGACAGCCGGGACCAACGACTTAATGTGCTTTCCGAGGCACGGAGGAAACTGGGTATGTAATCATGGCCACCCATCCACGGAGCACTTTCGGCAAGCACGGCTTAACCTTAATAATCGACCCGTGCGGCTGTTTTTATTTAGCCACGAGGTCCTCTAGAGTTGCCAAAGACCAACGTTTGTTAAAGCAGATAGTCCAACTGATCTCTCTATCCGATCTTGTGCTACTTTGAATGTAGTACTGGAGCTTTACGTTTCATGATCTTTACTTTGATTAAAGTTGGTTTTGAGTTGTTGCGCTGTACCGTACAGTGACCATTAGTCGTATCGGTTTACTTTTCTTTTCAAACAGGTGTCGGGTCCTCGGAAAGGCCATAATATCGGAACTTCTAAATCCTGGCTTTGATTAAAAAAGTTTAGGTTGCGTCGTTATAATTTATGTTAAGGGTGTGTGGTAATCGAAATAAACATACTTAAATAGACGATTTGTTTTCTCAATTCGTTGTTTTAATTTGTGGGGAATGCTCGAAATTTCAGCTTTTCTTAGTAATACGTTTTTGCAGGCTAATTGCAGGTTGTATAGTATATTAGCCTATGCCCGCGGCTTCGCACGCGTAGAGTTCGATCACTGTCCCACGGGATTGTATTATCGGGATAAAAATTATCCTATGTGTTAATCCGGGTTATAAACTGCCCCTGTACCAAATTTCATCCAAATCCGTTCAGTAGTTTTCGCGTGAAAGAGTAACAAACATCCATCCATCCATACTTACAAACTATCGCGTTTATATTATTGGTAGGATTGATCACGATTTAATTCTCGAAACTCGATTTCGCCTGGCATAAAACGATGAATGAGGTCTACTTTGGAACGATCTTACCCAAAAGATAGCCTTCACTCGCTTTGAAGGTGGACTCATTATACCAAGTTTGCAGGGAACACAGACTAGCATGTAGCAGGGAGTTCCACACTGTTATAAATAGTTTTTCTTTCCAATTCCAGATGTACAGTAGTCCTGTACAACGTGCGGAAGAACAGGCAGTCGCACGTGCTGAACGCGTGTCGCAAGAGCGTAACATGTGTCGCCTTCTCCCCCGACGGCCGCTACCTGGCCACGGGCGAATGCGGCCACGCGCCCGCTGTCAGAGTGTGGGACTTACAGGTGGGTTGGCGACTTGGCATACATGCAGTATGTACCATACATGAGCAGTTCTACATTAGATCCGTTGATAAGCTTGGCAGTGGCACTCGAACTTGGGTGTAGAAGTAGAAGTGCTGTCACGTCAGTCAGTTTTGAGCTTCTTTTTATCTCTTCTTCTTTATCGTGCTTAACCTGATGTCGTGAGTTTTTAGCTCGCCTATGGAAATCTTACTTGGCTTTACATGTTGTCGAGAAATGTTTCTCAGACATGCGGTGAAGGGAAACATCGAGAGTTTTGAGCTAAAGAAATAATACTTTATCTAATCCAGGTCTTCTGGATTGTTAAAGCACAAAATATTTTCATGAAATTCTTAACACGGCCATACTAACGAACTATTCGTTAGTTCAGCATTCTAACGAACTACTAGCGCCACCTAGTAGCAAGTAGCAACAAATTGCGGCATCAGAACAGTAACGCCATCTATCAGCGAAATGCGAATAGTATGGACTTAAGACTGTTTGTTTACCTTCACATGTGTTTTGATTTAACTTGTCGATTTTTCTAACGTTTTCTTTTCAATTTTCAGGATCCTTCAGCGTCCGGGGCGGTGCAAATAGGAGAGTTTATAGGTCACACGCATGGCGTTAGTTGTGTGGTAAGTTGAAATTATCTTTCATCATCATCATCAGCCTATAATGTTCCCACTGCTGGGAAACAGGCCTCCTCTCTTAGAGAGGGAGTGGGCTTTTAATCCACCACGCGGGCCCAGTGCGGGTTGGTAGATGTCACATGTCTTCGAATTTTTAGTTCTAGGACATGCCGGTTTCCTCACGATGTTTTCCTTCACCGTTTTTGAGGGCAGCGGTGATGAAATAAATTACACAAAGTAATGCCCTAAGAAATTAACTTTATGCTTTCTTAAATCATATTATTTGAAAGCTCCAACCACCTGCTTGGCACTAATTTCAATAAAATGTCATCAGAAAGAGATGTAATCGGAGCTTGTCTTGTTAAACAAACAACCATTCTCCAATAACCAATTTGGGATTTTTGAAAATACTGTCATAAGATGCCTCATTTTTCTAATTGAACAAATAAATTGTTCAGTTTACTCTCCTGTATAGTTCAAAAGTGCCAAATGGACATAGAAATTGTGAATATGTGTTCACCTATCCCCATCTTCAGTCTATTTTTAAAACCACTTTTAGTTCCACTTATCATGTGAAAATTACACCATCAAAGTAAACAAGACCAGCACATTCAAGCTGCGTTCAGTAGCTGACATCGTCACCATTGTGGCCAGTCAGTCAGTTTTAAGATTCCATAATGGAATCTTAAAACTGACGGACTTTTGAACGCAGTTTAGACGTGCTGATCTTGTTCACTGTTCTGGTTTAAGTATTCGTTTATTTTTGTTGCAGGCGTTTTCAACGTCATCGAAGTACTTGGTGTCGATAGGCTCGCAGCATGACATGATCGTCAACGTTTGGGACTGGCGCGCCAACCTGAAGCTGGCTAGTAATAAGGTAATTATGAACATAAACATCACGCCTATAATCTCTGTAAGGTTAGACAGAGATGAAACCAATAGTAAACTGGTGTGTCGGTAGGAATAAAACAACCGTCTCGCTCGCTAGCTAGTTTAATACTGAATGTCCACGCACCGCGCAGCACGGCTCTGCGTACGCGCGATGTGCGTAGGTACACATTATAATAAAAGATACAGTACAAACAGTTCATCCCTCCAACATTAATTTGGGAACCTGTAACAATACAAAATCTTCCTCACTACATAATACAATTATTTACCATAATAAAACATTCATTTTCAAAGCTTAATTACCTAAAAATATTTCCTATAACAAACAGTTTTTCGGAGTCTCTTAGAGCGCTCAACCGGGGTAGTGTTTACAATACTTGACTTAGCGTGCTCATTTGAAACGGAACATTGTTCAACTGGTTGAGTCTCTTCATCCATCACCTCGCAAGCCTCCGCCCACTCGTCATTGTCGGTATCCCTCTGTTCCATTACTTTATCATGACCATATTCTACGGTGCCAGACGCGGCGCGCAACTCTCTCTCCTCCTCAGCACTAGCTGACGGAAACGAAAAAGGTGCCAGCGGCGCCGGCTTCGCGGAGGATTGTACATCGGGTTCCGTCGTAGGGAGCGGGGACCGCGGCGGCGGCGGTGCGTTCAGCGCCGGCACTCGGTCGCACAGTACCGAGCTGTCGACGCTGGACGTTCTTCCACTAACATCTACATCAGTATCTTTGCTCGAATTAGTATACTTCCTCATCTGATCTATGTGTCTATTACAACTAGTTCCGTAATCCTTAAAATAAATTTCAAACATTCTTGTACCTATAATCTTTTTTACAATACCTATACTCCAAATACTTTTCCTTGCGATAAACCACTTAGCCCATACAGTCTCACCTATTTGAAAACATCTGTTACATTTTAATGCCGATTGTTCGGTGCCCTTATCAATAGATTTAGCCTGTGGTAGAATTAAATCTAATCTGCATCTTAAATTACGACCAAACATTAACATCGCCGGGGTCACGCCAGTGGCGCAGTGAATAGTGTTCCTAAAATTAAATAAAAAACTCTGTAGTTTTTCATGGATATCTTTTTGACTCCCACCCTCTGCTAATATACATTTAATCATCTTTTTACATGTTTTTACTGAGTTTTCCGCCTGCCCGTTGCTGGCTGGGTGATAAATAGGCGAGTTAAGGTATTCAATACCATTTACTTGGCAAAAGGTATGAAATTCTGATGAACTAATTTTCACATCATTATCTGATACAATAACATTAGGCACACCGAACCTACAAAACATACCTGTACGGTTTACGTACACACCGTCAAGCTGCAAACGCAGCAACCTACTTTCCTCTTTCGTATTTAAAACAATGTTTAATATAATTTTAAGTTAGTTGACAAATTACATACTTACGCGAACACCGCGGATTAGCATCCAACCTACTTTTACTTAGTTGTGATCGGTTCTCTAATAAACTTTTAGTGCTACCAAATCTGTGTGTGTTTACGTCAACTCACCTAACTCCAAGTACTTACTTAGTTACTTGCTACTTCTTACTTAAACTGCAAGTGTAAGGTGCCAACTACTACGGAACCTTACATTTAATGGTCCTTCGAGTATTTCACGGTTTGGGGTAATTGTATCTCTTGAAAACGACAGCGAATCGGCTTGGCTGGCCTTCCACAAGCGGATCTCACCAGTCAAGTTGAGAAAGCGCGCATATTCGTAGAAAGAGTGCAAGAGCTCTGAGCAATCAACGAAGAGGGGATACCTTGGAACTTCTTCGTGAATCAAGCGGAAAAACAAGACTCAACTTCGTCAACAAGACAACTACTACTACCACGGCTACTACTGCTACTACGACTACTACTACTACTACAGCTTTCGGACTGCGACGTGAACTGCGGGTAATCCAAAGCCTACAAGCTAGAAGGCACTAAACTACGTGTTCTTCAATACCTACTTTACTACTACATCCTACTACTACTACTACTTCTAATCTACTACTACCACTACTTAGGTTGCTACTTACTTACGTTCGATTAACTAATCGATTACATCAAGATGAGCGAAATCATTACACAGAACGAAGTCTTCGAGTCAATCAGACGTCTCTGTGCTAACTACCAAAAGGACAGCGCGTCTCGAAAAGGAAAGGAGTACTTGACTCAAAGGTTAGTGTCATTGGAAAATTACTGGCAAGACTTTAACAATAGACACAATGTACTACTTGAACGAGAGGACAAAGGAATCCAATACTTCACTGGTAACGTCTATGAAAAGACAAAACATATGTACGAATCCACCAGGGCTGATATACTGCAGCGGTTGTTAGGCTGCGAAAGCAAACAGGCTGAAGTTGTCATCCCGCATCCTACGGGAGTAGATACTAAGACCAAAGAACTACTGGATCGACAGGAATGTCACATTAAAGCACTTGATCGGGCAATGTCCAAAATAGAAATTGACTCCATTAGCGAAAAATGGGAGTTAGAGGATCACCTAAGCATCCTGAAAACCAAGTGGGACACTGTAGAAAAATGTCACTGGGAGCTTGAAGCAATTTTGAAAGGTTCAAACGAGGTATACAACGACTTGTTTGGCAACAAAGAACGCCAATACGATGTTATAAAAAGATCCCTCAATTTGAAACTATGGACAAGCGCTAATTACCAAAACGTTGCACCTAGGATACAACTACCAGAATTCACTGGAAGCTACAGTCAGTGGATTACGTTCAAGGATATGTTTCTGGAAACAATTCACAACAATGCAAACTCGTCGAAAGCGCAGAAAATGCAACACTTAAAATCAAAGCTTAAAGGAGAGCCCGAACGATTAGTTCAACATTTGGTCGGCGCTGAAAACTATGAAACTTGTTGGGATATTCTTGTTCAGCGATACGACAACAAAAGACTCCAATTTGCGAACTTGATGAATACTTTGATGCAGTTACCATCCATCCGACAGGCTGAGGCTGCTGTCTTGAAGAAAATGCATGACGTAATCAACGAATGCATGAATGGCCTACAAAACATCGGCCTCAATACAGCAAGCTGGGATCCAATAATCGTGTACTTGATGGCACAGAAGTTGGACTCAACATCTTATACTGAATATACTAGGGAATTAAAGCATCCAAAAGAAGTCCCGGAGCTGGGAGAATTTTTGGGGTTCCTGGAGACTAAATTCATGGCTTTAGAAGCAGCAAAAGTTTACCAAAAAGATGCATCAAACCAACACAAACAAACATTCAGCAACCAAACGAAATTCCACTTCAAGAAACCATCATATGAACAACACAGAAAGGAGGCATCAAGAATATACCATGCGTCATTCGGGAAATGCCTTCTGTGCCACGGATTTCACGTGATCATGCAGTGTCCAAAGTTCATTGGAATGGACACACGGCAAAGAAATGACACAGTAAGGAATTTGCAAATATGCAAAAACTGTTTGTATAAGCACATCGACACAGAATGCACATCAAACAAAACTTGCAAAGAGTGCAAAAAACCACATCATACGATGTTACACTACTCATCGCAAAATCTGTCACCAAGTTCCAATATGAACAATATGGGTCAACGCTCTCAACAACGGGGGCAGCAACCTACAACATCAACCAATCAACATAGTTCAAACCATTTATCAAACAACTACATTATGGAAATTCTACTAACCACAGTGGAACTACAAGTTAGAACTTCAACAGGAGACTTTATAACGTTGCGAGCTTTACTTGACCAAGGTTCACAAGTAAACCTCATCACGGAGAACGCAGCTCAACGACTAAAACTACCTAGAAAAAGGATGAACGCTACGATCTCCGGCGTGGGTACTATTTCGGGAGACTGTAAAGGACGACTAGAATTGGAGTGTAAATCACGATGCACTGACTTCGCATTTTCAGTAAGCACTCTAATAATGAAAAGGATCACAAACAACTTACCCAACAAAACATTTAAAAAAGAAAACTGGCCTCAACTACAAGGTCTGAAACTAGCGGATCCTGATTTCAACTTATCAAGGAGCGTGGATTTGCTGCTGGGGGCGGAAATCTATTCGCAAGTTATATTAGAGGGGGTCCTAAAGGGAGATGCTCAAACTCCGACAGCTCAGCAAACCCGTTTAGGATGGATTTTATGCGGCAAGCTAGAAACTTTTAACTGCCATGTTGCTCTAGTCGACCTTAACGACTTAAAGAGATTTTGGGAGACTGAAGATATCATACAGAATACTGAAGACACATCAAAAGACGACTGGTGCGAAAATTACTACAAAATGACTACTGAGAGAGATCGCGACGGCAAATACATTGTGAAAATGCCACTGATTCCTGGTTATGAAGAAAAATTGGGAAACTCTAAGCCGATCGCAATCTCTCAATTTCTACAACTGGAAAGAAGATTCGACAGAAAACCAAAACTTGCGTCAATGTACAAAGAGTTTATTCGCGAATACATCGATTTAGGTCACATGAAGCTTTCGACAACATCCTCCAAAGAATCAAATTTCTTACCGCATCATGGAGTACTGAGAGAACAATCAACAACAACAAAATTAAGAGCAGTTTTCAATGCTTCACAGAAAACCATGGGTGGATGTAGCCTCAATGACGTCATGGAAAAAGGTCCCAATCTGCAAAAGGACATCCAAGCATTGATATTACAATGGCGTGGCTATAAATATGTTTACACAGCAGACATTGAAAAAATGTACCGTTCTATATGGTGCCATCCCGCTCAACAACATCTACAAAAGATCATATGGAGGAATAAACCAAAAGAAAATTTACAAGAATATCAACTTCAAACATTAACATATGGGACAAAAAGTGCTCCATGGCTAGCAATGCGAACACTTAGACAGCTTGCTTTCGATGACGGCCACAAATACCCAAAGGCCGCTGAAATATTGCTTAATCAATTTTACGTCGATGACCTAATCAGCGGTCACAACTCGACAAAACAAGCGAAGGAAATTCAAACATCGATCATTAAACTACTAAAGGGAGGCGGAATGAATCTGCGAAAATGGTCAAGCAATGATCCTGAGCTTTTGCGACACTTAGACGAAGATCAAATATCGAAAAGTACATTCGATTTTAAAGGCGACGAATCAATGAAAACGTTGGGGTTAGGTTGGAATCCAAGAGATGACGTTTTCATATTCAACTGGACTATTGACGACTACAACAACGAACCACTAACTAAAAGGAACCTGCTGTCACAAATATCAAAACTATACGACCCCTTGGGTTGGCTGGCGCCCATAACTGTGTCAGCTAAACTACTATTCCAAAGGGTGTAGCTAACTAAAATAAACTGGGATGCTGAACTACCTACTGAGTTACAAGACGAATGGCGGCATCTAAACAAAGAACTACATCTAATTAAAAACATTAAAATAAACAGATGGATTGGCAGTACGCAGAAAACTATCCAACTACATGGATTTTGTGACGCTAGCGAAAAAGCATACGCTTGCGTCATATACAGCCGAGTAATCGACGAAATAGGCGACCCAAAGATCACATTACTAGTGTCAAAAACTAGGGTGGTGCCGATTACTCAAAAAACTTCACTGCCCAGACTTGAGCTATGCGGGGCACTACTACTCTCCCAACTGATGGAAAAAGTGAAGAAATCACTAACGGAACATGAGATATCGGTTTATGGTTGGTGTGACTCCAAAGTGGTCCTAGCCTGGATTCAGGGAGACACCTCAAGATGGGAAAGATACGTATCTAACAGAGTGGGGAAAATAAAGGACGTAATTGCACCTCAACAATGGTGTTATGTACGATCGGAAATTAATCCAGCTGACTGCGCTTCGAGAGGCTTACTACCGAGCAAGGTAGTCGAGTTCAAATTATGGTGGAACGGACCTACGTTTCTGAAAACATTCGCCGAATCTGAAACACCTCATAATGTGAATTGTCACTTTACTACAAGCGAAGAACGCAGGGACGAACCCAATGACGTCAGTTCTAAAACCTACAACACTGAAAATATTGTTTACAAGTTACTAAAAAACCACAGTTCGCTGACATCAGTAACAAGAATTACTGCTCGAATTGTGCGATATATTGCATCACTAAAGAAGAAATTACGACCATGTGCTACTTACCTAACAACAACTGACCTACAATACGCAGCAGAATATATAATAAAATATGTCCAGCAAAGCGAGTTTGCGCAAGAACACAAACAATTGAAACAAAATAACACTGTGTCACCTAAAAGCAGCATTTATAAACTCAAACCTTATCTGGATAACAAGGGAATCATTCGCGTAGGCGGGAGATTACAGCACTCTGACCTTCCTGCCAATATGAAGAATCCCGCAGTTGTACCCTACTCCAGCCGCTTCACGGAACTACTGATCGACCAAGCACACTTGATGACGCTTCATGGAGGAGCCCGGCTGACTCTTACTTACATACGGCAACGATACTGGATTGTGTCTGGAAATCGGGCGATAAAGGGAAGAATACGACGTTGTGTGAAATGTCATCGTTACAACTCTACTGACAGTGCTCAACTAATGGCCGATCTTCCAAAACAAAGAGTAACACCAAGTCGTCCATTCACACACACTGGTGTTGACTTTACTGGTCACGTAGACGTAAAACTGAACAAAGGAAAAGGAGTGAAGACGTCCAAAGCTTACATCGCAGTTTTCGTTTGTATGGCTACGAAAGCTGTACACATCGAATTAGTCTCAGAACTAAGCACGGAAGCGTTTATTGCAGCGCTTCAAAGAATGTGCGCGAGGCGTGGAACGCCCGCACATATGTACTCAGACAACGGCACGAACTTCGTTGGAGCATCCAAAGTGCTGAAGGAGGATTTTAGTAACTTCAAAAAACTGCTCTCTCATGAGTTTTTTGACGAGATTGGGAAATTAGAAATTCAGTGGCACTTCAACGCCCCTGCTTGGCCTAGCGCGGGTGGGATATTCGAAGCAGCCGTTAAATCATTAAAACATCACTTGCGGCGAGTTCTTGGGGAACAAAAACTAACCTGGGAAGAATTTACTACACTATTAGCGAAAATAGAAGCCTGCCTGAACTCGAGGCCTCTGTGTCCGCTAACAGAAGATCCGGAGGAATTTTATAGTACTCTTACTCCAGGTCATTTTCTAACTGGCAGTGCTACGCTGTCATTACCTCAACCGGAACCAGACGACAGAAAGATGGATTTGAGAAAACGTTGGCAACTAACGGAGCACATGCTGGATCAATTCTGGAAGGCATGGTCCAATGATTATCTGAACACTTTACAGTCTAGAAGCAAGTGGAATAAAACTATACAAAATCTCAAACCAAACGACGTTGTACTAATTAAAGAGACAAACTTACCTCCTGGTAAATGGGTCATGGGACGAGTGATGGAAGCTCATCCCGGCAAGGATGGTTTAGTACGAGTGGTCACACTTAAAACAAAAACTGGAGAGATAAAACGACCCACTGTCAAACTAACTTTATTACCACAACAAGAAGAATGGCCGGCTACTGAAGAAACAACAAGCAACAAAAGACAAGAAGATACAGAGATAACTGCGAACCAAAGAAGAAAAAGGGGCACGAGAACCAACAAGTACAGTTTCTTAACGTTTGCTCTAATAACTTTGATAGGAATGATAGGAACGGCACTATCGTCACCAGCAACAAACAACTATAAGGTGACCTCTATAATCAACAATCAACCTATTTACTTCGATGAAGCCGGAAAACTGCAACTTATACATGATGAATGGACACTACTGATCTATTACAACCTTACTTCCTACTGGCAAGCTGCGAATAACATGAACAACTATATAAACCAAATTGATAAACAGTGTCAAAGAATCGCACACGAGTTTACACCATGCGAAGCAGTTGTCAACCACCTACGACATGAAATGCATCACCTTGAGAATTATAACACTATGTTACTTTCTCCGCATTCACGACAAAAACGAGGCTACTTTGATGGAATCGGAAAATTAGCCAGAACACTTTTTGGAGTTTTGGATGAAGACTTTGCGCGAAAGTACGAGAAAGATATCCAAAACATGCAAATCAACGATAATTATTTGCTACAGCTGATGAAGAATCAAACTTTAATTATAGAAGCTGAAAACAACGTAATTAAAAACAATACGGAATTTATGGACAAACAATTCCACGCCATACAAACCTACATAAATCAGACTTGCAACGTAATCACAAAAATTGAAAACAGAGCGCAAATATTATACACAGCAAATGACGTGAATTCTGCCGCTTTATCATCAACTTTAATTTTGGGCGATTTGCATAGAATTCAAGAAATGCTAATGAACGCTCTCACCAACATCTACCGAGGTCATTTGGATACACACTTGTTTCCTGCATCTCAAATAATAGAACAGCTGAACATCATCTCTGGAAAACTACCACAGGGAATGGCCCTACCGATAAAGGACATACAAAAGGATTTCCGTGACATCTACGAACTAATCCATGTCAAGGCTCGGATTACAAACAATTTTCTACTTTTCGAATTGCATATTCCACTATTGAGCGATGAGGACTACAAAATATACCGGGTAATACCTATACCATTCCAGAAACAAGGGCAGTTGAAAATCGTGCAGCCTTTCTCTAATTACATCGCCATAAACTTCGTGAAAAATTCGTACATCACCATGGAAGAGCAAGACATGCGCCAATGTACGCCTTACAGAGAAGACGAGTACACATGCATTTCACGTCAGCCGGTATTTAGCTTACAAGACAAGGACGCACCTTGCGAGGCCAAGGTATTCAGCCAACAAACGTCATTATCTTGTGACATCAATAACGTAACTTGCAAAGAAACTTGGATCCAATTACATAAACCTAACTGGTGGTTGTTTACATTATGCGACAGACAGCTGATGCGCGTCATATGTAGCGATCAAGTTACGCCAGCAGTCATCAACGGTACTGGGGTGATTGCCTTGAAACCAAAATGCATACTACAAAAGAAAGATGCGACAATATTCACTTACAACCACTTAGGAAGCAAATTTTACATGGAGGCGGATATTGAAGTACCTACACTTAACACCACAATCAACAATTTATTTGATCTAAGTTGGAAAAACGCACAGCTGAATATGACAGAACTAGATACATCGGCAATAAGTATCAGAAATATAGATAAGAAAATAACTCAGCAGAAAGAGCAGGAAAGACTACCGCGTCTACCACAAGGGACAGACATTTCGAGTCACGACATATATCTTTACTCTGTGACTTCTTTGCTGTTGGGAGGAGCTGCTTCGTTTGCTGTCTACATTTGGATTAAGAGACTATGCCTTAAGAAAACTAAAATGCCGACTACCAGACAACCTACAGGAATCGACAACAAGGTCGAAATCGAGTTACAAGAAATACGTCATTCGACACCGCCGGAGCCACTATACAGCGACGCGAGGCCGAAACAACTATTTCACTTTGAGGAGCAGTAAACCTTATTATTTCAATGTGCATATGTTAAATTTTTACTTACGTTTTACTTACTCACCTAATGTACTTTTATACTGTCTGTACTTTTTAGTATTATGTTTTCGGACTCGTACTTTTATATTTGTTATGTACTGGATGCTTATCTCGCCTTTTGCCCTCGGGAGCATGTACGGTTTACGTACACACCGTCAAGCTGCAAACGCAGCAACCTACTTTCCTCTTTCGTATTTAAAACAATGTTTAATATAATTTTAAGTTAGTTGACAAATTACATACTTACGCGAACACCGCGGATTAGCATCCAACCTACTTTTACTTAGTTGTGATCGGTTCTCTAATAAACTTTTAGTGCTACCAAATCTGTGTGTGTTTACGTCAACTCACCTAACTCCAAGTACTTACTTAGTTACTTGCTACTTCTTACTTAAACTGCAAGTGTAAGGTGCCAACTACTACGGAACCTTACAATACCCTTTAATGTTTGAATAAGCGCATTACTCGAAGTACCACGGTCCATTTGAACACATTCCAGCCATTTAGAATATGCGTCTACGACGACAAGATATACCACCTGACCTATAGACATGTAGTCAATGTGAATGCGGTGCCACGGGCCCGGCGGCCCAACCGTCTCGCTCGCTAGCTAGTTTAATACTGAATGTCCACGCACCGCGCAGCACGGCTCTGCGTACGCGCGATGTCTCGCTCGCTAGCTAGTTTAATACTGAATGTCCACGCACCGCGCCGCACGGCTCTGCGTACGCGCGATGTGCGTAGGTACACATTATAATAAAAGATACAGTACAAACAGTTCATAAACTCACGACAGTTATGTTTAAGTACCGCGTGATAGTGGGCGTGCCTACTGGGCATAAATCCGGACTACGTGGCTGATTCCGAGACAATAATGGATTTTTTCCATTATGAATTTTTTAGTAGTCAGGAGGTCGGTGATGTGACACGTCTCGGTGCGCACTGGTCGCCGTCCGTCCTCCGCTTCATCTCTCTCACGAGTTTTGGATTGCCGTCCCTGAGGACTATAAGAGGAAAGGAATAGGAGGTGCACCTGTGTCTCCTGCTTACTTGGCTAATCTCCATTGAGAAGGCCGCCATGACCGAAATTCGTATAGGAGGATATAATTATATGAACAACCTTTGAATTCCAGGTGTCATCTCGGGTGAAGGCGGTGAGTTTTTCGGAGAACGGCAACTACTTCGTCACCGTCGGCTTCCGGCACGTCAAGTTCTGGTATCTGGAGTACTCGAGGAATGCTAAGGTGAGACACGTCTATAGGATGGCGTCCTACCGAATGGATTGTGTTACCCAATAGCCAGTAATTGAGTTATGGAGTTCAGATACTCCAGTCACTCAATGGGAATACTGGCATTTTAGAACCCAACAGTTAGGAAAAGGCTAGGCAGGTGATGGTATACTCGTAGAGGTATGTGGAAAGAGGGTGTAAAGTTTCTGATCTTCTATAGAAAAGGGAGGTTCCTCCGACCAGACAGGGTGTTGTATCTGGTGGACTACTGCTTGTTGTCAAGCTATTGTCATAAATTGAATCTTGCGGATAATATTTTTTTTTTATTTTACGTGACGTCGGAATAGTGCTTCTTTTTCTTGTAAATAAAAATAATAAATTCCGTATTCTTTTTTCCAGTTCAAAGAGCCAGTCCCTCTAATGGGCCGCTCCGCCATATTAGGCGAGCAGAAGGACAACGAGTTCTGCGACGTGGTGTGTGGGCGAGGAGACGCGGCCGACAGCACGTACGCCATCACGCGCGGCGGCTTGCTGTGCGAGTTCAACAGTCGGCGTCTGCTCGACAAGTGGGTCGAGCTCAGGGTAAGTACCTGCCTAGGGTAACAGAGTGGGTAGGTTAAATACTCGCATAGGGTAAGAGACTGGATAGGGTAAATACCCGCATAGGGTCAGAGAGTGGATAGGTTAAAAACCCGAGCCGGGTAAGAGAGTGGACAGGGTAAAAACCCGCATAGGGTAAGAGAGTGGTTAGGGTATATACCCGCATAGGGTAAGAGAGTGGATAGGGTAAATACCCGCACAGGGTAAGAGAGTGAACAGAGGGTAGTATAATCAAGTGGTCGTAAAATTTCCAATCTCTCCCTCAGACGACGTCGGCGAACTGCATGGCTATCGGTTCGAACTACATCTTCGTGGGCTGCGCGGAGGGCATCGTGCGCTGCTTCGCGCCCGACTCGCTGCGCTACATCACGACCTTGCCGCGCACGCACTACCTCGGGGTCGATGTCGCGCTCGGCACTAATATTAGGTGAGTGAGGTCATGTCATGATGGATTTTTTGCCTTTTACTGTCAGGCATCTTTGAAAGGATGCTCCATAGATACATTTAAAAAAAAACCGCTTGCGGCCATGAGACCATCGTTGGTCTCGTGGCCGCAAGCACGATTTGTTTAATCGTAAGATAGCAGCTGTTTCCGACAATATGTCTGGCGAAATGGAAGTGACCGTTAATACAGGGTGTAAGGACAGCTCCGCAAACTGACAGGGTGTATCAGCTTCTTATCTCGAATCATATTCCACCGGAATTTTTCTCAGGAAACTGTTAGGGCTCATTAACGGAGACGCGCTTCATGACTCACCGCGTCTCCGTGAATGAGCCCTAAAAGTTACGGAGATATCAAACCGCCGCCGTATATTTACAAAAATGGAGTGCTGTGTACAGAGAATAAACCCGGTGCAATCAATGACGTATTATAAATAGACGCGTCATGCATGAACATCACGGCACTCGAAAACAGCGTAAATACCTATAGGTAGCTAGACAGCTAAATAGACGCACGAAGAGAGGGAAGGAAAATTAAATGTCATCTACGGAATTCCTGTTGTTAGAGAGAGATAAATATATGTCTTTAATTGCATTGTCATTCTGTGCTCCATGCTCATTGGCCGAGCGCGTATAAAAGCACGTGACTTACCTCAGGCGTCAGCCGCCATTAAAGGCATCGAAAAAAATAAAATTAAATACATTTTTACTTGATACTTACGTATGAAATGATATTTTTTTATCTTTCACAGTTGCAGTTTAATTAAAACATTTCCTAAAAATACAGGACGGCATTTTCTTTTCCTAATAAGAGAACTTTTTCAAGTAAGATAATTGAATATCACGTACGGCCGCGGCGCTGGTTCGTACGTGACTAAATGTCACTCCGGCAAGTACCTTAGTATCATCTTGCCACTACAGAGCGCGGGTAACGTATCTATAGTTTATATATCATTGGGTGCAATATGATTCAAAATAAGGAGCTGAATTAATTCTGTTAGTTTGCGGAGAGCTGACCTGACACCCTGAATAAGTATCTGCTTAGTAACAAAAGATTGTTAATAAGGCTCTATGTTACGTTACGATAGTGACGTTTGATATAATATTGCCCTCCCCTCGCAGTCACATGTTCAGCCAGCCGGCGGGCGCGCGCTACCCGGACGCGGTGGCGCTGACGTACGACGCGCGCAACCACAAGCTCACGTGCGTCTATAACGACCACAGCCTCTACGTGTGGGACGTCAGGGATATCAAGCGGGTACGGCTTATGTTTACACTATGGCTTATGGCACTTATGGCTTACACTATTGGTGTAAGCCGAATTGTTGCTTTAATTTGACCCTGTAAAAGTAGGGCAAATACGTCAGGGCACTCTTGTTTTCGTTCTTCAAAAACGAGCGGTTCGTGCAATTTACCAGCTGGGTGCACGAGTATCTCTGAGAGATTTTTTTAAAGAGATTGGTATTCTCACGGTGGCTTCTCAATTCATCTTTGCTAACATTTTATATATTAGACAAAATATCCACTTGTACAGTAAAAACAGTGATATTCACAATATAAACACTCGAAATAAGCATAAACTACATGCTCCCTTTCACCGGCTTCATAAGGTTCATAATTCATTCGTAGGGCTTGGTATTACCTTTTATAACAAGCTACCATCTTCCTTTCTAGATTTGCCATTTAATGCGTTTAAAGCTAAACTGAAATCTAACCTTTGTTCAAAGGCCTACTATTCCATTAACGATTTAAGTAGTCGATAAGAATAGTTGGTCGCTGGGTTGAACACAAGATAATGTTAATGTTCTTTCTCCAATTTAGCTTACTGATAACTTCATGCATAGATTTTTTTTTACTTTACTTTTTTATTGACGTGACAACGTCTTATAAATTGGTTTGCCGGGTGACACTTCAAGAAACTGCGTTACGCTCCGCTCACGTTATGCGCTCACAATGAGAGCGAGTGAGAGGCACGCGTCCCTATAGCGTTGTCACGTTCAACTATCGTCAGTAAACCGACTTTACAGACAACCAATTTTTTTACTTTGTTTTTTTTTTCTCGTCGGTATGCACGTGTAAGCGGGCACGCCCTTTATGTCTGAAGGCTTTTGGCTCTTAAGTATATATTTTAATATTTTATTTTATTATTGTGTGTGCTAGCTGACATGTGACATTGATTTGATGAATGGATTCTTTGGTTCTATAAACTTGAACACTATTGTATAGAATCTGGTTCTTCTAACCTAACAGACAGATGTGTTGCTGGGGAGTTTGTTCCGCCACTTTTTCTTCCCAGCTAAAACACTAGGAAGTGGCGAAGGGCGGGCGTTTTGGGGGACTGTCTCTTGTAATTTTGACGTTCAAAAAGTGCTGTTTATCAGCCTAATTTGAATAAATGACTTTATTTTGATTTTGAATAAATGAGTATCATTAATGTTACCACGAATATTCACACGACTGAATGATTAATATTGTGTAAATGACTAATGGATCGTTGTTCCCCACAGGTGGGCAAGTCGCACTCGGCGCTGTACCACTCGGCGTGCATCTGGGGCGTGGACATGAACAGCGTGGAGCGGCCGCTGCCGCCCGGCACCTTCCTCTCCTGCTCCAGCGACGACACCGTGCGCCTGTGGCAGCTCACGCCCACGCCCACCAACATCTACAGCAATGTGAGTACGTGCCGCTTAGCGAGTGCGCGCACGTGTGCGTGCGAGTGGCGGCGTGTGGGCCCGTTTGAGTGGCACGCTGGCGTGGCGGGCTTGTACCGACTTGCGAACGCAAATTTAACTAATTTGCCTAATTCCGGAGCCCCTGACACATGGCAGAATTAGGAAGCATTACTTAGTCGGTAAGAGTATGACGTAATCCTCCATATTCCCCAGAGAGAGGGAGCCACATGCCAAAACAATTTTAAAGCCTACCAAGGCGTAACATGCTACAGTAACTACAGTAGGTTATGTGTGTGTCAGATACGCAGTCGCTCCGTGTAAAAAAAACTAGTTTTCAGCTACATCTGGTTAGATTGAAAACCAATCTATAATTTACTGAAAATACCTGTTTCCTTTAATTTTCAGGAGCTGAACAAAGTATTCTACATCGACCCGGATCTGAAGTTCTTGAAAGACGTTGATCTTACGGCCGATAAGGATAAGTCTAAATCCTACGATGATAAGACTGGAGTCAGGTATGTATTCATTAACAAGCGAAAGTCACAATTTATTGTGTCAGGGAATAGGCTACTCATTGAAAATGAGGTTCAAATAAAAAACAAATAATTTTTTATTTTGAATCTAATACTTCACTGCGATGTTTGTTGCCAAGAAAATTAAAATTATCAATATAGAATTCCAATTAGTCCATATTTTTAGCATTAGCACTCCAGGAAATTATGAAAATAAACCCGTGAAAGCTGAATTTTAGCCTTCGCGACGTCGCGCCTAGTTCACTCCTTATCCGCGGACACACATTCACAAATAGCCTCGCTAGAAACCCGCTGGCGAATTGTCACTGTGATAGATAACGGTCGCTCTTCATGTTTTCTGCGTTGGGCTAAATATTAGGTCTTTACCTATGAAATTGCCGTTTTGTTTGAAAAAAGTTAAAGTATTTTTTTTTTCGAACTTGTTTATTTCTTTTATTCAAAGTAATCACCCCTGCAATCAATGCATCTTTGCCAACGCTGTGGCAGTTTATGGATGCCCTTCTTGAAAAAATCAGCTGGACGGGAGACAACAAACTCTTCAAAGGCGTTTTGTACTGCCTCTCGGGAATTGAATTTTTTTCCCGCTAAAAAGTTGTCCAAATTTTGGAAAAAGTAATCGTCGGAAGGCGCAAGATCTGGTGAGTATGGCGGATGAGGGAGAGCTTCCAAACCCAACTCATGCAGCTTAGAGACGGTCTGTTGTGCAGTATGGGGCCGCGCGTTGTCGTGAAGTAGCAGTGGAGACGACCGATTGACCAAAGCTGGTTGCAGACGTGCGAGTTTCGCCATCATTGTGGTCAGTTCTTCAATGTACACATCTGCAGTAATGCTCTCGCCGTTTTGTAAAAAGCTATGATGAATCACACCAGCACTAGACCACCAAACTGTGACCATCACCTTTCTAGGGGTCATTTTTCGTTTAGCACATTGCTTTGGTACCGAACCAGGATCTAACCAACTTGCTGAGCGCTTTCGATTGTCAAAAAGAATCCATTTTTCGTCGCACGTAACAATTCGGTTCAAAATTCCTTCATTTCTGTGCCTGTTAAGCAGCGCAAGGCAAGTCTCGACGCGTACGTTGCGCTGGCGATCGTTAAGTTCGTGGGGCACCCATCTATCAAGCTTTTTTATCTTGCCAATCTGTCGCAAATGGACCAATATTGTTTTAATGCTAACATCAAAAGCTGCTGCCAGCTCAGCTGTAGATTGAGTTTCATCAGCTTCAACAATCACCTTTAATTCATCATTGTTGACCAAAGTTTCCGGACGACCACGAGGTTCATTTTTCAAGTCAAAATTCCCAGAACGAAACCGAGCAAACCAATAACGGGTTGTGCGTTCGTTTGTACAGTTCTCTCCGTAAACGTCGTTGATGTTACGGGTCGTTTGTGCCGCGTTGGTGCCACGACGGAACTCATATTCCATAATTACACGAAATTTCAAAGTATCCATTATGAGGAAAAATGTTGAAATGTAATGAAAATACAACGCTAATGAATAAACAAAAGACTGATTTTGTAAATAGAATGTCATATTTTTAAAACAAAATTAATTTGAATTTAGAACTCATAGCCAATCAAAACTTTTTTTTGTTTGAAAAAGTCTGTACTGCAATACGGCAATTTCATAGGTAAAGACCTATTATAAAGGGTGTAAAACACCTCTTAACGAAGCCGAAAGGCACTGGTTCTCCCTGTCATTGCGATCATTTTTTTGTTTACCACCATACCTGGGAACCTTCTAGCTACGGAGATATTAGGGGTCAAAGTTCCAACTTTTTGACCAGTTTTTTTTTTGAATACAAGTTTTTAATGTAAGATTTTTACTTTAAACACCTCCACGACCCCCGTAATATTCAATCCGTCCATCAGCACAATGTTTTGAGTGCGTTACATTGAGTTCTACCATAAAACATGATTTTACACCCCCAAAAAAAATCGTTTCCCAGCAATAATTTTTGCGTAAAGTTACTTAGTTTCATGTACAGAATGCTTGGTTGACGGCTTCGTGATGAGGTGATTTACACGGTGTATGTCGGCAGATGCGTGCGCGTGTCCCTGGACGGGCAGCACATCGCGTCGGGCGACCGCTCCGGCAACGTGTGGGTGCACGCGGCGGCGGGCGGAGCCCTGCTGCACACGCTGGAGGCGCACGACGCCGAGGTGCTGTGCCTGGAGTACGCCGAGCGCCCGCGCCTGCTGGCGTCCGCCAGCCGCGACCGGCTCATACACGTCTTCCAAGTGGACCGGGTGAGTGGCAATCTGTACAACCTGATAGATCGATTATTTCATTTACTTCATATTGTCAGTTGTTGTCTACCTAGTATAGTGCACGGACGTACGATCGCGCGCGCGAGCTCTTTCGCGAGAGTTTTCTGCTGACGGATCACAACAACGTCGCGTCGCGGCGTACCTACGTCAATATATCGGGGTCAGTGTCATGACCTAGTTACAAGTGCGGAAATCATGAAGTGTTTACAATAACTTATTGTATAGGTGTTAAACTCGCCTTACAACTTAATAATGGCTACAAAAAAGTCTATTACTATTAAAACTGACCTAGAAAGGCAGTTATATGACTGTTATCTCCAAGAGAAAACAGATAGAGAAAACCTGCAAGTCATGGTACGTAAATTGAATGTACAAATTGATGCCCTGCAGGAACAAGTTCAGACACTTCAAGGAGAATTGAACTGCATCAAAGAAACAAAAGGGACTACAGAACCTGCTCAGACTACAAAAAACGACGTGGAATACTGTACAGACGAGGATGACCTTGCTAAAGAGACTGAGTGGATTAGGGCCAAGAGCAGGAAGAAAAGGAAGCTTAACACCTCCCTCTCTCCAAAACAACAACCCGGAAGCGCCCAACAAGACAATCATCAAAATCATCAAAAAAATGAGAAAGTGACTTCGGTCAAAAAAGTGCCCTTACCACCGCCAATCATAATAGACGGAATCAAGAACTATCAAACGTTCTACGATTCGTTAATTGAAAGCCAACCAGCGGAATCATTTACAGCAAAAATGATGAATGGGGATTGTGTGAAGGTTAACGCCAAATCAGAAGACTCATATAGAGTAATTGCCAGGTTCTTGTCTGAAAAAGACTACCACTGGCATTCATACGAAAACAAGCAGGCTAGACCAATTAGAGTTGTGGTAAAGAAACTACACTCTTCTTGCCAACCAGATCGAATTAAGGAAGATTTAACAACCCAAGGCCTAAAAATAGAAAAGGTAGATAGTAAATTGAGCTGGAAAACCAAAGAACCACTCAACATGTTCGTTTTATCATTTTATAACGATGAAGATGTCAACAAAATCTACGGCATTAAGTACATATTAGGGTGTAAAATTGAAATACATCCACTCAAAAATCCAGCACTCATTCCCCAATGCAAGAGATGCCAAGCTTATGGGCATACACATAAATATTGTCAAAAAGAGCCAAGGTGTGTGAAATGCACTGGCAAGCATCTTACAGCCAATTGTACCAAATCTCCGCAAGAGAAACCAAAATGTATCCACTGCGGCCTACCTCACCCTGCCAATTATAGAGGGTGTGAAGTAGCCAAACAGATGCAAATTATGAAAAATAAAGTTTTAAAAAAGAAACCTACGGTGCCTAATACCCAACAGTTTCCTCCTATAACACACCCTGGTAAACAGGCGCAGAAAGCAAGTGTCCAGTCAACTGCAAAACAACCAGCCATGCAAGTAACCAACATTGGTACTTACGCTCAAGCTGCAAAACAAGGATCTCAACCTCTGAACTTAGAGGATAAGATTAACCAGATCTTGAAGTGCATTACCTCATTTGATAAGAGATTAGAGAAGCTAGAATCCAGCACTAAAACAGCTGTCTTGAATAATCAAAAATGAATAACACACTCAAAATAATGGCGTGGAACTCCAATGGACTCCTCAAACATCAGCATGAGTTGCAGGCGGTCCTAGATACAGAAAATATAGACGTGTGTTTAATCTCCGAAACGCATTTCACAAAGCAATCTTTTATCAAATTTAGAGGATACATGATATATAATTCCCTCCACCCTAGCAACTCTGCCAGGGGGGGTAGTGCGGTTATAATTAAAGAAAACATTAGTCACTACGTGCAGTGTAAATATGAAGAAGAAGACATTCAAGCAGTGGCAGTATCTGTTAAAACTAAGTTTTGTCAAGTGTCCATTGCAGCCATATACTCGCCTCCTAGGCACATGATAAGAAAAGAGCGATACTTACATCTTTTTGAATTATTAGGCCAGCGATTCATCCTAGGCGGCGATTTTAATGCTAAGCATACGCATTGGGGTTCAAGACTTACTACAACTAAAGGAAGACAGCTCTTAAGTGCAGTTAAAGAAACACATTGTGAAGTAATGAGTACAGGCAAACCTACATACTGGCCCACTGACCACCAGAAAATACCGGATCTTATAGATTTTTTCATCTGCAAAAATATATCCACCAATTACATCAGTTTGGAGGAAAGTTTTACTATGAACTCTGACCATTCTCCGATTATACTAATGCTAAGTCAAAAAATCCTATTAAAAGAAAGCCACTTAACCTTGGTTAATAAGTCCACAGATTGGGACAGTTTTGCTCTTGATCTAGATAATATTATCGACCTTAAAACTCCGATAAAATCGCAAGATCAGCTTGACTCAGAAGTAAACAAATTTATTATTAATATTCAACAATGTGCGTGGAGCAATAGACCTCAGCTAAAACGCAAATATAAGGGATTTATCTATCCTAAAGAAATTGTGGATTTACTATCAGAGAAAAGAAAACAAAGGAAGTTGTGGCAGCAAACAAGGTGCCCGCGTCATAAAACAACACTAAATAACCTAACTAAACGACTAAAGAGAAAAATTCTACAATTTGAGGATGAATCTCTGAATACCAACCTTCTTCAGCTTACCAATGACAAATCAACGGATTACTCACTTTGGAAAGCAACGAGAAATCTAAAAAGGCAGATTATACAAATACCGCCCATCAGAGATAGCAACGGAAAATGGGCAATAAGCAATGACCAAAAGGCGTTCCGATTTGCTCAACATTTAGAAGAAACCTTTCAACCCAACGAAAGCTCTGTAGAAATACATGAGAGTGTAAATTTATCACAAAACCAAAGAATCAAGCTTGTGACTCCTAAGGAAGTAATGAGAGAAATTCAAAACAACATTAGCTCAAAAAAGTCTCCCGGTTACGACCTCATCACAGGGGAAATTCTAAAACGCCTCCCACGCAAAGCCATAGTAAAGCTGACCAAACTAATAAATGCTTCATTTATCTTAAAATATGTACCTGAGCCATGGAAGGTTGCTGAAGTCATTATGATTGCGAAGCCTGGGAAACCTCCCCACGAAGCATCATCATACAGACCCATTTCTCTGTTACCCGTACTATCAAAGTTATTTGAAAAACTGTTATTAAAACGGATAAAACCAGTAATAGAAGATAAAAACCTAGTTCCAGATCACCAGTTTGGCTTCAGAGAAAAACACTCAACGTTAGACCAGGTACATAGAATAACTAATGTTATTGAAAAAACGCTAGAAAATAAAGAAGTCTGTGCTACCGTGTTCTTAGACGTCGCGCAAGCTTTTGACAAAGTTTGGCATGAGGGTCTCATATTTAAGCTCAGACGCATGCTACCAGAATTTGTAGATATCCTAGAGTCGTATTTAACTAAAAGAATGTTTAGAATACGCCAAGAGGACGCATATTCCGAGCTAAAAACCATAAAAGCTGGGGTGCCTCAAGGAAGTGTGCTTGGCCCAATTTTGTACTTGTTATACACTTGTGACATCCCAGAGCTGGAAAACAGCACCATAGCGACCTTTGCAGATGATACTGCTATTATGGCCACCGGATCAAGCCACAGAGAAGCAGTAGAGAAAGTTCAACTAGCTGTGAACAAAGTTTACGACTGGACACAAAAGTGGAAGATCAATCTGAATGAGTCAAAATCAGTTCACATTAACTTCACAAACAAACACAGTGACTACCACCCACTCTACATAAATGGTATGCAAATACCTTATGCTAATACAGCCAAATACCTTGGCATAACTCTCGACGCCAAGCTGCGTTGGAAAGCCCATATCAAAAAGAAAAAACAGGAACTCGATATTCGTTATAAACGTTTGCATTGGTTACTGGGAAGGAAATCCTGTTTATCAATACATAATAAGCTGATAATATACAAGCATATCCTGATGCCAATTTGGACGTATGGTATCCAACTTTGGGGCTGTACTAAGCCAACCAACGTCAAAATAATTCAACAGTTCCAAAATAAAGTACTCAGGGCTGCTGTAAATGCACCCTGGTACATAAGAAACGATGACCTCCACCGTGACCTCGACATGGAATTCGTCACCACCATCATACAAAAATTTGCTGAAGCCCACGAACACAGACTCCATCGACACGTGAATGTTGAGGCAATCCAGCTGTTAGACAACACAGGCATAGTGCGTAGACTAAAGAGAACTAAACCATTTGAATTAGTGTAGTGTAAGTGAATCAATAATAGTAACAATGTTGTGCTATTTATATAACACATGAACAAAGTGTTTTATCAATTTTACCAGACTCTAAGGAAGTGTTACGAACGTGTGTAAAAGTGCATACCTAATTATGGACACTATTCTTAGCATTAACATAATTTATAACGTAGCATAATAAGTTAGATTTAAATTGTTTATTAGTCTTCTTAGGCTAGATTGCAATTATCTAGTAAGAACTTGGTTCTTACTAATAAGGGAAAAAAAAAAAAAAAAAAAAAAATATTGTTAGCTATTCACACACCTTCTCTCCTGCCGATGTCGCAAAACTAAGTGCTTACTCCAAGACTTGAATAAGGCAAATAATAGAGCTGTTCAGGTCGCTACATTACTAAACGTTTTAAGAAGACTACCAGTTTTCTGTTGGCTAAGTCACTTTGAACAACCAAACCCTATTGCCTATTGTATTGTCTAGAAATCTTTTAAATCTTCACCAAACAACAAACTTTGACAATGCTAAATGTCATCAAAAATTTTAAATAAAACTGAGCCAAGATGAGAACCTTGTAGATCACCACACCGAGTGTGGAATTTGTAAGAGACAAAACCATTGACAACTACGAATTGTGAGTTACTTATTACTTAGGACTCACACTATGGAGTTAGGATGCAAACCACCGTAACAGTGATCTATGAATACCACTGAGCTCGCGTTTTGCTGTCATTTAGAGATGGTTCACCTTATAGAATGCATTGCTAAAGACAGTGTTAGTAAGTAAAGTAAGTGTGCAGCGACTTCGTGCCTGCCATCAAGCACTTCAGATATCTCAGATAAATATCTGGCTAATCAGTTGATCGCTCAAATCGGAACCCATGTTGACTTAAATATAATTTTGACGAATTGAACTAAAATTCGTCTCCATCATTCCAGGGTTACCAGATAATGCAGACCCTGGACGAGCACTCGTCGTCGATCACAGCAGTCCGGTTCCTCAGCTCGGGCGCCGGCCTGCAGATGGTCTCGTGCGGCGCCGACAAGACCATCCTCTTCAGACAGCTGCGCCATGTAAGTGGAACATCACACCTGTTTGCGTCTGGGGGCTGGCAGAGTGTATTAGTTCGGCGAAATTTCGTCAGTTTTAAGAAAATCTACTACATTTGCTATCGAAATCGCCCACTCCCTCTCACAGCGCCAACAGCAGGACTATTGTGCACTAATCGTGGTGTCTGTTCACTTGCAGAGTCAGGAAGGCGGCTACCAGTTCCAGCGCGGGCAGGTGGTGTCGGGTCGCACCACACTGTACGACATGGAGGTGGACGCGGGCGGCCGGCACATCCTCACCGCCTGCCAGGTACCTACCGCCGGTTACAAAGTGTAAAACCTCCATGAAGCCGTCTGCCAAGCATTCTGTACATGAAACTGCGCAAAAATTATTGCTCACTCAAAATATCTGCTAAATTTTACTCACTCAAAATATTGTGCTGTTGGTTGATTGAATAGTATGTACAGGGGTCGTGGAGGCATTTTAAGTTATTTAGTTTAAAAATTGTATTTAAAAAGTTGGAACCTCGTACTTTGCATTCCTGACTTTAGATCTATACATACAGCTTTGCGCTGGTATGAGTAAAAGTGACGACTCTCTACAAAACTGTTATGTTCTAAAACTTTATGTGCTACGTATATTACCGTATTTAAAACTGAACGGCCATATTACCAAGCGTATCGTTACGTTCCAGGACCGTAACGTCCGCGTGTACAGCGCCGCTCACGGCCGACACACGAAGACCTTCAGAGGTACCACCGCCGAGGACGGGACGCTCATCAAGGTAAAATACACGATAACTGATACTAATGGCGCTAGCTTAGTAGCGTAGTTCCGAGCATTGTCATTGGTTGAAAATCTGTTAATATCATTTCATATTTCAAAATAGGTTGAACTCATTGCTCTGATTGACACATATCTATGGTCACGCCATCTTTGATGAGCTTTGACTGGCCTTCCCCAATGATGACGATAATAGTATTGATTTGACTGCATCGCTGGTTATGTAAAGGCACAGATAATAGAATAAAATAGGTTCAAACTCATCTAGGTGCTTTACTTTGTGTACTGTCGCTGATGCCTTTTTGCCATTTCCATATTATTGAAGTACTACCTTATTTCCGCGGCTTCGTACGCGTGGAGATCGATATTTGTCCCACGGGATGGTACTACCGGGATAGAAAGTATCCTATGTGTTAATCCAGGTTATAAAGTACCCGTGTGCCAAATTACATCTAAATCCGTTCAGAAGTTTTCGCGTGAAAGAGTAACATCGATCATATACATACATCCTCACAAAGTTTCGCATTTATAATAAATACTAGCTGTCCCGCGCAACTTCGTCTGCGTCACATTTTCCCCGTTTTCGCAACATTTTTCATTGCTGCTCCGCTCCTATTGGTCGTAGCGTGATGATATATAGCCTATGTCCTTCCCCAGGTTGAAATCTATCTTCTTGCAAAATTTCATTAAGACCCGATCAGCCGTTTAGTCGTGAAAAGGTAACAAACAAACAGAGTGACTTTCGCATTTATAATATTAGTATGGATTATATACTAGCTTCTGCCTACGGCTTCGAAATTTTCCCTCGGGATCACACTACTTGGATAAAAAGTATCATATGTGCTATTCCAGACTATTATCTAACCATGTGCCAAATTTCATCCAGATCCATTCAGTAGTTTTGACGTGAAAGAGTAACAAACATCCATCCATACTTACAAACTTTCGCCTTTATAATATTAGTTTAGTGATTAGGACTAATTTGTTTCTTGTTTTGCAGGTAGCGCTAGACAACAGCGGTATCTACCTGGCGACGTCGAGCACGGACAAGATCCTGAGCGTGTACGACTACTACTCGGGCGAGTGCATGGCCACCATGTACGGCCACTCCGAGATCGTCACCGGCCTCAAGTGAGTTCACAGCTGTACGCTACGTATCTACAGATCATTACTAGTCTCTTCTTCTTTTGATCCATCCAAAGGTTGTCCTGAAAACATTGCTTTTCTAGATAAGGCTACAGTCGCCAGCACATCAAGCTACCCAAAACTGTTAAATTTTCCCAATCAACCTTGAACCTAATTATTTAACGATAAAGTTGAAAATGTACTAAAGATTGTTGTAGGTTGATATGCTAGCGTCTGGCCGTCATCCTATGTAAAACTTCTACTTTTTATACTTGTAATTTGTGTGATGTACTGTGTACATAATAAAGAGTATCTTGTCTATGTATATGCTTGGTTGCAGGTTCACGCCGGATTGCCAGCATCTGATCTCTGCGTCGGGCGACGGCTGCATGTTCGTGTGGCGCGTGCCGCACGACATGGTCGTCACCATGCGCGCCAGGCTGGCGCAGCAGGCCATCCGCCAGGGCAAGTGAGTACACCTAACTCCAGGATTCTACTCTTAACTGCCTCGCTTCCCTACATTACATACATTCGTACAATAAAATAGAAGATACATACAATCCTTCGGTATGTTAGGAATTCAAAATAGCGTCCGTGACATCCCCTCACTTCAAAATCTACGATTAATTAGCAATTGAGCTAGTAGATATTTGTAGAAACTGTGCCGTATCTAATTTCAAGAACTGTCTGTTCGCAGGAAGGTGTCGACGCCCAGTAACGGCATGTCTGGTCTGGACAGCGAGAGCGACTCGCACTTCGGGTCTCCGCCGCGCGACGTGCCCTACGAGGAGAACAAGTTCGGGACGCCCGTCGTGCCGGACTACACGTGAGTACACGACAACTGGCCGCGAAGCCCAGCTTCAGTTTGAAAACTCTCATGAGAAATCTTGTTAGTATTGTGGTCTCGAGCGTTTGATCTGCTGATCACGAGATCCGCGGAGTAATTGGCAGGTAAGGCAAAGTGTAACTGGCTTTCTTATCAGAAATTTCTCAATTTGTAATGGAAAATATAGTGTGTTACTAGATTTTCCTTTACAATTTTTTTAGCAGCCCAGAGTCTGTCCTGCTGTCGGAAATAGGCTCGCCCCCGATTCCACCAGACTCAAACGTAACGACTGAAATGAATGTCTACTATGAGTAAAACAATGTCTACTATGAGTAATTTATTATATTTAATTTTTATTTAATTTTATGACAATGTTTTTTGTCTGTATATGGGTTATGCTTACCTGAAATAAATGAAATTATTATTATAACGTTTTTTGACTATAGTACGACATGAAATATTGGAAAATGAATGTATTTCTTTGTAAGTAATAAAACATGTTGTTCCACAGTCTCCGCATCGGGCGACTGCCGACGTGGGCTAAGAAGAGCCTCGGCGACTCGGCGGCGGCGGGAGAGGCGCCCGCGCCCGAGCCGCCCGCGCGCGGCAAGTGGGCCAGTCGGATCAACCCCAACACCGGTCGGACACACTTACTTACTAGTCATACACGGCTTTCACTTAGTTTATCCCTGACAGTCTTCTTCTCAGTTTGTCGAGTCGAGTCGTGTCAGCCCAAAATTTGACGACCAGTTTGGCACTTTCAGTAGCGTCCATCAGCTCCTGTGATGTGCAAGCAACAGGACAGGCAGGACATGATATCAAGTGTCCCATCGTTTGTGGGACAACAACACAGTGATACTTCAGGGCAGAGATCAACCCTATAGGCTACGAACTCACTCACAGGTGGCTTGTTTAGTTCCTTGAGCCTAGCAAGTAGCGAAGTGAAATGAGCGTTCTACAGTCTTCTCAAGCGGCTGCACTGCGCACTTGGTACCTTCCGCTAGTCGCCTAGCGTGTACCTAGTGTGCAGCGCATTTTGACGCAAAATATCCGATTTGCAAAACGTCAGCTCGAAAAAAAAAATCGTATTCGCGAAATATCCGTTTCGCTGATTGGTCGAGTTGGAAGATATCAGATTCTCTGAATGTCAAGTTATTTTCAATGGCTTAGGCACCAGTGTTTTTTGTACGTAGACATTCTGTGTGCAGTAATTAGTACTAATTTAAATGACGCGTTCACCTTTTACAGAGAAACGCGGCGACTCAGACGGCTCTAAGGACAGTTCTCTAGATAGCGGCACCGACACACGATACATTGAGAAGCGGAAAGACCAGACCAGTGTCAAGCAGGTTAGTGTCGTATGTGTATGGTAATACAGTGTGTTTTACTATACAGTGGACCACCGTTGTCGCACATCGAGTTTAAGAAAAGTTCGGCTTTGTATAGCGTAGTCTCACTCATACATGTGTGACTGTCTCTTTCTACGGCTCGATGTGTCGGTAACGGTCGCACACTTTACGTGTATTATTTGGTAAACAAATATAACGTACTGAGGTTGGTTATGGTGTTGCAAGTTCTGGTCAATCTCGTGGAAGATGCGGAATAAAATCCAGTTAAAACTGGCTCCAGTTGAAACAAGGTGCCCCATGTGGATTTAGCATTAGCTTAATGATCATTGGAAACATTATTCTTGTAATTCGTACTGGATCTGTTTCTTAGAAAGATTTCCAACATTTATGCTTGAATTACGTTACTACTTAATTAAGCTACTAGTCGATTTCTTAAAGCTTAATCAAAACAATTGTTAACAAAAAGTCAAAAGATGTTTTAAAAAACTGGATCTTTTTCTGACAATTATTTTCTTGTTTCAGTGTTTGTTTACCAAATAACATGCGTTAGGGACATATTATAGTGTAGAGTAAATACGAGTATGTGTCGGTTGGTGACTGTGGGGAAATGTACTGTAAGCGTCATTAATTAACATAAGTTTTACTGTAGGACCAAGCAATTTTATTCGAAAAACTCTTTTATGAACAGTTATTCTTTTAATTCTAGAGTCATTCGCGTTGATGAGTAGTTGAGCTATAAGGACCTAACCGTGTTGTGTGTAATTTGGTGTGTTATAAATATAGTATAAATATAGTGCGTTTTAGGAAGTTAAATACAGATAATTATTATCAGTCGCACACCTAGCTCTATCCAAACTTTTCTTATGCTAAATTCCAAAGTTAATGTATACATACTTATTATTTATTATGCCAGTCAATGATCATGGCGATTGCAACAGCGCCGAAATATCGGGAACTAAAAACAAATAATAAATATGGTAAACATCCCGTTCCAAGTGTTATTGATCATGCCATTCATACTTCATAAATGACTACAAAGGTTACGTATCTACAGTACTATCCCCCGTTCCCCATACCCCCCGGTTTATGTAAAACGTGCTGAATATTTTATGGCTATTAAAGGGAATATTTTTGAAATATATGTGACAAAATCTATAAGCTGAACTTGTTTTGAAAACTCGTTTTGCAGTCGATACTAAGGTAAATAAACGAGCGTTGTTTATCTGAGGAGCGTTAGATGGACTGTGTGAAAGATTAAATGGGTAGTAAGTGAGTGACAACCGAGATGTCGAATAGAGAAGTATGGAAGAAGAAGACATGCTGCGCCAACACAAATTAAAAGTCCCTCCGCGCGGAAGAAGTGAAACTTCGTAACTTGCTGTTGCTAACGCTCGCGCTGGCCTGTAACAGGTATATACTACACGCATGCGTTCGAGTGCCACGCATTCACTCTCGCTCTGTCTCTTTCCATTCCCCCTCCCCAGGAGCGTTGAACGTTTAACGCAACAGTGCTTTCATACCCCCTCCATGGTAGCGTTTAACACGTTTAACGCAACCTTGTTGGAAGTCGCATTAGAAGTTTCACTTTAATTATGATACAGGGCAGGAAAATCGTAATGATACCGAGAGAATATCGAGTTTCTGTTCAAGTTCGGCTTTTTAGATCGACATCTCCTTCTAAACCTCGATGTAAGATATGTAGCCACAAAATATTTGCGTGTACGCACGGCGAACAATTAAGCTATGCAAAACCAGTATAAGCGGATCTGTCCCTGTGTTTTTGTTTAATTTGCTATGGGTTTGCTCTTGACTCTAGTCTAGGTCAGAGATGAGAGAGACAAAGTCGACGATGGTACGAGCTTACCCAGAAGAAGCCTGTTCACTCTAACTTTGAAGAGATTAGGGTTGTAAGCGTTCGGAAACACAAATAAACTGGAAATATATGCAAAGCGAGGCCATGTTTTACCGGAAATGTATAGCTTGATACGTCGCCGGGTGTACTAGTCATTAACATGTTGTATGTGTAATCACTCACACGGTTGATGGTGCGGTGTTGGTAGTTTGGTGACCGCGTGTTCTATGTATACAGTCAGCAGCAAGACCTACTTATACAACTTGTTTTTTTTTTATATACCATAACTCTAGGGTTATATTCTGTAGGTAAAAATAATACTAAAACTCCAAAAATAGGTGTATAATATATAAGAATAGGTGGTCCAAAAATGCATAGTTTCGGAGATATCATCAATCATAATTTGCTTAGGTCAAAAATTGTCAACTACTAGTATGACGAATCTTTACTTTTGCGAGATTGCCAAACTTCGCAGAAGATCAAATAATGTTTTTAAGAGAGAACTGTTATTTTGTTGTCTGTAACCCGTCTAGCTATTCCGAGCTATTGCTAACTAGAATTTATTATCCATTCAAAAAATTTGACTTTTGCTGTTGACTGTATTTTTAAGTTAATATTCCTGTGAAGTATGGTGGAGTTTGTGTTCACAGTGGCAAAAAAGGGCCTATCCTCCTCCGCTGGATATGTTTTTTATAAGATCGGTTCCATCTAATTGTTTGGGAATAAAATGTATAGTTGCGTTTTTTGTTTCAAGACAAACTTCATCATACTTCGCCATATTTTTCCCATTTTATAACGGTTATTATTTTATTTTTACATTTCGTGAATGGTTTAATTTATTTTACTTTATTTTTCCCCTGATCTCACTATATTAAACATGGTCTTGGGTTTTTTTTCCTATATTTTTTTTTGAGTTTTTACTTACAAAGCCGTTTTTCGACACAAAGTGGGATTAAGTAAAGGGTAAAATAAATAAAAATAAAAACCATTCACTATGGTTGTGGTTAACTTTGACTAGAGGCCGAAATCGCTGAACTTATCCCAGCTGCCTCGCGTTGAAGCATTATTCAGGAATTTCGATGCGACCATGAGAAAGACATACGATATTCTCACGATCTCGCCACGGGTGGACAAGGTTTTTTTTCTTTCTTTTATTTGTATGTTTTGTTTCGTTTCATTCGTATTGTTTAGCCTTTTACGTTCATTTTCCGTTACATATTACACACACAGCTTGTGTTTTCTTAGACATTTTTTGTTCTTCAAATGCAATTCATTATTTATACAAATGTTTGTTTGTGCCTGTGTGATGTTTCGCTCATTGTTTTAGATAATTAATACGATAAATATTTTTGAAAAAGATTTCGTGAAGTTGTTAATATTTAGCCGTAAATAAAAAAAAACAGGACGTCACTTATTTAAAATACAGATTATTTTAACAGGAGAAATTCTTATGATAATAGTCTATTGCTTTACGCTTGCATATGTTTGTCTAATGACTTTGATAACTGCTTATATTTTGTAGCGTTTATGCTTAGCATTGAACGGTCAGCTTCAAAGATATTGGTAATATATTTTAGCATCTAAAAATAAATATATATCTTAATGTCACATTGGATGTTTCAGAATGAAAACAGGATAACTTTAGCTTTAGCTTTAGCTTCATGTAATAGAAGTTTCAGATGATTTTGAACAGTCGTCCCAATTATTTGATCGCTGACTGTTCTGCATGTTGTTCACATGTATTCCTACCTCATTGTTGTGTGCTTTTGTATGTCCGCTGTAACCATTTGTGATTATTAATTTATGTTAAAATTGTTTCGTCAAGAATTCTTATAGAAAGTAAATGAAAATTAATAATAAAAATGTTTTAAAGTATAGTAAATTGACATGTCCGTTAAATAGTTCATTTTATAATTGAATAATAAAAGTGTTTCTGACCAAATCATATTATATACACGCAATTTTTAAATATTTTTTTTGCATGTGTTACAGTGAAGAATAACTCAATTCAAATCATTTATTTCAAGTAGGCGATTGGCTGCTATGCCGTGTGTTGCGGGTTTGATCCCCGCACGGAACCAATATTTTTATGACCTACGGTAGTTGTTCCGGGTCTTGATGTTGAGTTTGAATGTTTGTAAAACGCACCCACAATACATGCGAAATTCCTAGAGTGGCGTAACGTTTAAAAAAAAATTAAGCTTTACTAAGATCGAAATCATCTAACTGACATAAGGCCAAAACATAATTATTCTTCATTGTAACACTTTTCTATGGCTACCACACGTATTTATGTTATTTTATGTTTGTCGACGATAGGTAACGATTAATTTGTCGAAAAGTCGCGCGACTGAGACGCGGACGCGACACCACACCGACGATTCGTCGCTCGGCAGTTTTAAGTACGAGGTGCGAATTGATTTTTTTGTTTTTATTTATGTTTTGTTGCATTTTAAGTTTTTTTTTTAATAATTAAATTATTTTAAGTCTCGCTTGCATCAAAAATCACAAGCATATTAATTTTAACAACATTTTCGTCTCTTTCAATCTGCCAACTTCAGACTAAGTACTAGAATGTTTCTTTCAGTTGAAAAAGCAAGCGGACCCACAACGCAAAATAATATAAAAGCTGTCCAACTTTAGTTAAGCTCCGCGGTTAATTTACATGCCCGAATCAAATTAGCTGGCAATACTTTACAGGCGTGATGGTTTTCTCAACTCTTGGACAGTTTATTCATAAAAACTGATTAAAGTTTAAATACTGGTATTCAGCTACTCCCGGTTTTACTGGAAACTGACCCTAATATAGTTGGGAGAAAGCTAGGCAGCATGATGATGACCATGGATCGGAAAAAGCCTAATATATTTACCTAAACTTCAAGGAGGTAAATAACTTGTGGATAATACCTCCCTCTGTTTTAACAGCTTTATTTTTTTATTCGGCTCTTAAAAATCATTCCGTGTTTTTACTGCGGAGGTATGATCTACATGTTACTTACCTCCTTGAAGTTTACGCAAATATACTCTGCCTATTCCGATCTCTGACGATGACTGATTAAAGTTGAAAGACGTTTAAACGTCGAAAAATTTATGGTATTTCACTTTAAACAGCGGTTATGAATAAACCCCATGATTTTATTTTACTTCTAAATATCGATATGTGAAGGTTCCCCAGCTAATTGAAATTGCCGTTGTATTTCCACGAGTGGCATGTGGCACTCCAGTACATCAAGCTACTTGAAACTGTCAAACTTTACCAATCAACTTTGAACCTAATACTTCAATGATAAGGTTGAAAATATATTGAAGTCAGTACATGTGCATGTTTGTGGTTGGTTGTCAGGACCAGGAGTCGACGGAGCACGACGGCGACGTGGAGGACATCTCGGACGGCGAGCGCACGTCGTCGTCCGAGCGCGGCCGTCCTACGTACTACCCCGGGAACAACGACGACGACACGCCCGGGTCAGTTCTAAATCTAAATATTTTATTTCCAATAACTCATAACTGCCCACATAACTAACACAAATATCATAACTGCCCACGTAGGCCACGTGAGCAGTTATGAGACATCGACAAACGGTGCACGGTGCGGGAAGGTCGTTCAACTTTTTCTTCGTGTCAAAATTTGTTTGTTGCAGACAAATTTTGTACACACATTAGACTAATCAGAATTCAGAGGCACAAAACTATCATGTCACTAAATTACTAAAGTTTTCTCTAGTTACTCACAGTAAAAAAAGTTTTTTTTTTTAATAGTCTTCCTTTTATTACAATCTATATTTGTTACCACCATGATACTTTACAGACTAACATACATTATGATAAAAAAATGTGTTAGTAAAAAAAAAGGTTTCACAGAGAGTTCATGGTGAACGCGATGGATGCGGACGAACTGCGCGAGTCCATGCGGCGCTCCAAGCGCTGGGCGGGCGAGGTGCGCCTGGAGCTGCCGCCGCCGCACGCCAAGCTCAGCGGCACGCCCGTCGACTCCGACGATGACGAGGTGAGGACACAGGTACTGATCCAACAACTGTCGAGACCGGTCTTCTACGTTTTGGAACGAGCAACTAGCTTCTGGACAGAAAAGTTCTTGTGATCGGTTAAATGGAAACAAATAGTTTTGTTTGTTTGGCTTCTGACCTGTAACGACTACCAGACATTTGGATATAGGTCATGTAAAGGATTTATAACGTCTTAACAGCGTGGCAAGTGGCAGCACCCTCTCACTAATAACATGTAAGCATGTCCAGTCGTGTTGAGCCCGAGCTGACATGCACCACGACACTGCTATTTATTTCAACACCATCGCTCTTAAATTTTTTTTTTTTCCATTTAGTATCTGCGATCAGCTTCATGCTTTTAGCGGATGTGGTGTAGGTTCTCGCTTTTTAAAGTGTGTCTTCCAGCGAAGACATCAACTCCTTATTTAAATCAAGAGATAACATCCCTTCTCTTGAGGCGCTTGTTGTAGCTGGGTGTCAGTAGCTTTGTTGTCAGAACGTTAGGATGGTTTTTGAGTCTATTTTGATATTGCTCTCTTGTCTTTGAGATCTCCTACTTCACACTAATCATCTCTAGTTGGTCGTGTATTTCTTTATTGGTGATATACCATGGAACATTGGCTATTGTGCGGAGTATTATATTTTGCATGCGTTGGAGCATTGCTATATTGGAGTTACAAGCAGTACCCCATAGTTGGATGCTATATAACCAAACAGGTTTCAATACGATTTGTAAATCAGGAGCTTATTTTTCAGAGTGAGCTTGCTATTTCTGCCGAGGAGCCATAGTAAGTTGATGTATCGTATTTTAAGCTCATCTCGCTTCATTTTTACGTGCTGGGTCCATGTTAACCGGCGGTCGAGGTGTAGTCCTAAGTATCTCACGGAGTCTTGATGAGGCAGTACGGTATCTCCGAGTCGTACAGGAGGACAGTTCTCTCTTCGCAATGTGAAGGTGATATGGGTAGACTTTGCCGCACTTGCCTTGATTCTCCATTTCTGCAGCCAGTTGGATACTTTATCCAAGCTCTTTTGTAGTGTTTCAGTGGCAGTATTGGGATCTTTATCGCTGGCTAGGATAGCGGTGTCATCAGCAAATGTGGCAGTCATAGTCCCCTCTGTTTGTGGTAGGTCGGATGTGTAGAGAGTGTATAGAAAAGGTCCCAGTACGGACCCCTGGGGAACTCCAGCCCTGATTCATGGCAGGCGGATGTAGTGTCCCCTTCTTTGACTTGAAACGTCGTCCTTCTAAATAAGAAAGTAGCAATTGGCAGTAGCAATGCGGTAGGAGAGTTTTAATTTTGTAGATGAGTCCCTTGTGCCAAACTCTGTCGAAAGCCTGTTGGACATCGAGGAGCTCTTAACATAGAAAAGGTAATTTTTTGAGGAAACGTGTTCGCCTGGTTGATTATGACACGACCCACTCCCACGCATAGTGAAAAGGCCTGTGTTCCAGTAGTGGGAATGTTCCAGGCTAATTTGTGTTATTTCGTATTGCTAAATCGGTCACGGCTTCAATATCAATGAATAATTTTCCTTTTTCTCCGTACAGGTGTCGACTCCGTCGGGCGACAACACAGAGCGCAACCCTCTGTCGGGGTCGTGCGAGTCGCTGGACACGGCGGGGCGGCGCGAGAAGTATCTCAAGTCGGCCTTCGACAGCCTCAGCGGAGCCGACATGGAGGCCACGCTCACTGCGGGTAAGCAGGCACCTTCATCTGCCCAGCAACAACATAATTATGTTGGCGTCGGCTTACGGTCGAACCAGATGTAACAGAATACTAGTTTTCTGACCTCCACAACCACTCTGGGAAATTCGATATTCCTCGGTGCGACTGGTTATCAGAGTTTCGGGTCTAGCTATTCGTAACGACTGTCAAAGATCTACAATAGGGGATAATCCTATTTTTTTTTCTTTGTCCGTCGGGTAGTTTATTGAAAAGTATTGGACACGTATTTTTCTTTTTTCACATGGTCATAAAATTACGGAGATATATTGAGTTGAAATGGCGCATGACGTCACATGTAGGTAAGTTTTATACCTACTTGTGACGTAGTAAGCCCCCACTCTCCAACTTTAATGAGTTCTAACTAAGTAATTTTTTGATATTTTGATAAAACAAAAAATACGTGTCTAATATTTTTGTATTACCTGTCTGACGGACAAAATATAATGTCGTTTTCTTTACCCGGTCCGATCCCCTATTATAGTCGATGTAATGAATAGTCTCATTGCCGACGAGGAAGCGACAAGCTATCTTATTTATCTTTTTAAGGTGTGGTCAAACGCTCTTCCTCTCTCTACTTATTTAAAGCTTTCAGTGCCAGACAGGGTACATAATAGTGTCTAATTTTTTTTTGACCACTTGTTAAGTGTACATTATGGATGCAATAAATTATTTGATTTGGAGTTAGACTGCGTACATTCGACTTTGACGGTCGACGAATGAAACATTTGTAAATGCCCAGTGTCCGTAGCTAGTCCACTCTCCGACCCGCTCAATTTGACCTCACCTTTTCAAAAGTTGCTCAATATTTGTCTGATGTCGCTTACACCCGGGGCAGGCAACACGTCGCTGTCGTCGCAGCACCTGTCCCGCGGCGCGCGGCCGTCGCCCGCGCGTCCGTCGCCCGCGCCGCGCTCGGCCGGCAAGCTGCTGGACCCGGAGGCCGCGCGGAGGCGCGAGGAGCTCAACCGGAGGATCCTCGAGACGCGACGACAGCTCGAGACTGTGAGTTACTCGACAGCTTGCTTAGCACACTAGATAAAGTGGGTTCAGGACATGCAGGTTTTTATGGAAAAGTATGTTCATCGGGAAGTGCCGAGCCGAGCCGAGCATGATGCTGCTACGGTAAATGCCGAACGGAGTTTGACGATCGGCACGAAATAAGTAAAAGCGGCTGTATTTACTGAACTACACAGTTAAGTAAATACAGGCGAATTGAATATGCCTGTTGTGATAAGTCTGACTGCCTGAGTTCCTGGGTTCGATTCCTGGGCCGAGCAAAATGTTATCAAATTTTTCCATCTCAAATTTCTCAGTAGTATTCCGGAGTCAGGCTTGGTGCTAAGTTGTTTGCAATAGGTTCTTTCCCTGTTACATGGGAATTCCCATTAAAAACATAAGTCGTAGGTTCGAACCCAGGCAGGCGCATTACTTTGTGTAATTTATTTCATCACCGCTGCTCTCAAAACAATAAAGGAAAACATCGTGAGGAAACCGGCATGTCTTAGAACTAAAAATTCGAAGACATGTTACATGTACCAACCCGCACTGGGCCCGCGTGGTGGATTACAGCCCACTCTTTCTCATAGAGAGGAGACCTGTGTCCCAGCAGTGGGAACATTATAGGCTGAAGATGATGATGATGATATCTGGCGAAGTGAACCTTTTAAATTTTGCTAATTGTATACATTTAATTGCTCGCGGTGGTAAACTTCTGCATTACCTTTCAAGGAAAACATATTTGATGTTAAGTTAGTTATGTTATGATGTAACCTCCACTTAAACAAAGGTCGCTCCGCTCCGCTCAGGTGGCGTTCCGCTCCAACCTGAAGTCGAGTCAGTCCACCACAGACCTGTCGTACATCCCGGAGAAGGACAGCTCGCGCCGCGCGCGCCCGGTGTCCATGGCCATCCCATCCAACTCGCGGCCTTACGGTAAGACGCTGCACTTGCCCGTCCACTTGGTTATATGAAGGAGATTGAGTATTCATTCGTGGTATTTGCCAATGTTTCTTATTTAAAAGATTAGAAAATATATGAACAAATATATTTACTGTAATCGTTGTGAATATCAATGTGATAATAATTATGGTAGAAGGTTTTTTTTGTTGATTGACATCAAAATTGGTTTATGCAATCTTCCAGCCCTTTATTTTGAAAACACGCGTGAATAAACCTCCTCTGAAATAAATATGATAGATCTTTTAGGAATACTAAGCCATTGAAGGACAATGTTTTATAAACTTTTCCACTTAGATTTTAATAATCAATTAATACTTTGTAAATTAAGTAAATTTGTCTTATTATTGTGTATTAAAGTCCAGATTATCACATTTTGAATGCTCAATTTCTTTGAGAATACAGTCGAAGGCGTAATGCCAATTCACCAACGAATTTCAAATAAAAATATTACAACATAATATTTCTGAACACAAACTTTGACTGCATTCACCATGTGTGATTCCACTAACGTGTGACATCATTATATATTACTTATAAACGTTTTACTTTTTATATTTATATATAAAAGCCATTCCAGCCAAATACTGCTCTTGGTAAGTTTTGCTTACCGTCAAAAACAGACAAAGCGTTCATAAGTAACATAATCATCGCTAAATACTAACAAACACGAAAATTGTTCCCCTAATGCTGACCAGGAATATTGCCCTGTCCGGAAGAGAACCTGGACAGTCTGAACTCGAACTACTTCGATAGTTTGAACCCCTACCTCGACTACCGAAACAAGAACCCCTACGCGATCCCCGCGAACTTGAACCACAACATCATCCCGGATTACTTAGACAACGTGGTTCCGTACGTCCCGCCTCACGCCAACATAGCGACCTCTCAGCATGACCGGCGCAACATGCACTACGCACCGTTCGATACCAAGCCCGTGGTGTTCAAAGAACAGTTGCCGCCAAAGCAACCTCTAGCCTTCACCATCGACATGACCAAACCTGTCCAGTCCAAAGTTTTCAACCGCCTGTTTCCTGAGAAGGAAGCACGCGAACCTAAACCACGGAATTTTACGTTAAATCTCACGAAAAATGAGGATAAGCCAGCTCCACCCAAGTCTGTAAAACCTGCGCGGAGTATATTCAAGAACTATAAGTCTTGTCCCGTGTCACCGGTTTCCGAAGAGTGTAAGTGGGCGGACAAGGCCAATCAGAAGAGTCAGAAACCTGATAGGAACTCATTAGACCCCAAAAAGAGGAATTCCCTGAGCTTCTTCGTAGGGTTGGATAATAAAAACATAAGAGACAGCGGTAAGAGTATTGTTGATACTATAAAATCGGATACTGAAAAGATGATAGCAGAAATTACTAAGAAATATGGTGATTTGGATGAATACGATGTGGCGAAAGGTCAGGACGACCTCGATTTGAAACCTACTAAAGAAAAAGACGACGGTAACTTCTCTTCAGACTCCTTAGAAGACTGCAGCCTCAGTCAAGATGCCAGTTGTAAAAACAAATTATTCTCTAAGAAAGTTTGTAAAAAACATACCAAAAAAGCACCAAGAAGAGCTGTGTCAAACTATGAAATCTACAGCAGTGAGAAGCCTGTAGTGCCTGCTAAACCCGCCTACATGGCCAATCAGAAGAGTTCCACTCTGCCTAGGAACATGCCATCGAACCTCGACGACATCGACGAAGACTCGATGAAGTATAACTCCAACATGTACAGATGTCAAAGTGTGTTGACTAAGAGATGTGTCACACGCTCCAATGAATCAGTCTTGAGTGATAATTCTAACTGTTCAAGTATTTCAAATGAAATTTTCCTCAAATATGGCAACGAAGTCGCTTTCCAACAAGCGAAGTTTGACGGCAGTAGATACAATTTGAACGATTCGCAGAACTGTTCGTATGAGAACATACACGACACGGAGTACTTAGAGAACCACAGACACAGTAGCGCTAGTTTCTTTTTAAATCAGAAGAAGTATATGAAAAACAGCTGCAGCCAGGAATCCGTCCTGTCCGACGATTTCCTGGACAATGACAACCAACTTTGTAGAACTAATTGCAACTCGTTAGAGAGTGTGCTCTCTGATGACTCGGAATGTACTAAAAGTGCACCTTTGGAAATGTTGTTCGAAGGCGCTAAGCCGAAGAAACAGCAGAAGAACCAAAGTATGCCGCGGAATAGCAAAAGTTGTTACGAATTCGATAACACTTCTAAAAGTTACGGCTCCAGTCCTAACAATGCTTATTTCGGCTACATGTATAACAATTATTTGGGAGATGCGTCCAGCCCTAACTATAGAGAAACTAAACCTAACACTATCACAACGAACCCTAAACCACCTGAAAATAAAGTGTACGGATTTGAGGTTCCCATGGACGGACACAAAACTGTCACAAGATCTAAAAGCCTGTACGACTCGTCAAGTAAACAGCCCCCGCCTGCTAAGAATATTGCGTATTATTTCGACGGAAATAATATTCAGCAGTATAACAAAGAAAAGAAACTTAGCGATGAAATACCGAGGTTGAATAAGACTGACTACATGGTTAACACTAGCAAGTCTCTACAGCCGAAATTTGCTGATAAATACAAGAGCCAAATGGAAGGTTGTGAAAAGAATGCCATGGTCAAATCTAAGAGTTGTAGCTTTGAAGTAGTATTAGAACCCGCTTCAAAACCAAACCCACTGAAAAATCTTTTGGAAAAACGAAACTCGCATGTTCAAAAGAATTTGGAGAAATTTGAAGAGCAAATAAGAAAGAATACACAGACTAAGGGACATAAAAACCAGTTAAATAAAGAAAAATCGAATGGCAAATACAATAATGCTACAAAGAGCCTTGAAAGAGGTTCAGGTCAGAAGAATAACAATACTAAAATAACGATGGAGTTTGTACCGCATAAGCCTCCCAAACCAATCAAAAGAACGTCTTCTGTTAAAATGAATAACAGACTGAAAGCGGGCATTGAGAAATCTGGTCTGACGTCATCAATATCGTCGCAGTACAAAGCAAAACTTGATGGACTACACAACAAAAACTATTTGGCCAATAAGAAGCCAGAAGATGCCAATTCTAACGTAGAACCAGACAACAGTGAGAAACATTTCGATGTGTTTGTCAAAGAAAAAGATGTGAATGAAAATAAATCTGAAATACAGATGGATAGCCTAGAAGTGTATGCGATGCAACGCATGGAGAGACTGAAACAAGTCAGCATGGACTCGCTCGATGTTGACGCTAATGACTTCGCTAAAGACTCCTTAGATTATTACGCAGAACAAGATAACAAGCTATATGCAAAAACAGCCAAAGACCAACTCAATTTAAAACTAGCTCGAAATGATTTATCAAGACCTTCGCACAGCAGACAAAGTGACACCAAAGAAAACATATCGCCAGAAATGACAGATGAAATAAAAAAATACAAAAATATTGAAAGGAAAATAGAGATTATCAACAAATTGGTAGAAATGGAAGAGAAGAGAATTTTACAGGAGAAAATACTCAAAGAATGGAGAATGAGACCTTTGAAAGCAAACATAAACGATGGCAAAGGAGTAGTCAAACTACTATCTAGGAAATTCGAGAAGTTAGCCACGAAGCAATCTTCAACGGTTCACAACTTCGCGTCCCTCACTTTAGAAGAAGCTGACACAGACACGGATACAACATCCGAAAATAAAGAAATCAAAAGAAATTTGAGTCTGCCAGACATATTGGATTCTGATCAAATTGGAGGCTTAGTCACCGTTGGAAGAGACATAACGAACGAAGCTGGTAACACAGGCCCAGTGGAAGACGTAAAGCTAAACAACGCCATACAGCCGGAAGTAGGAAACCTACCGAAAAGCCTAAAACAAAGAGTTTACAACGAAATGGTAATACCAAAAACAGATGTCCACCTAGACAGCGAAAATTATGAATCGTCAACAACAAGCTCTAGTTGCACAAATTCTCCGAAAAGACTACATTTTTACGGTTTTAGCAGACCGAAAACTCCCTTTAGAAAGATCATTAGAGGTCCGACACCAAGATTGTGTATGGAAAACCGTCTTTTTCCGCATAAGATAAGGCCGGTACTTTACGGTTCGCCTAGAGGTTCTTGTTTAGCGAGGAAGGTTCCCCTACAAAATCCGGTCTTACCATCGAAATTTTCGCCGACGCAAGGTTTGGGACTGCATGTGACAAGTTATTTGATGTCGTTATGGTCCCTTTTATTTGCGTTTTTAAATGTGGACGTAACTCTTTTTGGGTTTTAAAGTATTGACCGTAGATATTTTGGATGAAGTCGAAGTAAGAATTCTTTTAAATCTTATTATAACTTAAAACCATCGTGCGTCATTTTTATGAAAACCATCGAAATAAAAATATTTATGAGCCAATATCAAAAACCTATAAGTTACTTACCACAAAATAACGTGATATTTTGTGAATTAGCCCAAATTAAAATAATAGGCAAAAATTAAATATGCAAATATATATATTTATATCGCACGGCAGATTCACGACATGTCACTTGCCATCGCTTTTTATATTATTTTTCAGGTTTTTTTTTTCAGCATGTTTTTTAGCATATGCGGAGACTTTCTCATGCATGCCTGTTTTGTATTTTATGTGTTATGTGCTTTGTTATGTTATAGCAATCTGAATGGTTTTTACAATGAGAAGAAACACTATACCAAATTCAGAGGTCCCAATTTCTTTTGAGGTCCATCTTGGTGTTTTGTTATAAATGAATGATCGTTGAGCTCGCTATAATCGCATGTTACTTATAAGCAGCAGCGTCGCCAGCGAGCCGCTCGCACCTGTCGGGGTCGGACCGCGAGGAGGAGGGCTCAGGCATGCGGCGTGCCATCTCGCTATCGGACCTCGCCGCCAAGCCCATGCCCGCGCCAAGGACGCCGCAAGGTGCGTCTGGTGGTGGCTCCATGTCTTGCAGACAAGTTTCACTGGGTTTGGTTGGAGTTAACTGGGTATCTAGTAAACATGTTTGTGTTGTTCAAAATTTGGGTCTGGTGCGATTATTTCTAATGCCTAATTACCTATTTGGGATCTAGATAACATTTTTCAAGTAAAGTCAAGTTTCATCCAAAAATATTTCTAACTCGGAAAGGGTTAGAAATATTTTTGGATGAAACCTAACCTGCATAACTTTCTCCATTTTATTTTACTTTCAAATTAGCAGCCACATATTAATCCTATAGAAATCAATAGCTGGTATCTACAGGGTGTAACGGAAAGGGTATATACATCCTTAAGGGTGTGCTACAGACCATCAATATGAACATGTTTATCAACATAAACATTTTTTTGCAGCAAAAAAAAAAATCAGCAGCATACCTATTCCACCCAAATGTATAGGCATTTGGGTCGAATAGGTATTGCAATTTTCTATGGGGCAGCAGATATTTTTTTTGCTGAAAAACATGTTTTATTATGAGAAACATGTTCAGTTTGATAGTCTGTAGCACACCTTTTAGTATGTATATACCCTTTCCGTTACACCCTGTATACAAATAAGTATTTTATGAGACAAAATCTTCTAAAGCGTCGAGTTTCTAAAATATAAGTTATCAAAGTTGTACTGAGGAAGATTATAATTTTGTTAGCTTAAACGTCAGAAACGTGACGGTTTAGAAGATTTTTCCCACAATTATTATTTGTATTGATGCGAACAATTTGAATAATACGGATTTTATGCATGGCTGCTATTTGAAAAATAAAATGAAATGGCGGAAGTAAAGCAGGCCAAAATATACATGCCCTTTTTGATTATTTTTGTAACCTTCGTGCTGTGTTGAGTTAGTTTATAAATAATTTTAATAAGCTGGTGTTGGATGCTATAAATTTAAGTTATGTATGTCGCTCAAAGTTGTAGTAGCTAGTCTCTTCTTGATAATTAACTAAGGCTTATGTTTAACATAACACCAGATAAAGTAAATATAACCTTAAAAAACATTTTTATACTGCCTAAAATAGTAAATGATTACCAGAAATAGTAAATGATCACCAGAATTAAAAACCTGAAAATCACAGCTCCGAACTAAGGCGTAGTCGACGGAGCCCCGCTACGCGGGGCTCCTATTTCTCTCTGCAGGGTTTAAAGTAACCTAACACTATATCCCGAGCTCGCTTTGCTCGCACTTGCTTCCTAAGTTCTTCTTGCCACAAAATTTGGTGATCATTTACTATATTTGGTGATCATTTACTATATTTGGTCTTTGAATACAATTTTTTTGGTGTTTAGTATTTTTTTTTTGGGTAACGTAACTTAGGATCTCAAAGTATTTTTTGGTGTTCATTATATTTAATCCCATTAACTAATTATAAATTTATCGTCTTGGGTACTTATGAATATCTACTTTTTGATGAATAAATTAACATTCTAACACTTTCTTAATAACAACAGCCAAACAACTTTGCAGTCTTTGAGCACAGTATTGTGTTTTGTTCATCTTTCAGAAACCTGGCGTTAATAGATTATTTTTATTTCATAGGGATGGTGACTCATTTTTTTTTATTTGTCTATCGGGTAGATTATTAAAAAGTATTTGACACGTATTTTTTCTTTTTTCACGTAATCGTAAAATTACGGAGATATTTTGAGTTGAAATGGCGGATGACGTCACGGCTCAGTACATTTTAGAACTAGTTGTGACGCATTAAAGTTGGAGAGTGGGGGCTCACTAGCCCCCACTCTCCAACTTTAATGCGTTTTAACTAAGTATTTTTTCGTTAACTTGATAAACAAAAAATACGTATCTAAATTTTTGTATTACCAGATTGACGGACAAAATAGAATTTCGTTTTCTTTACCCAGTCATTATCCCTATTACATTTGAATACAACATTTTGCTATCAAAATAAAATAAAAAAACAATTTCGAAATATTTTTAATTCACATAGGCCTCAAATCAAATCAAATCAAAATATTTTTATTTCACATAGGCCTACATGGGCACTTGTAAAACGTCGACAAAAAGGTGCTCGGTTCGGGTTGGTCGTTTCCTATGGAGAAGAACCGGCAAGAAACTCCATGGTTACTCTTTTAAAATCATTTGGCTTTACAATTTTTCTATGTTACAGCATTGGCACTTAAGTATGAGTGGACCTACATGGGCACTTGAAAAACGTCGACTAAAAGATGCTTCTATATCTTACTTAACATTTGGTTTTGATGGCTCTAAATAAAGCTTAATGTATAAAAGGCGCGTCATTTATTGTTGAAGTTAAGCCATGAACTTGTACACAGAGTAAATTTTTCCCAACTTAAGAAAATACGCGGTTATGTATTCGGCGAGTATCTTTTTTTCTCATGTATGTACAAAGATTTCTTCATTATAATTGGGCCGATTTACGTGATTCCTTTTTCAAGCAGATAGTTGTGAGAGGTTGTTCTTGACTTACAGTCAGTTTTAAGGTTTGTTCTTCGTTGTTATACTGCAAATATACGGCTTTTACACGCACTTTATGTTATCTAATATGCATGTTTTCATTAATTAGTAGCAGTAAAATAATTAATGTTTGTAAATAATAATGAGTGTTTATTAACGCAAATTACATTGCCTTTATGTAGATTTCATTATCTTTAAGCTTTGTAGATAAATATTCTAATAAAACTTTCATTTAATTCTTTTTTAAGTTCAGGTACTAATTTCACCAAACTTTGTTAGTATACTGTCATGTTAAGCAATTTTTAAGAACTGAACATATTTTTTCAATTATGCAAATAATTGAAAAAATATGTCAAAATACTTAAAGATAGGTATTTCATTTTAATAATAACAGAGTATGGCGAAATAGCGCTAAAAGTAACTAAGCACGTGACGAATCTTGTAATGCCAAAACATACCAACCCACACATTCTTTCAAGTATTTTCAACAATTTGCGATTTTAGGTGATTTGTTAACAATAATAGAGCTTTAAAAAAAATCTATAGAAATAAAATTAAAACTGTAGATTTTTTATTTAATTATTTATTAAAGACTTATTTTCTACCAGTCAACTTTGCTTTTTTCTGGATGCCACAAGAGAATATTAAATTAGTTGGGCGTATTATTGTGGATTGGAATGTTTTGGCACAACTAGTTCGTTCTATGACTGAGTGTGCATCGCAGGGCCGTCATCAAAGCCGGCGACGCCTCAGAACGGATCCAGCAGCAAGTCTCCGAGTAACTTCGTCCGGCCGGCGCCGCGGTATAGCACCAAGTCCAATATGACCAGGAGTTCAAGCGTTGGAGTGCTCAATCAGGTAATTTAAATATAACAAGATGATCGTATTAAATGTCGTGTTTATTAAGACGTTTAATGAAGTCCAGAGATACGTTTTCTGAGACGCAACTGATTTTTTTAATAACAAAAGGACTTGAAACAGCCGCATGTTCTCCGCCTTGTTTTATACATTTTATACAGTGGGTGTTGCGTTTCATTTCAATAATGAAAGTAAAGTAAATCCCTGGGCTGATTCAATTCAAATTTCCCATCTACGCTCTAAGAAGAAGAGTAAAAGTCGCTCCTTAACAGAATTTTTTGCTCATTGGCACTTTGCAGGATAATTTGTTTGCGTTGATTTGGTTTGATCAAAACTCATACATTCAAATTATCTGAGAATCAGCAATAAATTACATAAGACATTCCCCCAAACTGTCCATCCTTCGCCACTTCCCAGTATTTAAGCTGGGGAGTAGAAGTGGTGAAACAAACAAACTCTTCATCAACATGACCACCTTCTCCTGCAGAGCGACTCGGAATCGGACCCCGCGCCGCCGCGGCAGGGGGGCACGCGGGCGCAGGGTCTCATGCGGCCGACCATCTCCTCTATGAACAAGGCCGCCGCCAACTCGGCCCGGCGCCGCGGCCTCGCCAACGCCTACAGCGCAGGTAAGGTACCACGCCTGCTGGCCTGTGTCGTCACCACTCGACATTAGGCTATGCTGAGCTGAACTGCGTGTGGCAGGGATCGTGTGATACATTTCATGGAGAGTAAAGCGACTAGGCACTCATGCACCAATCGGCAAGCTGTTTGCTAAAATGTTTACCGAAAACACCACAGACAGCTGAGCTATGCTCGGCACAGCGCACCGTAATCTAATGTTGATAAGTCACCCTAGAACTGGTGCAGTAGTTTGAACTTTGTAGCTAGCTCACAGAATACTAAATTCACAAGAAGTTGATCCAACTTTGACCCGAAATGACGTCATGCAGTATTTTATGATGGGAATTATTTGGTTATGCCAAAACAAATCAACCCACATCATCCTGTTTCTTATTTCCCAAACAATTTTAAATATTTTCCATGCATGAATTTTAGGAGAAAATTAAGATACCACTTTTAAACCACTTTTAGAAGTGTGCTGTGGTTACCTCGCCCAACCCTTCGGGAAAAATAAACGTGATGTCATGTGTCACTTTGCGAGTTACAGTGCTTTGGCATAACTATGACCAATTTAACATCAGCAAATTAAAAACCATATATTCACTTGAACCCCAGCAATACGATAACTGTGCACATTCACGCTATTAACGACACGGTATTAACAGTGAGCCTGGCGCCGGGCGCGCACGAGGAGTCGAGCTCGGAAGCCGACGAGCGCAACAACAGCGACGCGCCCGCACCGCCGCGACCGCGGGCTTCCTCCGTCGACCACACGCAGAGGAGGATCGGTGAGTCAAAGTGGAGAGGAACGTTTGGTGTCAACGTGAGCGGTTCTTCTGGTCTTCTTCTTCATCATACTCATAAAAAGATGTTGGAGTATTCTGCTAGTTTATTTCTTCTTATTCTACCCGCCTTGAAGGTTTCCAACATAGCACACCAAGCCAGGCCATATTTAACTGTCCCTAGGTAATAATGTTATTGGGTTTTTCCTCCTACATTTTCTGTTACAATCAGCTCATAGACTGGATGTGTGCCTTAATGGTGAGAATAAGCTCATTCATATAAAATGGGAGTTAAACGATATGTGGGTACCATTCACTTCCGGCTACACTTTCGATATATACAAGCGTGATTGTATTAGTACATTACTCGGTGTCAGGTCGCAGTGGCAGCGAGCGGGATCTGTCTGCAAAGGCACGGGAGGTGACGGCCAGACTGACGGCCAACACGCGACAGCGCCCGAAACAGGACGCGCCTGCTGAAGCTAACTGTAAGTATCGGCCGGCCTGCAATATGGCAAGATATAAGGCGTCGAAAATGTCACTCGTAGTTGTGTTAGTCTATTTCTAAAGTACAATGTATCATATTTTGGCCCTGGATAGGATACTGTTTCTACAGGGTTAATTAAAACCAAGTGTTTCGTCGTTATCATAAAGGTCATTTTTGAAGTTCTTCTTGTCTAAATTATATACAGGATGTAACGGAAAGGGTATATACATCCTTAAGGGTGTGTTACAGACTATCAAACTGAACATGTTTCTCATCATAAAAAATTTTTTGCAGCAAAAAAAAATATCTGCTACCGATACATTTGGGTCGAATAGGTATTGCAATTTTCTATGGGGAATCAGATATTTTTTTTGCTGAAAAACATGTTTTATTATGAGAAACATGTTCAGTTTGATAGTCTGTAACACACCCTTAAGTATGTATATACCCTTTCCGTTACACCCTGTATATTTGAAGAATTTTATAGGTTTATATTGGACTGTCTATGCTGGATACCCGATAAACTTTGATTGCTTTGATATTACAAAATTATTGAAATGTGGGTTGGAACGTTTTAGCATAACATATTGAACGAGTGCTGTTCATTACGTTATTACAGTGTCATCATCGCAGCTGTGTTCTGCGCTGACCGAGCAGTTGACTAAGACGGCCAGCAAGGTGGTGCAGCTGTACGCGAGTCTGCAGAGAGAGCCCAACGCCGCCGCCGATATCAGCGGTGAGTCAACTTATACAGGTTTTCATCAAAATCGGTTTCAAGACTCTTTTGAGTATTCCTCATAGTTTTGAATTTAGCCATCCACGACCACCTGAAAAATTGACTCTGTATAGTCATGTTATCACCCCGAGTCACAGCAGTTGCCTACCTAGCCCCAAACTTACTTTTGAAAACTGAAATTTTATCTACAGGTTTCCTTATGATGTAGACAAGAATAAGGGTGATTTTCCGATGCGATAGGGTGTAAAAAGATTCAGCATCCACGGATCATCTATAACATACTGAGTTTCCTTCGTGCCTCAAAATGCAAGTAAAGCCATTACCAAGCAACTAGGCTGATGATGAGGTTGGATGAAGTCGCTGACAAAGTGCTTGTTGTCAACTATTAGTTTTTTCTCCGCAGGTCTAGAGGCAGCCATCTTAGAGACGCAGAAGGTCCTACGCAGCGCTGTGACTCGCACACAGAACGGCGAGCAAGCACTCAGCAGCCTGTCGTCCACGGACGGCGAGTACCGCCTCGCCGTCGACAGCACGCGACACAAGCTGGAGCACCTCGTGTCTAAGGGTGAGTCGCACACAGAACGAGCCTGTCGTCCACGGACGGCGAGTACCGCCTCGCCGTCGACAGCACGCGACACAAGCTGGAGCACCTCGTGTCTAAGGGTGAGTCGCACACAGAACGAGCCTGTCGTCCACGGACGGCGAGTACCGCCTCGCCGTCGACAGCACGCGACACAAGCTGGAGCACCTCGTGTCTAAGGGTGAGTCGCACACAGAACGAGCCTGTCGTCCACGGACGGCGAGTACCGCCTCGCCGTCGACAGCACGCGACACAAGCTGGAGCACCTCGTGTCTAAGGGTGAGTCGCACACAGAACGAGCCTGTCGTCCACGGACGGCGAGTACCGCCTCGCCGTCGACAGCACGCGACACAAGCTGGAGCACCTCGTGTCTAAGGGTGAGTCGCACACAGAACGAGCCTGTCGTCCACGGACGGCGAGTACCGCCTCGCCGTCGACAGCACGCGACACAAGCTGGAGCACCTCGTGTCTAAGGGTGAGTCGCACACAGAACGAGCCTGTCGTCCACGGACGGCGATAGTTTTGTTGCGGACATATAACACTATGATCAGGCACAACATTCGACTTGGTCGTAGAATTTACACTCCGTTCCCTCACACCCTTGTACTGGGAAAATTCCCAGTACAAGTTTGACAATACAATTTTGCATACTTACCTCGATCATTAATCATCCTTTAACAAAATGTTCTATTACTTACAGAAGCAACGAACGCGAGCAACCCTGCCATGTCTCTCATAGAGCAGTACTCCGACATACTCCTAAATATGATGCAGACGAAGATGGTGAACCAGTTCTCTCAGCCCGCCAGCCTGCCGCCCGCGCGCGACCCTCCCACCGACAGCTAGTAGTAGCTGGGACTCGCAGGCACTGCCTGGCACTGTGTAGTGCGGGACTGACTCTTGTGTGTGAAGTGGATCGGGCTCATCGAAACAGCATCGCTGGGTTTCAACAAAAGTCTGAGTGATGCTAGTTACCGCTTCGACCGTCTTCGGTGATCGATCTAACAGTAGGGATAAAGCTGATAAAGAAGCCTAAAAAATTCTCTCTGCTGGAATACAGGCCAAAACAGAACTGACCATGTGTGGCCACGTAAATACTTGTGAACCTTTTGACGTTTATGAATCTTAAGTGAAGAGTGTTTATTGTGAAGTGTCAACATCTAAATGTCGATGGTTCGCGTCAAAATGTTTTGTCACCTTCAAATAAGTAAATTTGTAACCAAAATCTATTAGAAATCTAACTTTTTTCGTTGAAAAGGGACAAGATTGTGAAGAATTCTGTCCATGAGAAAACGTCGAGTCGATTGAAGTCGGGCTTCGTCGGGAATAGTCGGTAGCCTAAACGAGCATAAGAGAAAACCGTTAATCGTTAAAAAAAGTGATATTTAAGTAACTTTAGTATTAATAAGTAGGTTGCGCATCGATAATCTGTTACATTGAAAGGAAATCTGAAAAATAATGGTACAGTAAACCGCTGTGAATATGGCACATCGGGTTTAGAACAGTTCGGCTTTGTATAGCGTCGTCTCTGTCACTCATGCTTGTCTCTTTCTACAGCTCGATGTGTCAGTCTGACACCTGGATACTGTACCGCGTAGTCACGAATGACGTTATTATAAGTAACATGTAAATAACGTTTTAAAATTAGATATTATAGGAAAATTCGTCAATTTGAGTCCATTGTAAGTTCGCTGGCGTTCCAGCGACAGAGCTGCCATCTTTACATTTTTAATAGTGAACGAGCGCCATCTCTGTTTCCTGGTGTTTACTATAGGCGCTAAGATGTCAAGAGTAGTTTTCGGCATTAAATAAAAACTATGCCTGCCTAAAATTGAAAATGTTTTGTGCCTACTCTTAAAATCGAGAAATCTTTCAATTATAAAGCAACCTTATTTTCATACTCATAATTTTCATTTTCTTCTTGATTTGACTTCTACTTTTCGTCCTTTGTGACAAGCTTCTGCATTCATACGAAACTACTTTTGTCACTTTGTCAAACTCTCCCACTTGGTCACGTTTAGACTATCCACCTGACACGTAGCGAATGTTCTGATATTAAGGATGTATGTAATACAGCGACCGATGAATCCGCGTCTGGTCGTTCTGACTATATGGATGCAGATTTTCACATTAGGGAGTGGACCCGATTTTATTCAGAGTGTCTGATCTGAACAAGTTAGATGTGAAGTTAACTAATTGGTTGGCCTCTACTGGAATTCTCGTACTTCCTACAGACTATCTAAGCCTTAATAATTTTAAACAAAGATCTGAAAGTGGCGAGTGCTACTCATATCTCCTTATAAGTGCACTGTCAGTTTAAGGGCTGCCATACATTATTCTCAGTCAGAATAGTCCAGAAAATACTAGTCGGATTTTGACAGAACTTTTTTTTATGAAAAAAGTTTCTGGATAAAATCTGCATTTACGTATTTTAAATGATACAAAATTTCAGCTCAATCGGACATCGGTAAGATGTTCGAATTTAGCTTCTAAGATTCCACCCGAACAAACATACATTGCAAGATAAATAAAAGCTTGTAAAAAACAGAAACGATTAATGGAAAATTAGGCAATGTGCTGGCAACATTGTCCAACCATGTTAATGCCGGTTTAAAACTTATTTAATTAAATTTCAAATGTTATTACTTATTATTGCTGATTTGATTTATTTTTTACTGATGCGAGGCTGAATTTTAGTCGCCTCTACAAATATTTAGTAAAATGACAATATTACAACACTTGCATTTAATTTAATCATTCCAGAAGTGTGTTAAAGTTAACCACCATAGTTTGAACACTAATAATTTGGTACATAATATCGATCTGCGCATTTATTAATATATTACAACTTTTGGCAACAGTACAATCTTGAAATTATTCAAATTAGTGATCTTTGCCGGTAAAAGTTTACAACAACAGACCAAAATTAAGATAAAAAAAAAACTGTTTACATTTAAAGCTAACGTCTTAAAAACATTACAAATGTTTTATCGAAATTTTCCGTCGCATTATTATTTATTGTTTAAAAATATTTACGTACACAGGGATTTAAAAAATGCTAATACTGAAATACTGTCATAGAATAACATTAGCGTGTCAAAGTATTTTATGATTGGCTGTCCATTTCTTGGAAAAAAAAATGTTTTTAAAAGACCAGAGAAAAGTTGAGACTTCTTCGAAATTAGGTGAATATAAGTTTTTGATTATTGTGAAATTAATGATATTGATTGATGTATAAATTATGACTGAATATTACCATTCCTTGAAGATATTATGTTAAATTGTTTATAAATTCTATAAATAAACGCAAAGCAAAGCCATGTAAGAAAAATTGTCATCAAAACATTATAATATTGAAAAACAAAAAGGATATTATGCAAAATGCAATTTTTTTTTTATATTAACAACCTGTTTTGGTACTCTGCTAAAAAAAGTCTGCCTAACTATAAACACAATTTCGTGATTGGGAAAGATTTTAATTATCAGATGTCCTCACCATACTTAGGTCGCGCGAGAAGAGTGTGCCAGCAAATCTTGCTTTGTGAATAATGGTAGATAGGATTTTCAGTGTGAGTGAGCGAGACAGTACTATTCGAAAGTCAATGTCAATGAAACCTTTTGTCTCCGCGGTGGGTGAATCTAAAGATTTAAATTTTTGGTGATGGTGATTGGTTAGTATTCTTATTACCAGTTCGGAGGTTGCTACTCTCACTTTACTACTGAATCCCTTTCATAACACCGTGAAGATATGGCTTTTAAAGCATTAGCCGAAGAAGAAATTGTAAGTGCGAATCACGGTACATACAATTTGAAGTCCAATGTATATAAAACGGTATAATTTAAGATTTTTGTAACGAAAATGTCACAAATTGCGTAGTATTACAGTCAACGTTACATTTTACATCTGATTTGTAATTAAAGCCTTTTTTTTATTAATGTAAATGTAACTTGGCTTTGGTATGCATAAAACGTGTATTTAATGTAGAAAAATATATGTGAGGATTAGCTAGCGACTAATATACGCGTCCAAAGAAAATGTATGAAATATTTCTTAAGACTTCTCTGAGAAACTAATACTGATGCCAAATGCGCTACTTTTAGTTTTTAACGCATAAGTTCTAATGAATAATGTCGAAGAGATCATTTGTTAACTGAGGGTTATAATTAAAACCATTGTGAGCGAGCTAAAGTTATAGCAAGTCAATATTTAGCTAAAATCCAAGTCTACTACGTAAGTCACCTAATGAACTGACCTGCCCTGCACATCACCTGGGATTACTATGACATCATAAAGCAGTAAAACAGTATTGTTTTAATCTAATCCTAGTGTGGGAAAGAGACGGAGCTATAGAGTACGTCTAGCGTCATCTCTTTCCCACTCTGAAATAAGATTAAACCAATACTCCTACACTGCTATTGGAACTGGTTTATTTCACATAAAAAAGAGTTATTCGAAGCATTTGACGAAGTATTAGTATTAAGTATAATTTAATAGAAAAGTCGCTTCCAAAATCCTTTTCGTTTTGTAAATAAATAAATAACTGTGACTCAATTTTGTTCTAGCTCATGTAAAGCGGTTATGAAGATATGTCTAGTAATTAACTTTATTTAATGTTCAATTTATTGCCATCTGTGGAAAAGACTAATTTTAATACTATTATAAATAATTTTTAAGTTTATAATTTTTCTTGTATTTTTTAAGTAACTGGACTCTGTATTTTTTTCTTTTGTATAGCAACAAAGCACACTAATTTTTAATGTAGGCGAAATAAAATGATATTGAATTTTAATTTTTGGTTATTTCTTTTTTGTTCCTTTAATTTTGACATAACTGATGGTCGAATTTATTTAATAGTTCATTATTTCTGATTTTTAAGAATTTTCTGTCGTTTTTGCAAAATACTGGTACTCAGCTGCATCCGGTTAGAATGGAAGCCGACCCCAAGATAGATTGGGAAAAGGCTAGGCAGATGATGATGATATGACTGATTTTAGTTTGATTTGTCTTCGCATTTTAGACATATTTTTTTATTTTTTCTTCTTTGCAAAAAAATGTACTCTGTAATATTTAGTGTTCTATTTATTCACAAGTTAAATATTTGGATAAAGGATAGGTCTATAATAACATATACAAGTGATATTATCTGGAATTGAACGGAAAAGGAAACATAAATTGATATTGCCCACAATTTAAAATTTAAAAAGTCTACTGCCTCCCATAAACGGTTTAGAAGACTATAAATCGTTGTCTCTGCCAACTAGATTAGCGTGTGTAAAGCAAGTTGTTTAAAGTTCCAGTTGGATGCAAGTGAATGCAAGAATTCGTAGACATCATTTGATTCTCATGCAATGGAAAGGAATCGTAAGAAAGTAGAAGAACATCGCTTTCGAAAGACACAAACACAAAAAGCTAGACTTGTACTTACATATTAAACGTCATCTTATGAATTAAATATAAGAACTTAACCTAACTAATGTTATATCTACATAAATTGTGTCGAAGATTTCGCCTTTTCCAAATTAGGTGCAAACAATCACTTTTTTATTTTAGCTTTTTGGTAGATATCTAATAAGATTAAATTAAGATGGAAGTGACAGGGTAGCCCGCGAAATAGGGGTGCGGACTGGGTAATACAAAAATACAAAAATAATACAAAAATAAAAGGTAATACAAAAATATTAGACACGTGTTTTTTTGTTTTATCAAAATATCAAAAAATTACTTAGTTAAAACTCATTAAAGTTGGAGAGTGGGGGCTCACTACCTCACAAGTAGGTATAAAACTTACCTACATGTGACGTCATGCGCTCAGCCCGATCACTATGTACGGTAAGCCTATCCCTTGGGAGAAGCAAGCCAAGTACTTAGGAGTCATACTTGACAACCACTTGTCTTTCGCGGCGCACATCAAAGCAGCTCGCGACCGAGCTGCGTTTGCTATGGGTAGGCTTCATTTCATGATTTCGGCAAAAAGCAAGTTGTCACTCAAGTGCAAGTTGCGCCTTTATACCGCGGTGATCCGCCCCATTATGACGTACGCTTGCGTCGTGTACGCTCACACCAAGCCTAAGTACATCCATAAGATGCAAATTTTACAGAACCGGTTCTTACGTAGAGTCACGGGAGCCCCTTTTTATGTCCGTAATGACCGTCTACACGTAGACCTTAGAATGCCCACCGTCCTTCAGTTTATGAAACGTCTTTCGAAGCGTTTCTTCGATAACGCCATTAAACACCGTAATCCCCTGATCGCAGCGGCCGCCCGTTACGAACCCTCGCGCATTAGTACAGTACGCCGTCCTAGGCATACCCTTGTCACTCCAGATGATGCTATCACCCTCCTCCAGGAGAGTAGCAAAGAGACTAGCACTCTTAAAAAGTTCCGACTCAAACCGCCGTCTTTCCGACCTCGCCGTCGAGGTCCGTCGCGACGTCCCGGTCCATGCCCTCCCCGACCCTCGCTCGAGCCAGCCCGCGATGCTGTGCCAGTAGTTTTAAATCAGCCCCTAAATAATGATACCATTCAGATCCAGCCTGTCCCCATGCAGTCTTCCCCCAGCGACGCCCTAAGCCGAGGTTCGTACCCCACAGGGGGTGCCCTTAGCGTGCAGTCGCTTAGTTTGTAAGTTTTTATGCCCTGGCTGGAGGCCTTACTCTAAAGGCACCCACAGGATAGTCCGGTTAAGCAGACGACAACCTCATAGGTTGAACTGCGAGATGCCATTCAAAAAAAAAAAAAAAAAAACGTCATGCGCCATTTCAACTCAATATATCTTCATAATTTTATGACCACGTGAAAAAAGAAAAAATACGTGTCCAATACTTTTCAATAAACTAACCGACGAACAAAGAAAAAAAATTGTGATCAAATTCAAATTTCCCTATTCAAGATCCCTATCAAATTCAAATGTTCTTTGGCTTTTTTGCAATTTGCAGGTGAGTGTCAGATTGTATGTTGATTAAGATATGATTCGCGGCCGCTCTCAAACCTCAAATCTGGCTTTACAGGGCTATAATTATTAAAATCATCAATACAAGGTGTTGTTTTGCATGCTCGTCAAATTCAAGGAGGTAACTACGCTAATGATTCACGACCCGAATCAATTATAAGCCTTGCCGACTCGTAGTCACACCAGTTTATCACACCAGTATGACAAACAGGATTTTTTTTTCTCGCTTGTCACACCACTGATTTTTTCACATCATGTATACGATAATTGCTAGTGCAGTACGTTTATATTCTAATAAAGTCGATCTGCTGATCGGCGTTTGCCGACTTTCGTTACTTTGCCGACTGTTTAGATTTTTCTACTTTTAGTAATAATTATTATCATTTATTTATTTACTTATAAAGGGTGTAAAACACCTCTTAACGAAGCCGAAAGACACTGGTTCTCCCTGTCATTGCGATCATTTTTTTGTTCTACACCATACCTGGGAACCTTCTAGTTACGGAGATATTAGGGGTCAAAGTTCCAACTTTTTGACAATATTTTTTTAAATACAAGTTTTTAATGTACGATTTTTACTTTTCACATCTCCACGACCCCCATACTATTCAATCCGTCCATCAGCACAATGTTTTGAGTGCGTTACATTGAGTTCTACCACAAAACATGATTTTACACCCCCCAAAAAAAAGTCGTTTCCCAGCAATAATTTTTGCGTAAAGTTACTTAGTTTCATGTACAGAATGCTTGGTTGACGGCTTCATGATCAGGTGATTTACACGGTGTATACTAATTACATTTTTAGATATTTTTACAAATGGTTAGGTAATTTTTGTTTATTTTTCTTATTTACGGAAATCAGTAAGTGGAAACCACCCGTGTTTTCAAAGCGGCCTGTCTGTTCCTCGCCTTATAACCTCTTTTACATGCATACAGAAAATCTCAAACGTTTTTTTCGATAATTTTTTAATCCCTAAACCACTTCAGTTTTCAGTTTTTCAATTAACTAGGTACCGTAATTTTAATTGATTATTTATGTCGTTTGTGACAACATCCTGAATTTTGACTAGGATGCAAAACAACCCCTTGTATAAGCCTTTTAAGTTCATTTCACCTCATTGAATGACTATTTCATGAAAAAGTCAATCCACGGGAATTTCGCGAGCTGTCCTGTCGCTTCCACCTTAACATCATGTGGATGCTACCGTACAAACTAGCTTGTGCACTTTATGTATCTCAATCAGGGCAAAGAACAAATGAATGATCAATTGTTAATAAGTGTTATCATCGCGCCTGTAGTTGAATATCTAAGTTCAACGAGACAAGTGTCAGTCTAAGTAAGAAAATAACTTTAAGCGTTAACTATTTTCACATTCTTATAAGATAAGTTATAATAATAAAGTAGCACTTATCCACTTGCAATTGAGTGAAAAACTTATTGCTGAATACCTAGTACCGCTTACCTAGCGTACCTACTTGGCCACTTGGCCAGTAAGGCACATCTCCCCTTGAAAGTAAAACTTAAGACAATGATCTTTATTCTGGTCTTTAATTATTTTTTAATTAATTAAAGACCAGAGGCCTTAACACGAGCGCGTGGTTTAAACGTAACGTAAAGACGACGATTTAAAAAAGAAAAATACTTGTTTCTGTAATAATATTTTCTTAATTTTATCTATAGATGATACTAATTGTGCTTGTTGCAAACAATTTAACTAAAATGTTATGACTTAATCGATTAAAAAATTGAGTAGGTATTTACGTTACGTTTGAACTGTGGTCGTGGTCGCATTAAAGCACGCTTACCTACGATATTTTATTATATTATTTTGGGATCACATGGGTGTGTAAACTGCAATTGTATGCACAGTAGGACGTTGGCTTGTGATCTCGACTTTTACCGTAAAATGTCGTATATACGGCACCTATTGCTAAAGAGTTTTCATAGTTGTAAGAATTACTGCAACTGCACGTCAATGTCCACCGTCTTATATCCCAAATCGACACCACCGTCAGTTTTAATATAATAATAGAGTCATACAAAAATATATTTTCATAGTAATCAAAAATTTAAAAACTTACACATAGGTACGCTTTAGAAGGCAAATACATCATTAATCCATATACACGCTTCGCCATTTTGAATTAATGTAATTAACAAAATGGCCGCCGATTTTGGCGGGAGTTCTTGATCTAGGTTATAATGTACAGTAGTAAGTCATTTTTATGAGAAATAATAAACAAATACAGAAAATTCGATGTTTGTTGTTTAATTTAGTTACCTTAACCTAAACTTAAAAACTTTGCAGGTCCTACAGAAACGGTCTTAAGTATTCCATCTATAATTATGTGTAAGTCCAGCGGTACGAACTGGACTATCTTGGTTCATCATCACAGTCCTCTAAGACGTTGAAATCATAGGAGTTCCTCTTGATGACACCCGCGCGAACTAGCAGCTCCAATACAGGGCGACGTCGCACGAAGCGCTGGCGATGCGACGCGGAGCGAACCTCTGAAACACCATTAAATCAAACACAACGTGTGACCGGCTGAAACGAAACTTACGCGTGTTTTGTAACGCACTCAAAACATTGTGCTGCCAACAGTTACAGTTCATGGAGTTGGTTATGGTTACTGGTGGAACACTACGTCGTATGCCTTCGCGTCCCTAAGCATGCCGTCGCAACCCTAAGCATGCCGTCGCAACGTGCCGTTACCTCCCGTAGCGAAGGGAAATCCCCTTTGATGCCTTGGGGTCGATCTCTAAACATTGGAATCTGTATCTTGTTACTACTATGTATGAATTTACCCTGGGTAAAGATAAAATGCTCTGCCATGCCATCCTCGGTGTGCGCTGGCCTTTGATAGCAATGGGTTCGCCACAGAGATGGAACTAAAATGGGGCTGGCGAAATGTGGGCGTGCCTATCAAACCGGTGGTAGGCACTACATATTGACTACTGCCTACCACTTTGAGGTCTACAGGCGTAATAATAAAATGTTATTGAACTTCTTACTTGAGGGCTGCAAAGGCTTGGTAATTGATTGGGGTCCAAACTCGTACAGTATTTGAAAGTCCGCATGATTGCCCAGACGAAACCCAAAGCCTATGCGGTGGTCGTTTCCTTAAAATAAAAATAAAGGTTGCATTGCGCGTGCGATAGCAGTCCTGCACTTTTTCTTCGTCAAGCAAATTACGCTTTTCATGCTGCTAGATGATGCGCAGCCCTAAATAAGTAGAGCAGATAATCTTGTTGTCCACTTAACTTAGAGCTTACCGACAAGGATATTTTATCTGCAAACTTTTAAATGTTTTTTTTTTTCTTTTTTGGTATTTATTTATTTGTATTTTGCACATTGGACATGATTATAAGCTTAAGTAAAACAAGTGAGTAGGTACGTGACCATGTTAGTTCGTATTTTTTTTAAGTACTTGTTTGTCTTCCATTTACATTATTAGGGCCTTTCAGAAACCAGGCTTCCCAAGTGATTTATTTACCTTTAGTGATTGGTGGTGCAAATCCATAGATAGCCGCAAATCCCGCGGGAACATCCTCCGGTATCACCAGAAATATAATAGCTTCACTGAGAATACCTGTTAATTACACATTTTATTACATGAAGCTGAAACACAGACTGTTGAACGAGCGGGTGAGTTCGATTTCGATACTCAAGTCCGGCAAAGTGTAAATGTGTTATTTCATAAGTTAATACGTAGCTGGTCGGCGTCTGGATTTGTGCCTATTTAATGGTTTGCCCTGACCAGAAGCTTCGAATGTGCATATAGGTACTACCTACACCTCTGCCTATCCCTCGAGGGAAAACAGGCGTATTAGCATTCTAAAATCCGAAGAAGTAACACTCACTTTTCAAAATAACAATAAACACACACAAACAAAACTTTTTATACATTTTCAAAGAAGTTTTTATCGAAATGTGCAAAAGGTGATTTCCTACTAAACGCACAAGAACAAATGCTGGGACAGTATGACAAACTTCAACACTTAGCTGTGGGTACTCACCAACACTGCATTGTGATCATGTTCCCACAGTACCTAATTATGTATTGGCTGATCAATCATTGCCTTAGGTTTGGGGAGTTTCGTAACCTTGGTTGGGAAGTAAAGGGTTTATAAAAACAGTAGGCAACTGTTAACAACACTGACACAATGAAGGAAACATTGTTTTGCCTTTAATCTCATCAAGCATTAGGTAGGTACTAACTATCACTCAAAATTGAAGAAACGAAACGCTATTCGCATCCATTTTCTGAATATTGAGAATAGAAGTTGAGGACTTAGCATCAAATATCACAAACAAACATTGTGCCAGTCTAAAATTTATATTTGTGTGAGGCAGTGGTACTGGTGGACGATGATCCCAGCCAGACCTACTTAAGACATTTTATAAAAGCTGAAACTTTTTCTGTGGAAGTACCTTACTATAGGTAAGAACAATCATCTTCAATAAAAAGTCGGTAGTAGTAGCTTAGGCAGATATCAGGTAACAAAGGTGTGCTTAATAGCTGCTAAGTTAGGTTCATCTCCACTCCAGACACATTGTGTTGTGGAAAGCCCCCGCCAGAGATCTCTCTCCGTTGGTGTCGGTTGCCGTCCCATCGGCCTACAAAGATAAACGGACAAGATGCACCTGTGTTTGGCCACGTTGTGCCCTATTATGGGCACGTTAGCTAATCTCCGTTGAGATTGACCGCCCCATGACTGAAATTCTGTCGGGAGGGAGGATATTACAATAAAACAGCAAAACTCTATCCTAAGTCAGTTTATAAAAAAGTACAAAAAGCCTCAATCCAGGTCCACGTTGGACAGATCTTCCGTGATCTTCTTCACTTCTTCCTCGCTTCTCTTCTGCGTGCCACTGGCGCTCATCTTCTTTGCAGCCTCACTCTTGATCTTGTACAGCCTCTTCAAGTCTTCTAGAACCTGGGAGTACAAAAGCATAGAATGTATTTATGTTTGATGCGGTTTTGACAAAAGTAGAAAGAAGGTCCAACTTAAACCCGCTATAAGACATAAAGACATGAGGTTGTTTTTTACATCTGGGAAATCATCAAATGACCCCTCCCGCTCTGGGCGGAGCGGGAGGGAGTGTCAGACTTGTACTGACTAAAACCCACCCACCCACGTTGTATCTTTTTTCGAACAGTCCCGCAACCCTGGCAGGCATCGGCCTTCTCGAACCCCTTCCGATTCGCTGACATCTCCTTGAGGCGCGCGTGGAACACGAACTCGCCGTCGATACGGCCTGTCGTCATAAGACGGACGTACGGTAACCTATATAGCCGATTACTCACCATTTACAGGCCCGCGCCTACGGCGCAAATAATATAGAAACGGCGTAAGGTGAAGGCGCGGCGCAGGCATCTTGCCGCTTCAAAACGTTTCAATACAAAATGTAGGTAGGCGACACGTTGTGAATTATACTCTAGCGGCGCGGCGCAGGCACGTCGTTCCGTCGCCTGTTCCGCGTCGCTAGAAGTCGCGACTGGCTTGGCGCGCAAGCAGCATGACGTTTTGTTATACAGTAGGAGCAAAAAAAATGCGTGACGATAGTGAATTTAATGTAGGGTTCTGTGAGATTATTGAACTCTGAACTCCAGCTCTTTACGAACATACTCAGCTTGAGTACAGTAATAAAAATGTACAAGATAAAATTTGGAGAGAAATAGGATTAAAAGTCGGTGCAACAGGTAAGTCCTTTATTTTTATTTATTAATTATGTCTATTTTGAAATGGAATCAGAGATCGAGTTGTCAAGTATGTTGTAAGATATTCTCTGATGATTTTAGGATCTTCCGTTGTTTGTTGCACGTTAATGTTTGGTCCTATTAAACAGTTATTAAAACGTGGAACCGCGAGTTTCCCATCACATTTGTGGATAGCATTATGCAAAACACACATAGCTTTTATAATGTTATCGACATTTTCTGGGTCGCAGCAAACAGACGTGCTAAGGGCGCTAAATTTAAAAAAAAAAAACAGCCCGTTTAATGACTAATTGCGGCGTCTCTTCGCCTCTTTGATAAAATTTAAATCGCGTCCGTGCCTTATCTGTTCCACGCTTGCTCAACGCCTGCGCCGCGTCTCCACCGTACGCCTTTTCTGTATAATTTGCGCATACGGTGGCCGTACAAACTGTGTGTTGCGTAAAGCGCATCCCTCCTGACTAAATCTGTGATTCTGTGTGTAGGTGAGACAAGAGGCTGACGAGGGCAAAAATAGTTCAGTATGACCAAAACTAATATAGGTAGTTTATATTATTTAAATTTTTCTATGACAATGTACTGCATTTGTTAATTTTGTGATAGGAAGAACAGCCTGCTGGACAACGTGAATTGAGTGCATGTACCTTTTGTACATTAACCCATGCTTTTTCCCCAGTAGGGTAGGTAGATAGATACACCACTTATGTAAGTACTACGACTTCTCGGACTAATGCCTAATTCCTGTATACCATGGGACTTTAAACATAACCGGTGAAATGTCGGTACTAAAGGTGCACTTCTGCCTAACCTGTGATGTTATCGTGTAGTTCTAAAGACTAAATAATCGTTTACCTTCTGCGGTAGGTTCCCTGGCTTGGGCTGGTGGATCTCGTACTCGCCCTTGTCGTTCTTCACCAGCTCTACCATGGAGTCCTCAAGGTTCGGGACCTCTCCGGGCCTGGGCAGCATGTTCTGCGACGGCTTCTGAGGATACTTCATCCTCTGAGCCCAGTTCTGGAGAAATTTATTGCCATCTGATGGTAGGTACTGGAAAATCGAACATAAATAATAATGAATTTAAGTGTGTTCTGTAGAAATTATCATAATTTGCGGACAAATAGATATATCTCAAGAGAAAAGTTTGTGAATGTGTTGTGACTGCTAGAGCAGACCAAAGAATGGAGATGGATTGATTGTGTGGCTATAACTAATACAAGTTATTACTAATAATAAAAATTACGAGTTTGTTTGTTTGTTTGCTTGAACTCGCTAATCTCAGGAACTGCTAGTCCGATTTAAAAAATTCTTTTAGTGTTAGATAGCCCATTTATCGAAGAATGCTATAAGCAATAATATATCATCACGCTACGACCAATAGGAGCGGTGTAGCAATGAAAAATGTTGAAAAAAGGGGAAAATATGACGCAGACGAAGTTGCGCGGGACAGCTAGTTGGTAATATAAAGCCTCATTGGTCTATTGGTCGCAAATACGACTGTTGGGCACGAAGTCCTAGGTTTGCTTCCCTGGTCGGGCAAAGTGTTATTGGGTTTTTCCATCAGGAATTTCTTAGTAACAGCCGCGAAGTCTGGATTGGTAGCTGGATGATGGAACTAGGCTCACCCCCCATTACTCACCTACCTAGGTAAATATGGGTGTACGTTTCGATAAACCTCTGCCTAACCCTGTTATGTTATTTTGCCAATTAAGTCTTAAACCAGGTAGGTTCAACTTAAACTTCAAGCTAGCTCATAGTGGGTTAATAGATGTGTAGAACCACATCAGCCCACGTATTCACAAACGCTCGAATTCGATTTCGATTCGGAAAGTCGTATGTCTATCGCGCTCGCTTTCGTAATGCCAAAACAAGATAGACATGACGTACGACTTATCGAAACGAATTCGAATCCGAGCGTTTGCGAATAGGGGGCCTGGTCACGATTGCTACTGCTTGAGTTTTAACTCACGACCGACAACTTGTACGTCGTATCACAGTCTATAGTGGAACCTTGTGTAACATACTTCCGAAGCCATATTTCAGTAAAAACTTACCTTTTCCTTATTCTTGTTGTATTTGGAGGGCGGCGGCGAATTGGCTTGTCGCTTGGCATTGGAAGAAGTCGACTGGAAGCCTTGGCCGGCTGTGAAAGTAACAAAACATTATGTTTATTAAGTGAACTCAATTTAAGCTTCCGGTAATGAATGCGGTCCATTAAGGCTAAATATGTGGTCAATTCTATCTTTAGATCCGTCGGATCTGACCGCGAATTATCGAACCAAGAGATTTCAATGTTCAGATTGATCTCTCAATTATTGCTTGATTAATCACTAGCGCTCACTGCTGAGCATGAGGTCCTGGGTCCGATTCCCAGTTCGGGCAAAGTGCAATTAAGTTTTTCCGGCAAATCCGGCCCGGTTATTCGAGAGTACGCCCTCCAATACAAGGGACTTAAACGTAGCTTGCGCAATGTATAAGTACACCTCCGCCTAGTAGCAGTCACGGGGTAGATTTGTGTCCAGTTGTTGGCAATAGGCTCCCGCTCATTGAATGGGACTTAAAAAAATAAACTAGCAAAATGTGGGTGTGTACTACTTCGGTGAAAACAGGCAGATTGTTATGTTATTATTTTCTTCTGATATGTCCGAAGTTCAGATGTCAGTTCCGAAAGTCAAGCAATCTGAGTCACCGAAGGCTTGTCTTATAAACGGCGGCAAAAACCTAGTCCGAAGAAATGTAACTCACTTAAAGGCTGCGTGTTAGTTTGTGGTCCCAGCTCGAGCATTACTTGGAAGTCGGCATGGTTGCCGAAAGCGAAGCCGAAGCCGACGCGAGAGTCCGTACCTGAAATCATTACACAACTGGTAAGTATAATTTATCTGACTATAATATATCATCTTTAATACCACACATACATACACACATATACATACGTAGAGAGCAGCGGCGCCCAGTAGTGGCAGCCCCAGCTTACGAGCAGTAAGCGGTGGGTTCGAACTCAGGCAGGCGCATTACTTTATGTAATTTATTTCATCACCACTGCTCTCATAAACGGTGAAGAAAAACATCGTAAGGAAACCGGCATGTCCTAGAACTAAAAATTCGAAGACATGTGACATCTACCAACCCGCACTGGGCCCGCGTGATGGACAACAGCCCACTCCCTCTCCTAGAGAGCAGGCCTGTGTCCCAGTAGTGGGAACATTATAGGCTGATAATGATGAATACAACACATGCATCTTCTTTTGAAGTCTCGATGACCTGAACATCACTTCCCTTCCTTTAATGTACCTTCTGCTGGGACTTAGGGCTCTTCTTTGTGAGATTATGTATGGAGGAAGTCGATGCATCAAGTGAACCCAATGCGGGCTGGTTGATGTTACCTGTCTTTGATTTTTTGCGGTTTCTTCACGAACGAAACGAATTGCACAAAGTGTAGTGCAATAACTGCTTGGTCCAAACCGCAATCAAAGATCGGGCTCATAACTCAAGGGCTACTGTCGCCTTCACGAACAGAACAACGCCTACGCTAAAGGTGGATAAGAACAAAGAAAGTACCTTTCTTAATCGGCGGTATATTGGAGTAGGCGACGGACAGCAATGATGGCAATTCTTCAGGTATGATCACCGATGCGAATGAAGACGACCCTGAAATAGAATAATAAGTTGCTTTAGTTACGGCAAAGAATAATTATTAACACTGGTTGCCATAATTGGTATTAGTGATTGCCTCGTAAGGTGGTTTTTGCAAGCGCGACTGCAAAGCATGGTCCTACTGTACATTCCGTAGGTCTGTCAAGGCGTGAATTGTTATTTTATTATTATCTAGCTGTCTCGCGCAACTTCGTCTGCGTCACATTTTCCCCGTTTTCGCAACATTTTTCATTGCTGCTCCGCTCCTATTGGTCGTAGCGTGATGACATATAGCCTATGTCTTTCCTCAGGTTGAAATCTATCTTCTTGCCAAATTTCATTAAGATCCGATCAGCCGTTTAGTCGTGAAAAGGTAAAAAACAAACTTGCTTTCGCATTTATAATATTAGTTAGGATTTATAGAAATTTGGTTTATGGCAAACTATTGCATGGGTCTGGAACATGACGGACAAAATGAAGAGGGAAATTCAGACGTACAATGTACATATGGTGTATTTTTGTGTGAATTATTTTTAACCCCGACCGAAAAAAGAGGGGAGTTATAAGTTTGACGTGTGTATCTGTGGATTTGTTTATCTCTGTGTCTGTCTGTGGCATTGTAGCTCCTAAACTAATGAACCGATTTTGATAATATTCATATTTCGTTATAGGTTTTCATTTATTAAATTAAAAATTAGATATTTCACATCTGCCGGGCGTCCCGTGACGGTCAACTTCTTTTATTTTTGACTGCCTGTTTGTTCAGGCTCATCTCCGGAACGGCTGCATCGATGGACATCGAGGACATTAACAGGCATGTAGCTGGCGTTATAAGGAGTAATATAGATTAGGTTACTTTTATAAAAAAAAAAGAATTAGGATACCGTACAAAAATAAACTCTTGAATTTGTTAACAAAATCCTATTCAGGGAAGTAATATTTTTATAATAATTTCACGCCGATGAAGGTAGCGTAAGGTAGTAGCGTAGGTAGGCAACAACTAGTGTATTATACAAGGTGTTGTTTTGCATCCTCGACAAATTCAAGGAGGTAACTATGCAAACGATTCTCGCCCCGAATCAATAATAAAATGGGTAGAAATTTTTATGAAATGATTTTTTTTTCTTATTTTCGGTAATCAGTAAGTATGTACCCGTGTTTAAACACAGGCCGTCTGATTCTCGCCCTATAAGCGAGCTTCTACAAATACATACAATCCCAAATGTTTATTCGATAATTTCTTATTTTCGAAACCACGTTAAGGGGGTTATTCTGAAATACTGACAAAATAAACAACCAAAAAAAATCAGCGTTTCATCATCATCTGACTAGCCTTTTCCCAAACTATCTTGGGGTAGGCTTCCAGTCTAACCGGATGCAGCTGAGTACCAGTATTTTACATGAAGCGACTGCCTATCTGACCTACACAACCCAGTAACTAGGTAATACGATACCCCTTGGTAAGACTGGATGTCAGAATTTTTGGCTTCTGACTACTCGTAACGACTGTCAAAGATCTACAAGTGACAGCCGGGACCAACGGCTTAACGTGCTTTCCGAGGCACGGAGGAAACTCGGTATGTAATTATGGTCACCCATCCACGGACCAACCTCGACACGCACGGCTTAACCTCAAAGATTGACCCGTGCGGCTGTTATTATTTAGCCACGAGCTCCTCGAAAAAAAATCAGCGTTTATTAACAATTAATTATGTACCGTAATTTTAACTGATATTTTTTTATTTATGTCTTGTGTGACAAGTTGACAACCTCCTGAATTTTGACGAGGATGCAAAACAACATCTTGTATATATACCTGGCTTTCAAAAGATGTTGGTAGTTTCACGAACATCAACTGTCATCAATTTCGTAACCACAACGACGAAATCTGTAGGTTAGGTTTTATCATGCATGTCGTCGAGGTTAAGTTTGATTTGGAATTTCTCACACATACTTACACTTAGCGAAATCAAAAAGTTTCTCTTTGGTCGGCAAGGTAAGGCTAGTTTAGGGGTTGCGGATAAGATCAAATAATAGGTCAGGTCAAAACGTCATGGCGGGTTTATTTATATCGATCATTTTTAGGTTTTCAACTTACAAGCATGCTTAATTGAGTCCTGCCTCCACTTGTCATTCGTGTCCAAATAACCGTGAAAGTACTATAAATACATATATTATACATTGTAGTAAAGATCGTAATTCGCAGCATAAACTTACGATACTTAACTCAACCTTGCAAGTATGTGTGTCACTGGTTGCAGTCTCACGAACCAGCCATTATTATGTCGTCACATCGTTTTGACACCAATTAGCGAGTGTAAGTGCCGGGGTCAGGGGTGAAGATTGCACTAAGTATAAGTTCTTATGTTTTGGACTCTTTCTCTTTCTTCTCTCAACAGTTTCAGCTCTAAAACTAAGTTATGATAATTAATAACAATAAACTGTTTACTTTATTTCTTAGCTAGGCTATCCCGAAAATGGGAACTCAAATTACTTACCTATGTATTTTTTGCAGAAAACTTGATAATCTAATCTAAGTCGCCCCATGTTAAAATTATAAATTAACAGCGAAATACGAAGTTATAACTTACAACTAAGTCTAAGTCTAAGTTAGAGGGAAAGAGGTCTTTCTGCCTCGGTTACATAACCTCATCTCAGGCGGATATTTATAAAGATTTGACCCACTTTAGTGTCTCTTATTCTTTGTTAAAATATGAAATACTGGTTTCGGTTACATAATAATTTATTATTTAAATAATTGCCTATTCATTATCGAACTTTAACAGTTTTATAAGTTATAAAACAGTTGGCACAGAATTAGAACTATCTAGGTTCTATTTAGTTATGTAAAAAGTTTGGCTCCGGGGGGTTAGAGCGTTTATTGACTCTACTTTTACCCGTGAGAACCTGAATTTGGCCCTGTGTTACATTGACTACTGTTATTCATCTGTTACAGCTGTTCTCCTAAAATAAATAAATGTAAACAGGTCTGCGTCACATTTTCCTCGTTTTCGCAACATTTTTCATTGCTGATCCGCTCCTATTGGTCGTAGCGTGATAATATGTCACTCGATAAATGGGCCTATCTAACACTGAAAGAATTTTTCAAATCGGACCTTTAATTCCTAAAATTAGCGCGTTCAAGCAAAGAAACAAACTCTTCAGCTTTATAATATTAGTATAGATGATTAATTACGTAAGTTATAATAAAAAAATACAAATTTTAATAGTTATTTGTTTGAGATTTTCAAAGGCATGTTTCGACATCCACTAGATATACTTCTGCAGCAGTCTTAAGTTTGAATTTGTGTCAGTTTGAGGGCAAAATCACCTTATCATGGTGTCTAAACAGAACTGTCGGAATGTGGGTGATCTACGGCTCTACCTTACAGGAAATTATGTGTAGCCTCCTCTGTCTGCCCCTCTTCAAGTCTAGCTTGTATATGTTCGTATTGTACGTGTGTTTAGGTATATGTATTTTTTTACATACAATTACAACACAGAGACATGTAGTTTTTGCTTGCCACGGCTGTTTTTTTTTTTAATTTGCCCTATACTCAAAATTTCTTTGTAGGTGCATAATTATAAACATTTGAACTCACATACACAGCCAGACCTGGAACAACTGCCTGTAGGCAAAACAAATATTTGTTACGTGCGGGGATCGAACCCGCGGCACGCAGCGCAGCAGCTATTCGCCCATTGAACCTATCACCGCACGGTTCGAAGTGTAAACTATGATGTAACGACTCACTATGTTAATGTGCTACAAATAACAAGCAAGAGATTTTGTCATACATAAGATAGATAAAGAACTTTATTATACGTATATTAATATCTCGAAGTCCAAAAGCATGCACGTAACTAATTGCACACGTAAGTTTTACTTCTGCCCATCCCTAACGCAGAAATGGCGCAATAATGCATACAAATGTCAATATTATCGATCGTCTATTAGTCTATAGCCGTAAGTGTTTACAAACATATTTAAAATATATAGCTCACCAAAAGAAAGTAGGAAGAAGCACACAAGCGATTCCGCGCCCATTTTAAAAGTCAGTTAAATTTTACACAGCACAAAATATATAAATCTCACTTTTATAACAACAAAATCTCATGTCCCCAACAACATCATATTTAAAAAAAACAATATTAAAAATTTAAGCGCGTATAACCAGCGACCACCAGATTTGCCGCCAAACTGAATACGAACTAGGAACGAAAATCAACTTTCACTATCGTTTAAACGTAATAAGTACATGTCATTAGCATTCGAATTACGACTTTAAGAATTACGCAATAGAAGACAGATTGTTTTGTAATGATTCATTCAACCTGGGGTTTTATGTGACAACTGAGTATCCCATGTGTTTGCGATTTCATAACTTTTTGAATTAAGTACTCAAGGACTTTCGAATGAAATATAACTTTCTACTGCGGGCATAAAGTCCACATTGGATTGCTTAATTTTCTCGTACGTTTAATTTGAATGTGTGAGTTCCCATTCACTTCTACAAGTCCCTTACCCTTGAGACCTATGTGAGGCCAATAAGCCAGTCGATTATAAACTTAATTGGAACTTGTTAAGGTACAGTTTCAATTTCAAGGTATAAAGACTTCGAACTTGTTGTAGGAAACGCTTCATTACTTTCATATTCTGTGAAAACAACACTGAGTGATAGTGAGAGGCAAAGTTACAACTTTTAGAACTATTCATCGATAAAAAATATCGATGACTTTTGTAATTAATTGAATGCACTTCTTTAATACATGTAGTTCTCTACTGCAGTAAGTGAAAGTGTCTGGCTAATTTTAGATTAATATTTACTTGAGGAACACTTTCTAACAACTTACTAGACGAGACCTAGAACTACAACTCGTTAAAAATATTTGAAATTAGCAAAAATTTTGGCACCAATTTTGAAGAACTTTTTTCTGACAAGTGAACTTGACATTGGTAGGTAAGATATTCTTGAGCATGGACCACTGTGTTAAATTAAAATCTCCTACGTGACAATTATGTCAAAAATGAGTTTTGCAGATATTTTAGAAGCGATTTTAAATACCCATACTTAGCATTTCCATATGAATGGTTTATTATTTCAAGGGCAGCCAACATTTAATTGTAAATAAAAATGTTTCTTTATACAAAAAGTTACTTTATACCCAAAGGATATTTTAAAGTCACGATGATATTATGGTATTTGAACACCGCAACTCGCACCTCCTGAGATTCAAGATTCAAGATTCTTTATTTGCATGAAATATGTACATAATGGTCTTATAAATAAAAAGGTTTCACATATTTCACCGACTTATTTCAGCATGCAAACTTAAAATTAGATTAAAATACCAAACAAAATGTAGTCGACATTTAGGTATCAAACTTCTAGACGTAGTTACAAAATAAAACATTTTTAGAATTTAATATACCTACTTGTGTGTAGGATACAGGATAAAGTAACAATATTAGAAAAAATATAACAAGGAACAGATATAACATAGAAAATAGGAACAATAGTTTTCAAAAATGGGAACATATGCTACTTAACGATTACAAATGGGTTTATAAGTCAAAAACTCATTTATTGTATAAAACACATTATTGCAGAGCCACTTCTGCAGTTTCTTTTTGAAGTAGTTAATAGGCAGTTCTCTGATTTGTTTCGGAATTTTATTGAAGATTTTGACCGACATACTATAGCAATATCCAGGTCGGGTCAAATCAAATCAAATCATTAATTTAATTGTTAACATAGCTCTATGTTATGCCACGTACAAATATGGTGTGCAAATCTAGCTGAGGATTATCAAATCCTCCTGAGATCGATCTCTACAGTGTTACTGGGTTTTCTTACAAGGAAATAACGATAAGTTTTTTCCCCTCACTAACACACAGGTAGTGTGTTTTCCTATTAGGAAAGAAAGTCGATAATTTTGCATGGCAATCGATCTACACGATATGACACAGTGTCGGTGTGTTGGGCCTTCGAATACACAGCAATACCTTTTCGTTTACGTTTACATTGATATATCCGTTCTCGATCTTATAACTTGTAAGTAAGAGGGATGGAACATCATCATCATCATTTCAGCCGAAAGACGTCCACTGCTGGGCATAGGCCTCTCCCAAGTGACGCTACATTGACCGGTCCCGTGCGACTCGCATCCAGCGGATCCCCGCAACCTTCACCAGGTCATCGGTCCACCTAGTGGGAGGCCTCCCAACGCATCGTCTTCCGGTTCGCGGTCGCCATTCCAGAACTTTTCAGCCTCATCGCCCATCCGTCCTGCGAACAATGTGCCCTGCCCACTGCCACTTAAGTTTGGCAATTCTTCAGGCTACGTCGGTAACCTTGGTTCTCTCAAAGGGATGGTACGCTGCTCGTAATTTTTTCTTTTGTAATACCAGTGTTTGCAACGGAGCTGGAACACTATAATGCCACGCAACCAGCATCCGACGTGGATCGGCGGTGGAACGCGGTACGGTAGGATGTCCGGCGGCGGCCATATTGAAAAAGACTTACAATGTACGAAGGAGCGCGCACGCATCTTTATAATCGCGGTCACCACCTTTTTATTATTTGCTGTAACAACATGTCACGATTCTATTAATTCTACTCTACTTGCACGAGGTTGCTTTTGATCACCCCAACAACCAGAGAAAAACTAAAATACCCTTGTGCGTAATGTCACCGCACACCCTGCAGAACACAGCGACTCTGCCTAGTGGCAGAAACTATTGAGCTCTTTCGCTGAGAGCTCTAAGTCTCTCTACAAAAAAAAACAAACCACCCTGTGAAAAAACCTACGCGACAACTATCTAGACTTTAGCTGCAGTGGCTGGAGGTACTAACACAGAGAACTTTGTATTAACTACTACAACACATGTGGACTCGGTAGAAGTCGAAGTATTCGTTCATATCAAGTCCGATGTCCGCCATCTGTTCGTTCTGAATGAACCTCACGTTGAAGCAGTTGACAAATGTAATTTTATTCTTTATATAGATACTCGCTGCACTTACAGATTGTACCAAAGCGAGCATCAAGCCAACAACATAATATTAGGTAAATAACTTTATGAATTAATGAGGCATAGCTTTATTGCTCCTCGAAAACATATCAAGATCCGGTTCCTGAGCAATCAGGGCGTTTTGCAGATTAATCGCCTGGGTTGAGGCGCATTTCGGGCAGTTTTGGCAGTTTGGATATGAATGGCGCGTTGGTCTATTGCTCGGAATTGCGACTGCCGAGCAATAGCGAGTTTTTTAACAGTCATGTCCCAGGGCCCAGAGTCTGAAAATGTGTTTTGTTAACTATACAATAGGGGATCGGACTGGGTAAAGAAAACGACATTCTATTTTGTCCGTCAGACAGGTAATACAAAAATATTAGACACGTATTTTTTGTTTTATCAAAATATCAAAAAATTACTTAGTTAAAACTCATTAAAGTTGGAGAGTGGGGGCTAACTTACTACGTCACAAGTAGGTATAAAACTTACCTACATGTGACGTCATGCGCCATTTCAACTCAATATATCTCCGTAATTTTATGACCACGTGAAAAAAGAAAAAAATACGTGTCCAATACTTTTCAATAAACTACCCGACGGACAATAAAAAAAAAAATTGGATTATCCCCTATTACTGTTTCTTAAAAAGGCAATCAATAGGATTAAATGAACGTAGACGGTTGTATTGATTGTATTGATATGATTTTAATAATTATATCTCTGTAAAGTCATATTTGTTATGGTCGCAAATCATATTTTAATCAACATACAACCCTCAAATTGCAAAACGCGTAAGAAAATTTGAATTTCGCGGGTAACTGATATGCAGGTGTACAATACCCCTTTGCCTACCAGGGGATACAGTGGTGTGATGTTTTAGTTATATCATGTGTTACTATTAACCTCTTGCAAATGACGTTATGATTATGTATATCTGTCAGAATTAGTAATTTCTTAATTAGGTATTGCATAACACATTAGTGCAAACTATGATATAATGTAATAGCTAAAGACACGGACGACACATAATCATTTAATAACGCAATTTATACCAGCGCCATCTAGGGAGTATAAAATGAACTACAATGATCTATAGATCGTTAGTGCACAAGACGTCTTATAGAACTGTCATCGCCCGATAGATGTCAGTTTTGTAGCCAAAAACATGGTTGTGGCTTATCAATGTTCAGCAGAAAACTTTTGAGTATTTATGTGCACTTAATATGATATGACGCTCAAATACACTAATAAAAGTTCTTGTCAAACAGTCCAACTTGGTATACCGATAATCTATGCACATTTCGTTAGTTATGTCGCACACAATAGGGGCTCAGCCTATTTCCACTCGATTCCGGACACAAATTAACTCCCTACTGAGAAGTTAATAAATACATATATACTTGATACTAGTTCTATAAATACTTTCTAGTTTCAAAAACGTTGCCCGCACACTAGGAATTTCTCCTGTATCGTCGGTGCGTTTACAAACATTTAAACTCACATACACAAACAGCCAGACCCGGAACAACTATCTGTCGGCCAAACAAATATTTATTCCGTGCGGGGATCGAACCTGCGATTCGCAGCGCAGCAGTCGATCGCTCAGCCACTGCCCCAACCGTGCATACTAACCAACCTAATAAATTTTTAAAAGAGTAGCCATGGAGTTTCTTGCCGGTTCTTCTCCATAGGAAACGACCAACCCGAACCGTGCACCTTTTGTTGACGTTTTTATAAGTGCCCATGTAGGCCTATGTAAAATAAAATATTAAGATTTTGATTTTTGATTTTGAATATATATAACACTGTTTTATAATGCGAACGAATCGAACACAGGTGTATTGATCGCTCATGCTTTACCTCTACGCCATAGTAAAGTCATTCAATTATCTTAAGATGAACCGAAAAAAGACTGCAACTGTTATGACCATACTCAACACATCTGGAGGAACCTAAGGCTTTAGAATCTTCTGTGGTGGACAAGTTTCGCAGGAAATCCTCTAAAAAATACATAAAACGTTACAAATTACGCTTGTCCTTGAAAAAAGCTTAAATGAAGAGACTTCAAACTTGTTGGATCACAATTATTACGCAGTATATCTTATTGTAATTATATTCAGCTGGAATTTTGCGTCTCTTTATCTCGTTGTTTTAAGAGCCTATATCCATCAGCTTATAATGTTCCCATGCCACAGCTAAGACACAGACCTTCTCTTTGTGAGAGGGAATGGGCCTGTAGCGGCATCGCCGCCACACTTCGAAGCGACCCGAGTCATAGCTCGGGGATCATCGGCTGTCTCCGTAGCAATGCGCGCGTCGCGGCCCTTTGTTTTCTTCTCCTGTCACGGTCGCTGTAAAAAGACCTCGCTTCTAGAATATACCGTTTTCAGTGACTTAGACTTTTATTTAATTATCTACATATTGGTGACCCCGACATGGAAACGCCTAAAGAAAATGCTTTTGCTGCGGAAACGTCGCGTGTGGGCGTTCGTCCGCCACCATTTTGGCCAGATGACCCGGAAGACTTTCTTAGGACATTGTGGGCAAATCGGTTACCGACCAACCTACAAACGGTTGTAGCGACCCAACCTGACCTTCCGTTGGACAAATTGGCAGAACTGGCGGACACGGTTAATGATATTGCGCCGACGGGGCCCATGCAAGTGGCCAGCGTAGTAGAGGCAGGCACATCTGCCCTTTTAAAAGAGATGGCGTGTCAAATTGCGGAATTAACTAGGCAAGTGAGTTCACTGTCTACTATTGTGGATAATCGAAGACAGGTACGTGGTCGTTTTCGTTCACGCTCTAAAAGCGATAACTGGCGAAGCAGATCCAAGTCCAGGCCACGTCAGGCACCTGAAAACCACCCGCATTGTTGGTATCATTTCACATACGGCGTCCGTGCAAAGAAATGCACACAGTCTTGTACATGGAGGTCGGAAAACTCGAAAGGCAGCCCGAACTAGCGGCCTACGACTGCCCATTAGCATCAGGCCGACTTTTTGTAACTGACTGTTATTCGAAAATGTTATTTCTTGTCGACACTGGTTCGGATTTGTGCGTCTACCCACGTTCTGCAATCAAGACGCCCTGCAATATCACAAAATTTAGTTAACGGCAGCTAATGGAAGTATTATTAATACCTATGGACCAGTGCAACTTACTCTCAATCTAGGTCTTCGCCGCTCATTTACTTGGAAATTTACCATAGCCGACGTGTCAAAGCCAATTATAGGTGTAGATTTTCTAAGTTATTATAATCTGCTTATAGATTGTCGCAACCACAGGCTCATAGATGGCACCACTTCACTCTTCGTGGCAGCGTCCTCACAACGGGTTCCTGATGATGTGGCATCTGTCAAAACTGTTACCGGAGATACTGAGTTTCACCTGTTGTTGCGTGAGTTTCCAGAGGTTACCCGCCCTGCAGGTATTGTAAATCTAAGCAAACCTAAGCATAATACGGTGCACTTTATTAAGACCACACCTGGACCGCCCGTTGCAAATAGACCGAGGCGCTTGGATGCAGAGAGATTAAAAATCGCAAAGGGAGAGTTTGATGATATGATAGCCAGCGGAACTGCAAGGCGCTCTGAAAGCCCATGGTCTTCAGCACTGCACCTGGTGAGGAAAAAGGATGATGGGTGGCGCCCGTGTGGCGACTACCGTGCACTAAATGCACGTACTGTGCCCGACCACTACCCTATACGCCATATCCAGGACTTCTCACAGCGGCTTTCTGGCTCTACTATATTCACAAAAATTGATTTAATTAAGGCATATAATCAGATACCGGTAAATGAAGCGGACATACCAAAGACGGCCATTACAACACCATTTGGATTGTTTGAGTTTCCTTTTATGACGTTTGGCCTTAGGAATGCAGCTCAAACTTTTCAACGTTTTATGGACGAAGTACTTACCGGATTTGATGACTTCTGCTTCGGATATCTTGACGACATTTTAATTTATTCTCCTTCTCCAGACCAGCATAGAATTCACCTGCGCCAGCTGCTGTCACGCCTCCAAGAATACAGCGTTCTCATCAACACAGCTAAATGTGTGTGGGGCCAGCCCGAGGTGACTTTTCTTGGATACCAGGTGTCAGCTGCTGGTACTAAACCTCTCAGCACGAAAGTCCAGGCAATACAGAACTATCCAGTTCCGCGCACGGTGAAGGAGTTACAAAGATTCCTAGGCATGCTAAATTTTTATAGAAGGTTCGTACCCAATGCTGCAAAAAGTCAAGCACCACTAAATTCGATGTTAAGTGGAGAAAAGGTCAAGGGCTCAGATCCTGTACAGATGTCGCAGCTCCAGCTAGAAGCATTTCAAGAATGCAAGAGTACGCTGTCAAACGCTACTCTTCTCGCACACCCAAGGGAACAGGCAGAGCTCTCTATGCTTACTGACGCATCGGAAGTTTCCATAGGAGCAGTTCTTCAACAACGTGTCGGTACACAGTGGGAGCCCCTCGCGTTCTTCTCAAAGAAATTGAAACCAGCTCAATGTAAATACAGCCCCTACGACCGTGAGCTGCTAGCCGTCTATGAGGCAATCAAATATTTCCGGCATATGGTGGAAGCCCGGGAATTTGTCGTCTTCACCGATCACCGCCCACTAACATACGCTTTCAAGAATTCAAGGGAAAATTGCTCGCCGCGTCAATACAGATATTTTGACTACATCGCTCAGTTTACTACAGATATACGGTACATCCCTGGTGCTGAAAATGTTGTAGCTGACGCTTTGTCACGTATTGAAGAAGTCGCAACGACGATTGATTACACCGACTTAGCACAGTCTCAAGAGTCAGACCCCGAACTTCAGTCGCTGCTACAAAAAGGATCGTCACTAGTACTGAAAAAGATAACTCTGGCTGGCTCAGACATTAATCTCTACTGTGACGTTTCTACTCAACCACCAAGACCCTACGTCACACCTGAACTACGTTATCAAGTTTTTGACGCTCTTCACGGTCTGAGCCACCCTGGACGTACAGCTACCGTGCGACTGGTCACGCAAAGATTTGTGTGGCCCGGGATTCGTAAGGACTGTAGAGAGTGGTGCAGAAGCTGTCTTCAATGCCAGCGCTGTAAAGTTACTCGACACACATCCGCTCTTCTTTCACATTTCGCTTCAACCTCGTCGAGATTCTTTCACATCCATCTTGACATCATAGGGCCTCTAATACCTTCTTCTGATTACAGATATTGTCTCACCATCGTTGACCGATTCACACGATGGCCTGAGGCGATTCCACTCAAAGACATCACAGCCGACACCTGCGCGGCCGCTTTGGTATCCGGGTGGATATCGAGGTTCGGTTGCCCCTCGCAGATCACCACAGATCGCGGTCGGCAGTTCGAGTCCAGCTTGTTTAAGGCCCTGACATCACTACTCGGCGCACGTCACTATCGTACCACAGCCTATCATTCCGCATCAAATGGGATGGTTGAGAGGATGCATCGACAGCTCAAAGCAGGTATCATGTGTCACAACAACACACAATGGACTGAGGTTTTACCTATCGTTCTGCTCGGCATACGCAGTTCCTGGAAAGATGACGTCCAAGCATCCTCAGCTGAGTTGGTTTACGGTGAGCCTCTACGCTTGCCGGGACAGTTCCTATTGCCATCAGGCAACCACACAGTCGAAGACATCACTAGCTTCGCAACACGCCTAGCAAAACACATGGCTAGCTTATCTCCGAGGCCAACTAAGTGGCATAGAAACAACACTTTCTACATTCCCAAAGACATGCAGCACTGTACCCATGTCTTCGTGAGGCTAGATTACGTGCGAAAGTCATTAGAGCCACCGTATGCAGGTCCCTACAAAGTACTAAAAAGGACAGCTAAGTACTTTGAAGTTGAGATACGAGGCAGGAGCACCAACATATCGCTGGATAGAATGAAGCCAGCTTATGTCACTCAAGAGAGTTACGAGGATAACTCGACCACAAACCCAATCAGCGCGCCTCCAAGTGACTCGTCATCACCATCTACCCATGAGCCAGAGACACGCACACGCAGCGGAAGAAGAGTACGCTTCCCTGATTTTTATCGACCGTAGTCACGGTCTGGCCAGGGGGTTACTGTAGCGGCATCGCCGCCACACTTCGAAGCGACCCGAGTCATAGCTCGGGGATCATCGGCTGTCTCCGTAGCAATGCGCGCGTCGCGGCCCTTTGTTTTCTTCTCCTGTCACGGTCGCTGTAAAAAGACCTCGCTTCTAGAATATACCGTTTTCAGTGACTTAGACTTTTATTTAATTAATATCTACAGGCCGTCCGTTACCTACAACTGGCTACAACACGGGGCCAGTATGGGTTGGTAGATGTCACATGTCTTTGTATTTATGGTCCTAGGACATGCCGGTGTCCTCAAGCTGTTTTCCTTCACCGTTTTAAGAGCAGAGGTGATGAAATAATTTACACAAATATAGTGCTTGCCCGGATTCGTAATCACGACCATGGGCATTGCGCAACACTGGCTCGTCTATATGGGACTTGAACATAACTAGCGAGATGTGGGTGTAATATAGTCTATGGCAAGGCTGCTCAACCCCATGGCCGCCACTGAAGCATTTGAAGTGGTCTCAACATGCCAATATCCAGGTAAATATTCCAGAAATCCAAAAAACCACACTTCGCTGATACAATTTTGTACAGAAAATATCATCACAATCAATGTGTGACAGTAGCGTTTTTGTACTCTTATAGGCCAGGAGGGCCATTAGCATGACCCCGCGCCGCAGTCTGAGGAGGCACACGACGCCTTTTTTTATTTTGTTAGCCTGCCACTTTCTAGCTTAATTAGATACCTAATGAAAAACACAAAAAAAACTAACATTTTCGAGGCGGTGTGCTAAAGTTTGAAGCTCGCTCCTGCCTCCTAAAGTTATTCTGGAACTCGGACAAAAGTCGAAAAAGTCAAGAAAATTATTGATAACTTGTTTTCACAAAACCTACATTAATGTGTGTATCTGCCGAGCGTCGCCGAGGCCGGTCTAGAAAGAAAAAAATAATCTAGACGCGCATTATGAAGGCTAGTTTGAGGTGGCGCAGGAGAAGGAACCTGGAAGGGAGAGCCTTTAGAGCCTTAGGAACCTTTCCTGTCCCAGCAGTGGGACAGGCAAGGTTCCTAAAAAAAACAATAGTTAAGCAATAAGCAAGTTTTTGCCTCCAAAATAAGTGAAACACTTTTGTCTACATTAGGCAGGACCCGAGGTACTATAGATGACTGTTAGTTGCATACAAAGCGTTCCGTCTTCTACACCGACTGTTAACAGGATCGACTTTAGCTTTTCGATAGCTAATGTCATTCATTTTTGACTTCCCATCATCGTACTCGATGACAATGTTATTTTATCTAGCTCCTGAGAGCATGCAATAGGCAAATAGTTTACAAACGCCTCTGAATACGAACGACGTTTAATTTACAAGTTATTGAAGTGTAACTTCTTATGCGACTGCCAACAAGGTTGCGTTAAACGTTTAACGCTACCTTACCTTTTACGTTTTTTTTTTTGGAACTCGAACGCATGCGTGTTGTATTACGAAGTTTCACTTCTTTCTCGCGGAGGGAGACCACGCACTATTTTCTGTTATTTTTCAAAATAATTTTGAAATAAAATTCCTGACGGTTCCAATATTATAAAGACTGTCTATGTTTCATGTTACCGTTGGTTTACAGTGACCCTTGAACTCCATTAAACGTAATATATTTACATTTTAGATTCGTTCCATTATATATTATGCATGTACGTCCGTCGAGTTGACCTTTGCGTATTATAAACTTTAAATTAAACACTTTCCTTGATGTACGGAAAAAGTTTTGAAGTATTTGGAGCAAAAACTTCAATGCCTTTTTTTATTAAAGAATGTTAACAGAAATACTTATATCTTACTTTTCAACCGGCTTCTAAAAAAGGGAGATTTAGTGTACGAGTATCCACCAGCACCTTTTTTGTCATGTATGTTCACCGATTACGTATTTCTTTTCATTTGGTAGAGGAAGCTCGGGCAGTGGTCCCATATAAATTTTATTATCTCTGCTTGAGTAGTTTATGATTTAGCCTACTTGGATTACTTAATACATGTTTTTTTTTGTTGACGACCTCTAGTTACAATTTAAAATTGTTCCATGACAAGAATTTGTGTGTTAACTATAAAGGAAAAAAAATAAAACTTTTTTACAAAAAAAAAAATAAGTCTTTCAAAACAACAACTATAAAAGTACAAAATAACTTTACTTTCGGAAGTCTGTGACATTGTTTGTTTCATTTTGACTTTTTTGCCACCGACTTTCGAAAGCAAAGTTATTTTGGACTTTTTTAGTGTATTTCGTTTTGGTGAGAGTTATGGATGACTCTGTGGCGGAAACCCTGTTTAGCAACAAAACTAAGCATGATCTGATGTATGTACTTCCCCGGGAAAATACATTCAATAAGAGCTGTACTACAACAAACATTTTTTGTCTGAACACTTCAAATCAAATCACCTGAGGAGCTCGTGGTTAAATAATGACAGCCGCACGGGTCGAGCTTTAAGGTTAAGCAGTGCTTGCCGAGGTTGGTATCTGGATAGGTGACCATAATTACATCCCTAGTTTCCTCCGTGCCTCGGAAAGCACGTTAAGCCGTTGGTCCCGGCTGTCATTCAAGTAGATCTTTGACAGTCGTTAGAAGCCAAAAGTCTGACATCCAGTCTTACCAAAGGTATCGTATTACCCAGTTACTGGCTTGTGGAGGTCAGATAAGGCAGTCGCTTCATGTAAAATAGGTACTGGTACTAGACAGTATCCGACCCTAGTTAGACTTGAAGCCGACCCCAAGATAGTTTGGGAAAAGGCTAGGCAGATGGTGATGACTTCAAATCACCTGAAGAAACCTTTGAGACCCAATCTAGCTATATAGAATCTAGCTGAAACAAAAATACATTGCCCGAATATCCTAAGGTACTCTTCGAAAACCATTTATTTATATCGTTACATAAATAAATGGTTTTCGAAGAGTAGCCGATTCTTTAGACCGTCTTAAACTTCAGAGGGTCAGAACACGAAAACCATAGTTACGGGTGTTTCCCACTCCGTATCACTTACGGACATAATATTCGTTAGGAGCTCGAACTAAAAATGAATGACAACACAATTTGACAGTTGTCCTTACTCCCGATGTGTTTTCAAAACTCATGAATCCGAAGATTTTAGGGAGAAGTTTTTAATTCGAAGTATAAAGCTTGTTACGGACGGACCCGTATTTTCGTTGACGGACTTAGAGAGTAGACGAGACACCAGTTAATGCTATGATAATTAAGTGCTTTTTATAAAAATACTGATACGGTCTATCAGCTATATTTTGTCGCCAAAACATCCGTGATTGAAACTTGCGAAACTATTTTGCTACAATTTTTCTACATTGCAAATTTTATTTTTGAGTGTTGATGAATTGCTGCGGTAATATTGTTTAAATCATACATTTTGAGTATTTTCTAATTGCTTACAAACTTTTAAGCGACAGGTTGGCTACTGGTATCAAGGTCCGGGGCCACTAGACGGTTAGGACATAGGTACTTACTTAATTTTAACCTCGCAAATAAAAGCAAAGCTGAAATTTTGAGAATTTGTTATTCGTTTTTGCTAGTTTAATTGCTGAGTAGGGACACTTTGGAGGAATCTGGTTCAGAAGGCCGCAAAAGTACGTAAGCTAGCTTGTTTCAACAAGTTCTTTAGTTTACTTCGTTTTTCACTAGGCCAGCTCAAAGACAGTGTTAAAACCAACGTGCAGTCGAGTGCCAAAGTTATTTCAACCTCCTAAGTCATCGATGGTTTTTTAATGACTGACAGAATATTTGCATAATTTCATCATGGCCCCCGAAAAAGGATTAAAGATTGTCTATTAAAAAAAAGCCATAATTTGTTTCACGATGGATGGTTTGTGTGAGGAATTATATGAAAGAAAAAAAGCAGTAGAATGATAGCGTGATGGTTGACAGAGGAGAATGGAAGAAAAAAGGTGTCACGGCGACCCCAAGTAACAGGGGACAAGATCAAGAAGATGATGATGATGAATTTCTTTCACCCTCAACTTCACGCTTGCATTCTGCGGAAGGTTATGCAGAGGTACTTTTAAACTCTGTGCTGCAATAGAGAAAAGGAAAGTATATTTAAATGTCCGAGCTGGAAATAGATCCTAGGAACTCATGCTCAACAGTAGATTCAGTCATGGTTTGGTTATATAGTAACACGTACTTCATAGTTTCATACTGTACTGCTACATGTGATGTTTGCAGCGTATTATGTTGATTTAAAGCTGTGACGTCAGAATAAAGGTAGCGATTACGAGCCAAGCAGGGGAGGGCAACATTTTGGTTTACTTTTATATTTTTTTTAACAAAGGTAAGGTGAGATCATTAGTCATAACTATTTTTCTTTTGTTCATATCATATCCTCGAACCGAAGTTGTAGTAAAAAGGTTAGGTTTATTGTGTGTTGTTCAAATAAACAAAATATTTTTTGTTGTAACTAGAGTTTCTTCACGTTTTGGCAAACATACTTTGCCAATATTTCATATTTTTATTAACACATGTTAATGGATGGGGAGAACTAGGAAACGCTTTATACATCGTGTGAGGAATGATATAAAAGAAACAGGAATATTTGATAGCATGACGATTAATACAGCAGAATGAAAGAAAAAAAAAGGAATTGCGCCGACCAGGAAGATGATGATATTTTTTGCTCTCATAGTCTTCCTGCCCTTGTCCCATGTTATGTGGATTCGGCGTAACACGTTTTTTTAATTCTCATCTGTCATTTGTCATGCTATCAGTTACTCCTTTTTCCTTCAGATAATTTCGTAGGTTTACTTTGCCCTATAGCTAATTAAATAGATCGTTATGTGTTTTTTTGTTGCCGGAATGGAAGGCTTTGTTCTGTCTAACACTAGCTTCATCATCATCATTCTACTACCCTTATCCCAATGCGGATCGGGCAGTATGTCTCCTTTTCAAATGTCTCCATTAGTCTACATCTCAGTATTCAACCTCTTGCTTAGCCATCATCATCTTTCAGTGTTTTATAATAATAATAATAAGACATTTATTTCAGACTTAGTCCATATCCTGTTAGTAATACAAACCATATCGGTGTAATCTGTCACAACCATTTTAGTTTAGCTTTACTAATTTTTCATGAAAAGATTCATTCGCATAAATGGGGTTTTATCTTTAATTTCAGAATGAAGAACTTAATACGTGGTAGTAGTTTGTGCTTCGGTGTCCCTTTCACCATGTATAAATAAAGTACGCACACATCTTACCCATACGATCAAAAAGTAATAAAAAAATCCAGTTTAAAAAAACTCGCCTACGCTGCCGCGCCCCTGGCTTTTATTCTATGATCCTTATTCGGCAGTTTATACTGCAGTTGGAGCACAGTTGACTGACATCCTCCATGGCATAGAGACGTGTGGCTTATTAATATTGATTAATATAAAAAGTACAGTGATAATAACATTAGGTACATATCGAAAGGCGTGAAAGAAAATTCGTAAGGTAAGGGTTTTTTTGGAAAGTGAAAATTTTATTTTTAAGCTATGAGAAGATATTGTTCACTTATAAGTTTATAGGGACTGTGACAATAATAATGAATCTCTTTTATTTAGCTACGACATAACGTCATGCTTGTGATCGTGAAGGGTTAGGCAGAGACGTACTTAATAGTCTGTACACACACACTTCGCCAGTTATGTTTAAGTTTAATTTAAAATGGTAACCAGAACTAAACTACAATGAAAAAAACAAAGAAAACGTCGTTACCTTTTACAGTAAAATAAGTTATTAACCTTACAAATAAAAACAGTTCTAAGTCTTCATGTAACTCAAATATTTTAAACAGTATGTAAAAATACGTTTCCGTGTTTAGGTACTTATGTTGTTAGTAATTTAAATTGGCTTCCATATTACGCACTTTTGTAATTATTTCACTTAGCATTCGATTTAAATATTTAAAATACACTTGGGAGCAAATGAACGAAACCACTTCCATTTTTCGATGTAGAACGGTTAATGTTTTTGATAACATGGAACACATAAATTTGAACCAAATATCGACTAAAAGTTTGTATACAACCTTTACAATGAGGGCATTTTTGGATATAATAACCTTATTGAATGATAAATTATTGTCTCTGACAGAAAAATGGTAATTTTGATCGAAATTTTTTTGGAGTTAAAACAGTCAAAACAAAAATATTGCAAAATAAATGTTCTACACATATAACTCGTTATTTTGTTTTATAAAAAACAAAATAATTGCAAAATAAATATTATTTCTAACTGGTTATTTTGTTTTCAAAAAACAAAATATTTCAAAATAAATATTCTTTATAACTACCAGTTATTTTGTTCTTTATTCTTTTTAAAGAGCTTTGGAGAACAACGTTGTAAAGTGATTGGCTCGTTTTTAAATAAATATGTAGGTACTTATCTACTTTTCAAGTTATTCTTGGATTCTTGTGACTTAACATAAATGTAAGGCTGTAAACATGGTGATCAAGGCTCGTGTCTTCTGTACAAGATGGAAAGGACATCGACGGTAAAACGTCTTTTCAACGTATTCAACATCACTCTGAAACCTCCACATATATAAATTTTTCTTCGGTGTCGTATAAAGTTAGTGATTATAAGCTCTCACGGACTGATAAATTAACGGTAAAATCTACTTTTATATCAAGTCTTTCCACGAAGTATAGTGATACCCATTAACTGGGTTGTGGAGGTAAGATAAGTAATCGCTTCATACAAAGTACTGGTTGCTGGGAGAGAGTAAATAAGTAGTTTCTAAGATTTATTGATAGTTAGTTTCAACTTTAATTTTAGTATATTAACATTATTTTTAAAATATCGTTCCGTTCCCACAGACAAACTGTGAAAACGGTTTTGTGGGGCTTGGTTTTTAAATAAAAGTTTGTTTTAAAATTGTTTCATAAATAAATATAAATATATAACCCCAACATAGTTGGGACCAAGCTATAGAGATGATTATAAAACTTGCTTACAGCAACATCCTATAAATACTACATAAAAAACTGGTTGAAAACTAGTTTCTGAGCTTGGCTCCAGGGAACCTGGGATCAATATACTGACATTCAAGTTAACTTTAATAAAATGGTATTAATAGAAATAACTTGAATACTACAGACAAATAGTGAAAATAAACACCATAAAATCGATGTGAATACATAATAAACACAAGAAAAATATTGAAGTTTAGATTTTTGTATACCTACTTATTGCTAACCATTACAAAATTTTGGTGTTGTTTTAAAAAAAAGGAGCAAGTCATTCATTTGTGTTGGTATGTAGTTGTGTTGTGAAGGCTGGGTATTGGGTTTTCCCTAAATCCACCTCATGTTTGACCTCGGCGGATGTACGGGAAACCCTGCGGTAATTAACGGTCATCTCCATAACCTATAGCTTACACCTTTTTTGTAAATACATACCTTTGGTATCAAGTTTTTGTAAAAACGTACAGACAGCAGCAAAAGTCAGTGAATTGCGTTGCGATTTGTGTGAACTTATAAACCTACCTACATGAAGTATAAATAATTACAATTGATTGACTATTGCATTTAAATTGTATGATAATTAATTTAATGTGGTTTACTTATGTAGCTTTTATTTTCTATTTTCGTTAAGACGTTCCACGTAGAAAAAAAAACCATTTAAATTACAAACAAGGTTGGTTTAATTTATTCGGAAGTTTTCAATAACAAAATACTTAGTTACTATAGTTTTGTAAAGTCATCATCATTGACTTTTTATGACAATGATGTACCTATATACTTACATAATTATACCTAATAAACTTTTTGCTTCTAAATTACCATCCTCTAGCACTGGCTCAGTGGCGAGTGAGTGCTGTTGTGTATGTGATCGATCCCTGAATTAGGGGTAAGTAGTGCTTTTTACAATAGAAATTTCCTAGTAAAAGCCTAAAAAAAGATCTGATCTCTACCCGGTTTTTGAGAACATCTTGGTACTTTTTTAGGAACCTAAGAACGAACTACAGAAAAAACGCTTAACAGGCAAAAAAATGTGGGGATTTTACACAATAAACACTTGTCTTACCTTTTTGGTAAATACAGGCGTGATGGACTAATTAACCATATTTCATTTTGTATGAAAATTAAAAAATATCGAGCGTTTTGCTTTCCGAATAGACTGACAGGGCACTCACACACACACCTTTGCGCCTTTTGATAACAACTGGTTTTTCCAACGTCTTAGAAAAAATACGGAAAGTTTTTTGCTCGAGTTATGCTAAAATAAGACCTATAATGTGGAATAGAAAACTGGTTGACTGGCAGATATCCGTACCAAAACAATGTTGACCATGAATATTATGGATGAATTAAAAGTTAAAAATAGATGCTAAAGACATCTACTTCTTAGCGAAACCGGTAGTCTACAGGCTCGAGCTCTAAACCTATGAATAAATAATAATTGAATGACAGTCAGAAGCCTGGAAGTTACTGCTCAAATATTACCTCCGACTTCCACCCAGGGTCAGTTCTACCTACAGTCCCGTCTGACTAGACGACAATTAGACGTGCATTATGTTCTGTAAGTAAGCGTGTATCCGATCAGACCGAGCGCATCAGGAGGGCTACTCTCTTTCTCCGAAACGTAACTTTGGCAACGAACGAAAATTAAACGTAGTTACGTCACAAACGTAACTACGTTTAATTTTCGTTCGTTGCCAAAGTTACGTTTCGGAGAAAGAGAGTAGCCCTCCTGAATCTGTATTAGACTGACATAAGCTACCTAATTCCTTAATTATGTCAATCATATTAGAAGTCGATTTAAAAAAAAAAACATGCCAAGTGCGAGTCGGACTCGCGCACGAAGGGTTCCGTACCATTATTTATAAAAACGAGCAAATAAATCTATATGGCTCCCATATAAAAAAGTGATGTTTTTGCTCGTTTCCCTTAAATATTTATTTTACTCCGTTTTTTAGTTTTTGTTGTTAAAGCATCAACATACTTACATAATTTGTAGTTTGAACTGGCTAACTATCACGGTTCATGAAATCGAGCCTGGTAACAGACGGACGGACGGATGGACGGACGGACGGACAGACGGACGGACGGACGAACAGACGGACGGACAGCGAAGTCTCAGTAGTAGGGTTCCGTTTGACCCTTTGGATACGGAACCCTAAAAAACGAAACACTTAAAAAGCCAGTATCTAGACCCTCAAGTCAGGAGGCCTACCATGACGTCATTAAGCAGTATTGTTTTACTCTTATTCCAGTGTGGGAAAGAGACAGAGCTATACAGGATGTTTAGCGCCATCTCTTTCCCACACTGGAAAATGGTACGCCAACAGGTCACGAGATTTCTATCACAAAACGGAGCGGGAGTGCAATAGGGGTGCGGACTGGGTAAAGAAAACGACATTCTATTTTGTCCGTCAGACAGGTACCTAATACAAAAATATTAGACACGTATTTTTTGTTTTATCAAAATATCAAAAAATTACTTAGTTAAAACTCATTAAAGTTGGAGAGAAAAAAATTACTCATTAAAACTTACCTACACGTGACGTCATGCGCCATTTCAACTCAATATATCTCCGTAATTTTATGACCACGTGAAAAAAGAAAAAATACGTGTCCAATACTTTTCAAAAATCTACCCGAAGGACAAAGAAAAAAAAATGTGATCACCCCTATTGAATGTAGCAACATTGATGATGCGATCGGCAGCACGCTCTGTTGCTCGTTCTCGCAAATGACGGTTCTGAACGACAGAAAACTTACTTTATACTTTGAAAAAAAATGTCTTTTCGTTGATAACCAGAAAGGTTTTAGGAAAAACAGATTTATTGACATGGCCATCTACGATTTCTTACATATGGTTACCAGTAGAGTGGATAAGAGGCTACCAACTCTAGCGCTTTATATGGACATGTCAAAAGCTTTTGATCGCGTAGACCATAAATTACTAATAAATAAACTTAACGCATACGGAATAAGGGGAAATATATCAAATATAATAGAATCTTATCTGTCTGATAGGCAACAAATAACGTCCATTAGTAGAATTTCCAAAAAAAACGAATTAACATATAAATCCAGTCAGAGAGCGGTAAATTATGGAGTGCCAGTGATTTTCCGACAGCATCATCATATCCTATGACAATGTTTGCAGATGACAGCACTTTACTTTTTAATAGTGACGAGGTAAGTACATTCGAAGCTGAGATTAATAATACTATACTATCAGCTGTGAATTGGCTGCAGAATAATAATTTGATTATAAATTTTGATAAAACAGTATTAATGACATTTCAATAAAGAATAAATTATAATCTGGACTTAAATATTAAATACAAGGACAAAACTATTAATGAAGCAAAAGTGACTAAATTCCTTGGCCCGAACATAGAAAACAATTTAAAATGGAATTCCCATATAGACAAAGTATGCAGTAAGCTAAAACCAACATTTCTATGCTTTGCACATGTTAAGTAAAAAGGCCAATCGAGCAACAGTGTTAACGGCGTATCATGGTCTAGTAGCTTCAACATTGAGATATGGAATTATATTTTGGGGTAATGCCACGGGTAAAGATATGGTATTTAAGTGCCAAAAAAGGTGCATGACAGCTATTTATAATTTGCAGACAACAGACAGCTGCAAACCGTTTTTTAAAAATACGAAAATATTAACTATGCCGTCGTTGTACATCTATGAAACGTCTATGTTCGTAAAAAATAATTTACATAAATTTGCTCGAGTAACTAGTCAGCGCCGTTGTGATCGGTTACAAACAGTCGGATCTAGTACTGCACTATACAGAAACAGTATTTTTGTAATGGCTCCAAAGGTCTATAATAAATTACCAAAATGTATAAGGAGTGAAGATAATGTCCGCAAATTCAAAAGTAAATTACATTCATTACTAATAGATAAGACGTACTACTCTATTGAAGAATTTTTAAATGATAAAATATGACATTACTAGCCCTTTATTATAATTTATTTTTAATTAATTGATTATTTAATTGGCATTATTTACAACATTACAAAATTAGATAATTTATCGTTGACATGCATGGAAAATAAATTATAATTGATTCATTATTGATTAATAATACATTGAATTCTCGTTATCTTGAAACTGACTTTGAATTGTATAAAACTAGACACATTACAAAGAAAAAAAAAAAATTGTACACCAATTTCATTGGTAGGACATGGAGTTCAACTAAAATGTATGAATAAGACCTTTATTTTAATACCTGTATTCACAAATAAACATTATTTGATTTGATTTGATTTGAAAAGGATGGATGGAGTATGGAAAAATGCGATTCCATAGTAGGTAGGTACTAGATGAGGTTCAACCCTTGCTAGTTTGGAGCTCTTTTACAACAACTCTATCTAAGTATACTGGTTTTAGGTTATATATAAAGTTACTCGTGACAGCTCTTGTCTATGTTATATTACATAAATAATAAACAGATTATATTTTCTATTTAATGACATCGGTCCCCACTCCCCAGATTCAAACGAAAAGTTTCATAAGCTAACAACCATCTAACGACCGAAATGAAGGAGGACGATCGAAAAGTCATTGTCACGGCCACAATATTGAAATGGCAAGGCAACGAAATCGTTATTTACCCTTAATAAGTTTTATCTTAATTTTACACATGTTATAAAAATAATGACAACATAATACCTATATATTATCTTTTAAAAAGAGTTTCTAATGCCAGGGTCCATACCTACTTGAGACTAAGATGATGCAGCTGAGTACCAGTATTTTACATGAAGCGACTGCCTATCTAACCTCCACAGCCCAGTAACTGGCGATATCCCTATTAGTCCCTATACCATACCCCTTGGTAAGACTGGATGTCAGACTTTTTGGCTTCTGACTACTCGTAACGACTGTCAAAGATCTACAAATGACAGCAGGCGGGACCAACGGATTAACGTGCTTTCCGAGGCACGGAGGAAACTCGGTATGTAATTATGGTCACCCATCCACGGATCAACCTCGGCAAGCACGGCTTAACTTAAAAGATCGACCCGTGCGGCTGTTAATACACTCACCGGCACGGAAACTTGGCCACCAATAACATGCCGATAATTTCTATTTAAATATTTAATTTTCACTATATTATGGGTTTATGCACTAAATTAGGGTTTTTTTATGGTTTTGTAACTCAGTTATTGAAAAAATGATGCACCAGCAGTAATCTTTTAAAAAATAAGCAGTTTCACAAAAATATTGATTTTAACACTGTCAATTTAAAAAGAACACAAAATGAAAAATAACCACAAAGTCTTCGTTGTGTTTGCTTTTTAATATCGGGTGTTTCCTCCCCTAGCCCCGATAACAGCTTGCATTCGTTCTGGCATACTTTGGATGATGTTTCTGATCTCAACTTGTGGTATGCTTTCCCAAGCGGTTAGTGCTGCATTTCGAAGCTGGTTCAGAGTTTCAGGCGGGTTGGAGGAGGACTTTATTTTTCTTTTAAGCATGTCCCAGATATGCTCTATTGGATTTAAGTCTGGACTACGAGCTGGCCACTGCAATTTTTGAATACCAACCTCTGTAAGGTATTCCTCCACGCAATGTGCAACGTGTGGGCGCGCGTTATCGTGCATTAGGAGGAATTCGTCAAACCCAATAAACCCTGAATATGGTAACACGTGTTCCTGAAGAATTTCCTCGATGTATCGTGTTGCCGTTAATCGGTTATCGACGATAACTAACTCCGTACGTGCATCGGAACTTATTCCTCCCCAAACCATTATAGAGCCTCCATGAAAACTAACAGTTTGTGTGGTGGTAATGGGTAAAAACCGCTCTCCTCTTCTTCTCCACACTCGCTCCCGACCATCTGGAGCTCGTAAAGCGATTCGACACTCATCTGTGAACAGTACTCGAGCCCACTGCTCATGGGTCCAGTTGACGTGTTCTCGTGCGAATCGAAGTCGAGCTACTCGGTGACTTCTGAGAAGTTCTGGGCCGCGTGCTGGTCTACGAGCTTTTAAATTCACTTCCTCCATTCGTCTTCTCACTGTACGTTCACTAACATTGACACCTCTTGTGAACTGGAGTCGCTGGCGTATCTCAACAGCGGTGAGGTAGCGGTTTCTCAAAATTTCCAGGACAATAAAGCGGTCATCCCGGGCTGATGTGCATCTGACGCCTCCGCTGCCTGGTCTGCGGGAGTAGCGGCCTGTCTCCTGGTATCGTTTCAGCGCATACTGCATCGATGAACGTGGTACATTCAGTATAACAGCAATTTCTCGCTGTGTCAGCCCTTGTTCGATCAATGCTACAGCTTGTGCAACCTGTGATGGTGTTAATGGCATTTTTATTGGAATTAAATCACTTTTACTTATTGAATTAACAGTACGATATCACAATAATTGCATAACCTAACAATAAACTTTCACAAAACACAAATTTAAAACAGCAACTTAGTCGCTCAGATGACCGGGTTCAACTAAAACTTAAAAATAACGTCATATTGCACTCAAACATGATAAATTACCCTCTTGAACTAAAGGTAAACATTTTTTAGACCAACCTTCATAATAAATAATCATAGGAAACACTTAAAGCTCTTGTTATCGCGAAATACGCGCTTGGCCAAGATTCCGTGCCGGTGAGTGTATTTAGCCACGAGCTCCTCATCGTCATTACATTACGTTTTTTTATCCGTATACAGTACGTCGTGGACGCTATAGGTATAGGTACTCTTTGTCATCAGGTGGTCAAAGTTCTCACAGACCGGCTGTGCAAACATCACAAATTCCTTGTTATGATTTCTTTGCTGAAAAAAAATGTTTACAAACTCGACCAGCATGATTCGCAAATTATTTTTATTTATGTAATAATTAGGTACTTACTATTTTTTGTGTATGGTTATAGATACGTATTATTGTGGTTATAATAATACCATGCCGTATGGGCATGAATCTATGATCGTAGCACATGGCGTTCTGTAATCTCTGCCCTGTCCCATTCGAAAAAGCGGCGTGAGTAATGCGTGTGTATGAAATTAAAATGATTATAGTTTCTTAGAACAACTTATGGTGTCTACAATATAGGCAATAAATACATGAATATCATATGCTGATTATTCAGAATAAATAGAAGTTACCAGTTTATAATTAAAGTGTTCTTCTAGATCAAGTTTTATTTTTGACGGAAGGAATTAATCGATACTTAATATATTATAGCCTTGGAATTCTAATTCACAAAAATGTTCGGAATTTTTAAATTAATCAGTTTTTTTGCCAATTAAACTACTAGTTAGCGTCTAGAAACTTCTTCAATTCGGTGCTCACTTGATCAATTTTGTTTGACGATATTTATCTACTATCGATGTAGGTATATCGATCATCAGTGACCCTAAGCAGAGGTCGTCGCTCTTTCTCTCCATTAATGTTAAAACATCATCAAAAGGCGATCCAAATAGCATCGCCTACAAACGTAAAAACCCAGCTGCCAGTTATTCATTTAGATATTAATTAACATAATTAAAATAATGGTTTTTTTTCCACAACTCGACTTTGAAACTTGTACTACTATTGAAGAATCACTTCGTCTTAAATAATCAAACCGACAAGGATTTCCCCGCGCGTATTTCAGTGCCTATTTTAAGGTGTACATAATTTGATCCAAATCCGTTCAGACGTTTCAGCGCGTGGGCGTAACAAACATACACACACAGATACAAACTTTCGCATTTATACAAACAAATAGGTACAAGCGTAAATCACTTGCGGCACTCGTGGACGTTGATGACAATATTAATCTTAAGATGTCGCCATTAACTATTATCCTGGGTGGTCTATTATTATTACTATGAAATAGAAATATGTACAGTCGAACGCACGTCGGTGGTAACACACCGACCTTACGAGATAGACCAGCGCGGGCGCAACACGCAGTTTCAATAGATAAGAGGCCATCTTATACCATCTGTACGTCTACCATGAGTTTTAACAATCTATACTCGCTAGCGTCTGTAGATAAAAAAATGTATGAAAACTTTTACAGCGCCTCTAGCGGATAGTTGGGTACTAAAATGCGCAGTATGAGTCACTATAGTTATCTATCCCACGTCACCGTGTAGCAAACTAAACTACAGCGACTGCAAGTTTGGGCTTCATTTGCTTAGAATTTGGTAGTAAGCACCAACACAGCTCATGGTACCATTGAAAAAGCTAACTATAGTATTTGCTTATTGACGGAACTATTGCAGTTACGTCAAGCGATCTAACTATGACAACTCATGGTAGACGTACTGGTTTTGTTTCTGACGTGCTGTACCTATTAGTTATTCTGTCAGCGTCTTGAATGTGATTATAACCATATTAATAATTTTAAGAGGTTAGCCAACGACAACATTCAGTTCAGTGACCATTCAAACGGTAAAACAATTAATGATGACTCAAATAACCCGGTTGATAGTTATCTTAAAATTTAATATCTAGGAAATAATTCAATTGCACGCCGCGATAGATCATCTTTGACTACGAAGACCGTGCGATCTAGTCAGAAAGAGTCTGACAGACACTTGGCCCACCTCAGGGGAAAGGATATTCTGGAGGATTTTCCACAAAAAAAGAAGGTTTATAATACTTACTGGTTAAGCTTCAAAGACGTGAAGGATATCAATATACAAAATGATAAAAAAATCATCTGGAAAAATTGTTTCATCCTGAAAATCATTTTCTTTTTTTTTGCACTTGCCAAGTAAGCGTAGATTCGCTAGCAGGTTTGTTAAGTTTCACCAAATCCCTCCGTAATTAAGGGTTTATTCATAATCCTACGCTAGTTAAATATTAAAAGTTCAGAGACGTTTTAACGCCAAAAAAAAATGGTTCAACAGTTCCATCTTTCCATTTCCAGCGTTCATGACCCTTTTATTGATGGCAACATTAACATTTCGAGGATAACGGTAATTTCTTAATATTTAGGTATTGCTAGATGTTCGTTTTAACATCAGAAAGACAATAAAATTTTGTAACCGCTTAGTTCCGACATGTGACATTTTCCTTTTATGCAAGCTCATGTACCTGCCTACCTACTATAGTTATATAACCTTGTCCGAGGTCTGAGGTCCACCGTAATTATGTAGATAAACCACGCAGGTCGATACTAACGGCAACAAAAGTCGAATCACACTTCAGTTTTTTAAATCTTAATTATTAAGCAAATTGTTACCTTATTTTAAATTGGAACAGCACCCCAATTGCGTAAAGACGCAAAAAAGGCGATGAATGTCGTTAAACTGTCAAAATGAAAGGTATTGGTATTGCCACAGTTCACCTGTTACACAGATTAAAACGCACGTGTCGATTTTACTGGATTTAAAAAAGTAAAAACGCTAGTGTTAATGGACTTTTGTTGCTTACCGTACCTATGTAATGTACAACGTCCTTGGTTATTAAACCAAACACGTAATTGGAACGAGAAAAAAACGTATCTACAGACAGTACAGTCAACAATAAATCTTGTTTGTGTGAGAAATTGTATGTTCATACCAAGACATACAGCTTCTAACAAGTATAGATAAATCTTATATATAATATATAATAGTCGTGTCACAACGTTAGTTACCATACTCCTCCGAAATGGCTGAACCGATTTGTGTGAAATTTTGTGTGCATATCGGGTAGGTCTGAGAATCGGCCAACATCTATTTTTCATACCCAAAAAAAAACCCTGCGAACGAAGTCACTGGCAGCGGCTAGTGAAAATATATAAAATTGTAAATGGGAGCTACATCTTCCAGCAAACTGTTTTACGGTTTGGCAGAAGTAATATTATGTAAAACGGATGTAACTACGAATAATTAAAGCATTTTCATTATTTTATTTTCTTATATTTTATTATAGTTTTCTGTAATGTGATACTGGGGTACGAACTTGAGAAAAAAAAAAATGTGAGGCAAAAGCAAAGAGACAATAGGGGTGCGGACTGGGTAAAGAAAACGACATTCTATTTTGTTCGTCAGGCGGGTAATACAAAAATATTAGACACGTATTTTTTGTTTTATCAAAATATCAAAAAAATACTTAGTTAAAACTCATTAAAGTTGGAGAGTGGGGGCTCACTACGTCACAAGTAGGTATAAAACTTACCTATATGTGACGTCATGCGCCATTTCAACTCAATATATCTCCGTAATTTTACGACCACGTGAAAAAAAAAAAATACGTGTCCAATACTTTTCAATAAACTACCCGACGGACAAAGAAAAAAAATGTGATCATCCCCTATTGATGGACTGTCAGAAAAATGGTAAGTACCTATATTATGGTCAGAAAGAGACAGATCCTGAGATGGTGGCTTCATAGAGAGAGATGTATGGAAGACGACCACTTATAAAATAAGGTTGAATGGTCATATCAGTCCCTAGTTTGCACTCGACACCATGTCCTCCGCATTCCGCGTCCACGGTCAGCAAGCTACCTTTTAAAAGTGGTCGGTCCATCTAGTTGCCAATACCCATGCAGACTCAATTATTTCATTGGAGATCAGTGTCATTCGTTGTCATTATGAGGAAAAAACTATCAATACAAATCTGTCATAATTACGATAAAAATGACGCTAAGTTTACCTTTGTCTTGTCTTCGCAATGGAAAACATCGCGGCCGCTACAAGACCAGACTACGCAATTAACTGTATTATTGACAAAGCGAATTAACTGGTTATACCTACCGGTTAGCTGGTAAAGCAAATCACACATAGAAACTAAAGGAATGCAGAGAAAAATCTTTATGAAAGCCTCGAGTCTGGACTGGAATTGTGCCCGGTTAATGAGCGCTATCTGCTATTGCATTGCATGGGACTTCAATTACATCACTGGCGCATGCAATGAACATGTATTATACACTTCTGTCTTTCCTTTCGGGGGATACAAGCGTAATTTTATGTAATATAATAACTTTAAAATAAAGATGTAAAGACCTAATTTATGAACATGGAGGCGAAACGAGTATTTAAGGAATGTAAGGATATTTTTTGCCAACCCCGATCGGGAAATGGTGTTAATTTATGTACATTTATAATAAGAATAACTATTTATCATCCTTCACAAGGTCAGTGAACTTGACATGTGCGCAATTTCAATAAGACGAACATTACTAGAGTACCAGAGCGGCCAGTACCAGTCAATCGCCTTGGATCGATAATAGCTGCCATCAATATTCCTATCGTAAACAAAGAAAATCGTCTGCGATGGATTTTTTTATGTTATGAGTCAACTGTCAACGTAACAAGTGTCCTTCTTGGTTTGAATGTTCGTGATACCTCATTTTCGGACGTTCTATCAGCAGAATCTCTGACTGCTGGACTTAGGCCTCTCCACCATATTAAGTTCGTAGTTCCGACTTCCGACCTGCTTTAGGACGTCCTGCCACAACGAACACATCTGCGGTTATTACTAGAGATGTGGTATTCTAATAAACGTAGCGTTTGCTTTGAGGTAACGTCTCAACCAGTCAACAATTAACCCGGGTAGCGAGAGCACGTTCCCCCAAAGTCATTCATCTACTTACTGATAATTTGGTGGTTTTATTTGCGGTACGCTACGGCACATTATAGTAACAATAAACTTTGAAAACAAAACATAGGTATTTTCTTTGCAATCGTTTCGGTTATTTAATGTTCTAAAACATACTTCATTTACTTTTGCAATTAATTATGAAAGTATACGGATGTTTTTAATTCTACGTTTTTATTTAATTCACCACAGACTGAGCTGATGTAATAAGGAGTAACTAGGCAAGCCTACTTCTAGAAAACTACTTCTATTTTAGAAAAAAAAAAAAAAAAAAAAGTAGATAACGTTTTTGTTCAATTCCACGTGGACGAAGTCGCGGGCACAGCTACTTTATAATATTATTAGAAACTGTGCCCGCGACCAGTAAAAGTCCCGTCAAAAGCGGTCCAGCCGAGCCAGCAATTAGCCGGAACAAACAAACAGACAGACAGGAACCAATTGTAAAAAAAAATATTTTGGTTTATGTATACCATGCATGTAGTAAAAAGCGGATATTTTAATATTACAAACAGACACTTCATTTTTATTTATTTGAATAGATGCAGAGTATGTTTGTGAAAGAAGTTTTTTTGTTTGTTACCTAAACCGCTGAACTGATCATCCTGCAATTTTGCATATACGATGTCAGGTGCACAGAAACGGACATTACCTTTCATCCCGGAAAAATTACAGTTCCCGAGGAAAATAACAATAACGTTCTTATAATAATAGATGGTGCCTTGTATCCGAGCCAGTTATTGTGAAATTCTAAATTAATGCGAGCGAAGCCACGGGCAAATGCTAGTGAGTAAGTATACAAGGTGTTGTTTTGCAACCTCGTCAAATTTCAGGAGGTGGTCACGAAAGACATAAATAATCAATTAAAATTACGGTACCTAGTTAATTATTAATAAACGCTGATTTTTTTGGTTGATTAAGTTTGTCAGTATTTCAGAATAACCCCCTTAACGTGGTTTAGGGACTAAGAAATTATCGAATAAACGTTTGAGATTGTTTGTACGTGTGTAAGCGAGGTTATAAGGCAAGAACCAGACGGGCCACGTTTAAAACAAGGGTGGTTCACACTTACCGATTTGCGTAAAAAAGGAAAAAAAGGAAAACTACCTACCCATTTTATTATTGATTCGGGACGAGAATCATTAGCATACTTACCTCCTTGAATTTGACGAGGTTGCAAAACAACACCTTGTATAAAACCTACTTGGAAATACCTTTGATCTCAACAAGTAATACACGTTTATTAATTAGATATGCTACCTTATGTTATAATCATTAAGTAATTATTTCTACTGACTTGTCAACTCTTAATGCTTACGAAGCGAAACTGTAGGATCGCGCGAATCACGTAAGAATGCCATTTTTCTGAGTAGGAAGTAAATATACGATGGCAGTTTGTAGACTAATTATATTATCACGGTTTACCGCGCCAGAAGTAGGCAGGAAGGTCACTCAGTAATAGAGCTCTTTGTAAAGCAATTCGATCGGAGAAATATTTAAGTAAGTAGGTAATACTTGACTAATTTTTGCCGCCAGTAATTCCTGTTTTCCAATTTGAAGGGTGGCTATTTAATTTAAGGCCCCTTTCTTCTTATTGAACGCTGCTTTTGCCCTTTGAACACTTAACGTCATGGCGGAACGCTAACCAACTTATCTGTTACTATGTTAACCAAGGTGATATCATGGTTTAAAATCTACCATAACCTGTGAAAAATACTTCTCGGCTATGGCAAAATGTTTAGCACATAAGTGAGAAACTAAATACATGATTATTGTGCAAATAACAATCATAATTATAGCGAAGTAAACACTATAGTTGCGTACTTGCTATATTTGATGTTACAATTGACTGATACCTATGTATCTGTACAAATATTAATAAAATTGAAGTGTCTGTTTGTAATTTCAAAAGAATCACTTATATAACAGAATGGAAGTATATAATATAATAAGGTACTTAGTTTTAAAAATGTGTATGTATAATCTCAAATCTGTCTGTCTGATTGTTCCGGCTAATCTCGGAAACTGATGGACCGATTTTGACGCTGTGAGGATTGTAAGAGGTCTTTGTAAGGAGTAACTTAGGCTATTTTTATTTTAGGAAAAGAATTAGGGCTCCGTGGAAAAAGAAAACAAAATCCTATTCAAATAGCGAAAGTCATATTTTTATGATAATTTCACGCGGACGAAGGTCGCCGGCAACAAACAGCTAGTCATTAAAAAGATAAATCTCAATTTTTAAGTGATTTTCCTGTTTGTTTTTCCTTTTTTTTTTGTTGCACATTATGAGTAGTTTCGTGTCACTGTTAATTTCGAGTAATGGCTTATTGCTGGACATTACCGTGTCACAGTGGCTGCTTAGCCAGTAATACATATTTTGGTAACTGAGTAGATTACTAAGGGGAAAATTAACACAGCGAGGACGCGAACGAGCTGTTCCATCCCTGCATTTGTCAAGTTAAAAAAATAAACGTTATGATAAATATTGGTCAGCATTTTTTGTCGCAATTTTTGGACCTATAGAAAAATATGTTTCGTAATTTTGAGGATCTGTAATGACCCCTGCTCAATATAGTCTGTTTTTTGTCGATTCCATTTTGTATAGAGTCTAAACAAAATGGAATTATACTATAGACCGTACAAAAGAATGTTTTTCTTTTTTTCAACGGCCTTCGAGAGAACATTTTTGGTTTAAATTTGAAAGTAGGTCCTCGAATTTAAGGTCCGGTGGCCTGTTCTTACAATACTGGAATATTTTGACATCGTCGGGGACATTATTTCGGCAGTTAGCCGTTTTGGGCAATACAACGCGTTGTGAAAGTTGGTTTTAAGTACTCAGGTACCTATGGTTCTGAAACGTTAATGTATTGAGGTTAAAAGGGCATTTTTATGTGCTTTAACAGTAAGTGATTGACGTTAATCGAGAATCATTTAAATTAACTACAGGACAATGTAAATTATTGACCTTCGATAACTATAAATGTTATTAAATATACATAGACATGTACGTCATACGTATACATGATGAATTGATGATAAAAGTCGCGCCTTTTTCCATGAGGGTAGGTACCAATCAGCCCTGGTGTTCATTATAGCGTATTCTTTTGCGTAATGAACGTGGACGATAAAGGAGAACGGACGCACAGCCGCAGGAGGTGGCTGTCTGTACTTTCTGCCTATCCATAATGTAAAAAGGCTTTAGGTGTACGTACGTATGAAATGTTTACCATAGCTACCAGTACCTACGCGGGTATTCTGGCTTTAAATAAAGATTGGCACGCACAACAAAGGTATGAGCGACAGTGACGACGCTCTTTAAAACCGAATTTGGAGTAATAACTCGCTTGCCATGTTAACGGCTAACTGACCTCACGGTCCGTAGCAGCGGTTACAACATTAATATAATATAATGTCTACAAAACGCATTGCAGTAACATGAAGTTATTTTTTTTTAAACTCATTTTCTCCTGTACTGTGGTTGCGTTTAAAAACATTTAAACTCACAAACAGCCAGACCCGGAACAACTATGTGCAGCAGTCAATCGCTCAACCACTGCACCAACCGTGCCGTATGAATAAATATTAAAACGCACTAATGTTAACGTAAACTTAGGGGCGCCCTCTCGCTTCACTCGCTCTCAAAGTTCGATGGGACGGCAAACCCAACATGACTGACGAGAGATCAGGCGCCTAACGTGCTTTCCGACGCAACACTGGTGGGGGGGGGGGGTAAAATACGACGCTCATGCGACCAATAAGGAAAATTAATACTTCTATATCACACTCTAAAAATCCTTCTAAAGTCATCTAAAAAGATCTTGCTCATTAAGTCTCCTCTCTTCGTCCGCAGAATGAACCACACTTTAGACGAGTCCCCGCTGAAGCAGACCACCATCACTCGGGAGAAGATGGCAAAGTGGGTGGAAGCGCAGGTGAAGGGCGAGAAGTTAGACATCGACGTATACGGCAAGCCCACGGAGCAAATGATCAAGGAGCTGGAGAACGTCCGGAATCTCAGCAAGGAACTACAGGACAATCTGCATGTGAGGATATTTGATGCTTTTTTATGCTACTGTAACTGTTAGCTTGCATAATCCTACTGCAGAACAAAAGCCTCCTCCATGACTTCCAGATCTTTCCACCCAGGGCTAATGTGGGCCTCTGGTCGTTCCATCTTCTACTAGATCTGCAACATCGAGTCGGGTCGGATCACTTTCTGGCTGTATAAAGCGCAACTAATAGTATTTTCACCAACAGCTCAAAATCAATTTTTTAAATTATTTGATAGCAAATCCGATAGCCCACCTCACACCTGATGGTTGCAGTGAATTCGCTGCAACTCTCAGAGATAGTTGTGTAATGTTTGTGTGCCCGTATTGGTGTATACGGCGCCCATACTTTTCAACTCTGAACTAAGTAACACTGCTTGGCTATAGTAAGACCATGAATAAGATCGGTCCTTTACCTAAATAGTCATCTATTCTAGCTCTTGTTTTTCGGTATGCAAATCTTTATGCATCCTTTAATGGATCTCCGTTCTAGGGAGGCCAGAATGTTTGTTATCAATAACACTTGTTACTTTACCATGTTTATTATTTGTTTTGACTTCCCGATATTTCGGCGCTGTTGCAAACGCCATGATCACGTGTCACTTGTTGTCACGAATTTTAGAGACCATGTCACTTTAAAAACGTACATGTATAGAATGTCTGTTAGACAACAACCACCTCAGTTATCACGACTTTTCGTTTTCTAACCTAAACCTAAACCCAAAACAGGAACTAGAAAATTCAGTCCGCATAGCAGAAGTAGAGAACCAAGCGATGAACCCCACAGCCCCCATCCTGGACTTCTCGGAAGACCACGAGTTCGTCCCGGACAACAAGGACACTTACTACGCGGAGGAGGACAAACTGGACGCCAAGGAGGAAGAGAAACAGAAACTGACCAAGGGTAACGGGCCTAAGACTGAGATCCAGCAGTTTTATAGGGACCAGTGTGTGTTTCTGACGGGAGGAACTGGGTTCCTAGGAAAAGGTGAGTGGTGCATGGGTTTTATGACGATCCAAAAGTTTCTGGAGTTTACCATCAGTTTTTTATCATTGATCGCCATTGTGTAGGGCACATATTATAGAAACGTGGTCATTTCACGCATCTGATTTAATACGATTGTTTAACATACTGTTAAATGGACCAAACTCGTTTTGAAAAAAAAACCTTACGAAAAAGGCTACAAGTCAGTGCACAACCCAGTGCGACTACCACTGGTATTGAAGATGTCTAGGCACTGACCTCTTAACACCCATCTGTGACTGTTAGATTAAATAATACTGCTGTTAAAGAGGTGATTGTAGCCCCCCTCTGGTAGGCTTGCCAGCTTGTTTGCACCTCTATGGCATAAAAAAATCGTTATACGTATAATATAATTATATTCACACTTTAATGAAATTGCTTATTATTAGGCATAATCAGCCGATGAATGAAATATTATACTTACGTTCTGTTAGCATACTCATGCGAATTATATATGCTCCTAACCTAAGAAGTTAATACGCTTGTGAATTCGTATCTCTAATATTTTTTATTTCATAAATCCATATTTACAAAGCAAAAGACAAAAGATTCTAGCATTCCTAACCACACCTTATACCGTGTATCAAAACCGCTATTGGACATTTAAATAAAACATCTCGCTGTATACAGAAACTTTTGGATCGGACTGAGTTTATTACGCGATTAAATGTTGCTTTGTGTGTGTGCTGTTATTGCATTAAGTAGTCATAAATTAGGATAATAAAATAACGAATATTACTTTGTTAAGCCTTTACCACGATCCAGGATGTAGGTTTGTGCTGATACATCTAATTACCCAGATATTAATTAAAAAAAAGGTAGAGCGCTCTTGTAAATACCTTGCATTACAAGTTTTCGAATTTAGATGGTTTTCCTTAACTCGTAAATAATATAATCTGGTTGGCCAACACCGCAGAGCAGTGGTTATTAGCTAATGAATAAGGCGCGATTCCATTTGGTCGTTAGCTTGTATCCGGGTGCTCGAAAGACTTTACTCGAATTCAGGCACTCGATGCATTATTAATTACACTACGAGTAGGAAGAAGATAAGAATTCATACCATGAAATCGAACAAAATTGCCCGAAGACAGGCGTCCTCGACCACGTCCAGTTTGGTCTTGGCTTGGTAGTTTGTCCGAATTCCTTAATCAATCGAATTGGGGCAAACACTCAAGTGTTATAACACCATAATAATAATTGATAACCTCTATAAAGTTTAGCTACCTGCAAAATATTCATCTTTACCTACACTCGCGGAATTCATTTGTTGTGCGCACAATAACTTTGTGTAGTACAATCACTAGCTTTTATCAGCGGACTCGCGCGAGTGGATGCCAGGAATGATCCCACGGGAACGTTTCACTGGGATAGAAAGTATCCCATGTCCAAACAACTGTAAGTCGGCTCTATCCGTGTGCCAAACATCTAAAGCCGTTCCGTTTTAAGGCGTGAAACGGTAATCGATAGATTATTATGAAGTAGGATCATATAGGTAGGTACATCGAATAGGCTGGATAGAAAATCTATGAGAATGTACAGAATAGATTTGACTTTGGTGAGTATCTATAGTAGGTAATTTCTAAGGTTCAGAATGCTAATGTTAATGTTTCTGATAACTACGTGGTAAGCGTTTTCGCGTAATTGTCCCTTACACCACATAAGTTGTACGACTGTAGGTAATTTAATAATAACTTTAATTGATATAATTATAACTTATAAGTACATTATTCAAACAAATATGTACCTATTTGTTGCAACGCCAGAAAAAAAAAAAAAAAAATAATATGTCCAGTAGGTACAGTAAGCATCAAAAGTTACAATAATCATTAATTGTGTTCTAAATAAAGTTTGCAATGAAAACAGGTTGTAAAAAGTAAACTAATTACGAGTACGAGCAGCGGTGGCCCTAGAGAGCAGCGGTGGCCCAGTGGTGGCAGCCCCGACTTACGAGCAGTAAGCCGTGGGTTCGAACCCAGGCAGGCGCATTACTTTGTGTAATTTATTTCATCATCGCTGCTCTCAAAAACGGTGAAGGAAAACATCGTGAGGAAACCGGCATGTCCTAGAACCAAAAATTCAAAGACATGTGACATCTACCAACCCGCACTGGGCCGGCGGCGGCGTGGTGGATTACAGCCCTCTCATAGGAGAGGAGGCCTGTGTCCCAGCAGTGGAAACATTATAGGCTAATGATGAAGTCCCAAAAATATCAATGTCAAAGTGAATCAGAGCATAGAATTTCAATTTCCGGTGTTATGTATTTCTGAAATTCCTGAATATTTTAAGCAAAAATGTTCATTAATAAGCTGATGTTTCTGACATGTGTTCAACTGACGTAAGTACGGACGCACAATAATTGATTATAAAGTATATATAACTTTATAATTTATATGAATATTTATTATTATTTAAATAGCAGCGGTAGTGGAAGGCGTAGTTTTGTAGACCCGTGCAAATAAACCCGGTATAAGTAATAAGAACTTCTTCGGTGAATTTATAGTACCCACTCGATTGTTATGCAAAAAACAACCAGCTTTTTGGCCCCTTCTTTGGACTTGTCTGTAATTTATAAGGAAATAAAAATAACTAAATGAATACAAAAAAAAAAGACAGATTAAAAGCCCAGTTTTCGCATGAATGTGCGGCATTCTATCAAGCAAGAGCAAGGCTTTTCAAATTTTGAAATTGTAAACCTGTTTCTATATGAATAATTATGTTTTTGCTTTTTGGTATTTGATTTTTACACGTTTTTTTTTCTTTAGGGAAACAGTTGCGTTATTGATTTTTGTTTGTTTGTGCCTATTTTGCGGTTTGTAACGCCCAACCAAAAACGTGGGGTGTTATAAGTTTGAAGTGTGTATCTGCATTTCTGTGGATCTGTGTGTGTATGTCTGGATGTGGCATCATAGCTCCTGAACGGAGGAACCGATTTTTTAATTACTTGCATGCTATTTTCTATCTGGTGGTTACCACAGTTTTTTCAGGCTTTATGAAGTAGGATACTGTGGCGAGCACGTTCAAAAACTAGCATGGTGTGATATTATATGAAAATAATATTATTATCAGCATGATACACAGTGACGTCATATTGTTAAAGTGATGCATGGTTCATTTGACAGTCGGAAGTAAAGCTGCCATCTTAATTTTTGCAATACATTATCCATAGACAATAAAATTGAACATTAATGTTTACCATACGCCTTCCTGATAGTGTCATTCAAACGCCATAAGAACCTTGCACCGCTCAATACCGCATGATTGATTTTTTGTGTTAAACTTTTTGCTTTTTCATGTGTTTTGGTCAATTTCGGTTTTTTGCTTTTCTGTGTGTGTTTGTGAACAAAATTGAATGCCACATGGGTTCAAGGGAATTATTACAAAAATGAGGTAAGCAATTTTGTATTTTAGAATTACATAAAATGCTCATTAGATGGTTTTGTTGTGAGTTACAAAAAAATAAGGTGTTGTTCTGTACATTAGCGTTTCGATATTTATTTTCATTTAACTTTAATAATTATGAATCAAGACATTTTTAGAACAATGCTGCAAGAGGTGATTATCAGCCTAATTTGAATAAATGACTTTTGATTTGATTTGATTGATTTAAATGGTAATTTGGACTCTCTGTACATGGAAGCCTGTTGGAAGTTGCCCATTGCAAGTTGCCCCAGCATGAATAATACAGACGCTACGTTCACAGACCTATTGAATTTTCCATATCTATTGGAGAACTTGGCAAGACCTAATTAAACAGGAAATAATAGCCAAGGAAAACCACTTTATAATGTGAACCTATTTCATTCTCTTTATTTCTATTAAGTTTTATAAAGTTTTTCATGAGCTTCTCGTACGTAATGTATAATCTAATGTATTTTCTTGTGTATGTTCACAGATGGCCGAATAAGTCTGAAAGCGAGTCGTATCGTAGAGAAAGTCGTGCTGTGATGTTGTCATTATCTATGTATTAATTAATTTATTCTGCGTAAAACATAATTATTTATAAAAAGCATTGTTTAGTGGTGTGTGTAACGTATTTAATTAAATTATATGCTTTTTTTCTTTGGTTTTATTTTTTACCTTATGTTGTTTGACAAGGCGTGTGGCGAATTATAACGGGGAAGTGGATAGGTAGTAGTTTTGTAATAAGTATATACCCTAGAACTAGGTATCAAATTCAATAAATCCAATAGTAAACTCATCTAGTTAAATATTGGAAAACTTGAAGTAAATACCTAATTCGAAATAGGTGTATGCCTAATACCAGCACTGAAGGATAATTTTCTTTTTATTTTTATGCCAATAAAGACTTTTGTGTCAAACTGCTAAATAATTAACATCCCTGTCATCCCTGACTCTAATGAATCTTGACACCCTGTCTATGAATCTTTTTCTTGTGACGTGTATTCATATGGGCCAATTACGGATAGTCATTTTGACGTTACACGCAACTGGTTCCGTGGTGTAGTGGTTATCACATCTGCTTTACACGCAGAAGGCCGCCAGTTCGATCCTGGCCGGAATCATATCTTTTTGTGAGTTTTTTTTTGAGATTATGAACTTCGTAGAGCTTTTTATGAACACCTGACTAAATATTTATTTACATGCAAAAAAAATTGTTTCTTTGTCAAGTACGTTTATTAATCGTCCAAACACTTTATTTTAAATAACTACTATCTACATTACTCGTACAACGATTAACAAACTTATAAGTTAAATAACTAAAATAACAATAAACTATAAAAGGGCGTCAAAAAACTCCTCCTCAACGCTGTCAGCTGGTAATGTGCCCAAGAGACTGGCAGCATTGCCACGTTGTATGGCAATACTTAGCCTCTGGCCAAAGTAAAAGCCAGCCCTTGGGTCACGGGAAGAGTCAACTAGGCGTTTCGAAATGTCCTTAAAAAGACTTTCGCTCTGAGCACTCGGACCCCACAATCCCAGAGTTTCAACCCCAAACAACTCGAAAATATTTTTAAAAAATATTATTTTATATCATGGAAAATGGCATACCTACTTAGGTTTACACGAGTCTATACCAAACGTTACATTAAATAGCCATTGATCAGATTTTTATGGACTTAGGGTTCTTGAATCAAGAACAAGATACAATAATACAAGTGTATATGCTGCTGTTTCTTAAAATGGGCTAGCGTAGGTATATATATATACAGGGTGTAAAGGAAAGGGTATATACATCCTTAAGGGTGTGCTATAGACCATCAAACTGAACATGTTTCTCAACATAAAAAAAATTTGCAGCAAAAAAAATATCAGCTGCCTATACATTTGGGTCGAATAGGTATTGTAATTTTCTATGGGGCAGCCGATATTTTTATTGCTGAAAAACATGTTTTATTATGAGAAACATGTTCAGTTTGATGGTCTGTAGCACACCCTTAAGGATGTATATACCCTTTCCGTTACACCCTGTATAGACAGAGTATAGAGTAGTAAGGGTGTGAGTTACTCTGGCAGGAAAATCTCTTCTCTTTGAGCGCAATCAACTGGTAATAAGTATGTGCCAAATAAAAAAAATGGAGAGTGCTGTCGTTTTGGTGAATAACCCTCCTTTTGGGCTTCGCTGCTGTTGGGTAGAAAGCGGAAAACGAATCTTGCTGGAGTAACGTTGTTCCGGCAACAAGATTCTAAACGAATGAGAGACGGAGGGAGAATAAAGTAGGTAAATGGGCAGATGCATGTAACTATTTATGCGTTATGTTTTTAAAAGTTTTGTATAATAAACTAACTATAAACATTATAACCATTAAACCGGCCAAGTGCGAGTCGGACTCGCGCACGAAGGGTTCCGTACCATTATTTATAAAAACGAGCAAAAAAAAAAACATCTTTTTGTATGGGAGCCCCCTTAAATATTTATTTTATTCTGTTTTTAGTATTTGTAGTTATAGCATCAACAGAATTACATAATCTATAGAAATTTCAACTGGCTAACTATCACGATTCATGAGATACAGCCTGGTGACAGACGGACGGACAGCGAAGTCTCAGTAATAGGGTCCCGTTTGACACTTGGGGTACGGAACCCTAAAAACGATTAAATAAACTGCACAACTATACTAACCAAAAAAACTATAAAATGGCATAAAAAACTGCTGAACGCTGTCAGCTGGAAATGTGCTCAAGAGAGTAAACGTAGGAGCGCGTATTTGTGCATTAATTAGGTTTTCAAAAATAATTACTGTTTTGAAGTAGGTAATCGCAGGCATGTGAAGAGAAAATCCCGAAAAGAAAAACCAAAACGAAATAATGCCTAAACATTTATTTTGGTTTAATAATGTTTGATTCCGTTATGGAATGTAAATAAAAGCTATGTTGAAACAGATTACAGTGACAGTGACGGATCAAATATTACCTTTTGACTTTAAAATTTGATTGAATTTAAATTTTGACTTTAAACAAAACAAGCACACACTCTCTCTTTCATTCCATCACACACGCACACACACACACACACACACACACATACACACCCACACACTCACACCCACACACACACATACACACCCACACACACATACACACCCACACACACACACACGTATTCAATTATAAACATTATTGTAGTAATTATCTTTGTACTAGTTTATTGTCAGAACTCCACCCACCAGATTGTGATTGACATGGTATAAACTTGTACTTAGAACTTTGTATATGCCTCATGTACTATAAAATTAGTTCTATTACTAACTTTAGCAGCTTCTTAGTTAGAGATAGAATTTCCTAAAGTCCTATCTCAGTGGATAGTAAAATCAAAAAGTGAATCTACACTTCTGTTTTTAGGTTCAATAGTAATTAGAGATCTGCGTTGAGGAATCAATCAAGACGAAACTGCTTCTTTCCTTACCTTACGATGAAACCGAAGACATTATCAGTTAACAACACCTTATCTGTGCTAAACCTTCACCACACATACCCACTAACATACAGACACACACACCCACTCACAAAAACACACACAAACACACATCATTCCTAAACATTAGAATTGTTCTTATTTTATTTTATTTTTTTATTGTCTTCAAATTATGTATTGTAAGTAAGTTGTGTAAGTATGTATTTCTGTTAAATATCCAATTTCTGTTAATCTGTGTTTCTGTTAGTTCTGTCGAAAGATGACGAAATAAAAGGAAGGTGGAAGGTTTATTTTGAAAAGTTGATGAATGAAGAGAATGAATGGAGCGGTGTGCTTAAAGAGGTACGAGTAAATATGGGTGTGGTGAGGGAAATTAGCATGGATGAAGTAAGGAATGCAGTTCGAAGTATGAAAAATGGAAAGGCCATGGGCCCTGATGAAATACCAGTAGAAGTATGGAAGTGTTTAAAAGAAGATGGATACATGTGGTTGACTTTATTTTTCAATAAGTTGTTGACCGAAGAAGCGATCCCACAAGAATGGTGCAATAGTTCGCTAGTGCCTATTTTTAAAAATAAAGGTGATGTGCAGGATTGCAACAACTATCGAGGGATAAAGCTCATGTCACATACTATGAAAGTTTGGGAGAAAGTAATAGAGAAAAGATTGCGAGAGGAGAGTGAGGTTAGCCCAAACCAGTTTGGGTTTATGCCAGGTCGAGGAACAATGGACGCCACTTTTGCACTTCGCCAATTAGGTGAGAAGTACAGACGTGCGCACAAGAACTTGCACATGGTGTTCATTGATCTAGAGAAAGCGTATGATAGGGTACCTCGGGAAGTGTTGTGGTGGGCCTTGAAAGAGAAAGGTATGCCAGGGAAGTATGTAGAGTTAATTCGTGCTATGTACAGCCAATCTTGTACCTACGTACGGTCAGCTGCTGGTAACACCGACGAGTTCAGTGTGGCTGTAGGCTTGCACCAAGGGTCGGCTTTGAGTCCGTATCTCTTCCTGTTGATTATGGACGCATTGACGTCGGATATACAGGAAGAGGCACCCTGGTGCATGCTCTTCGCCGACGACATCGTTCTTGTTGGTGAAGATGGACCGGAGATCCAGAGCAAATTGGAGGAATGGCAACAGAAGCTGGAGAATGTTGGCCTGAAAATCAGCAGAACTAAAACTGAATACATGTTCTGCGATTTCGGCGGTCTCTCCAGCCCTGGTGTCATATCGCTAGATGGAGCGCTTCTTCCTGTCTGCTCCGACTTTCGGTATCTCGGTTCACTTGTCCAAAGCGATGGCGAAATAGATCGTAGTGTAAAGCACAGAATTAACATTGGATGGATGAAATGGCGGCAGGTCACGGGAACTATCTGCGACTCCCGCATTCCTCTTAAACTCAAGGGGAAGATTTATAAAACAATGGTTAGACCTGCTGTCTTGTATGGATCAGAATGTTGGGCCACAAAAGGGATGAATGAAAGGGATTTGCATGTAGCTGAGATGAGAATGCTAAGGGGGATGTGTGGTGTTACGCGAAAGGATAAAATAAGAAATGAGTACATAAGGGGCAGTTTGAAAGTGGCGCCGGTGACTGAAAAGATGTGTGGTAATCGGTTGTCGTGGTATGGGCATGTGATGAGGAGGAATGAGGAAAACGTCGTGAGAAAAGTTTATAGTATGAATGTGGATGTTTTTAGGAGTAGAGGAAGATCAAAGAAACGATGGATGGACTGTGTGAAGAATGATATGGCAACAAAGGAGGTGTCTCATGAGATGACAAGTAATAGAGAAGTATGGAAGAAGAAGACATGCTGCGCCGACCCCAAATAAATTGGGATAAGGGCAAGAGAATGATGATGATCCAATTTCTGTTAATCCAATTTATTAAAATATTTAGTTATTTTCCAAAATGTCTAATTAGCTTAACTACAAATAAATGTTTTTAATTTAAAGTTATCGCAACTCCGGCCCCCAAGATACAGGCACAGCCTAGTTAAGGGTCCACTGTTATCTAAATTTGTTAAAATAAAACTTGTAACCGACTTGTCCTTAATGATGTTAGACTAAGAAAATTACTGTAACTATGGTTTAATAAATTTATTTATTCTTATTCTGTATTAATGAGGAGTCCATTAACTGAATTATGTGGCAGCGCAGCATAATGTAGCGCATCAATGTATAACAAGCACACACCTAAAGCCAACAAATCAACCGATCTTACCCTTTTGAACTTGATACTAAAAGTATTTTCGTTTTATTTTAGTCCTTATCGAAAAGATACTCCGCTCTTGTGGAGACGTCAACACGATATACGTCTTGGCACGAAGCAAGAAAGGCAAAGATGCGCAGGCGCGTCTGCACGAAATGTTGGATGAATTTGTAAGTACGATATGGTGGCGGTATATGTCATAAAAATTATAATACCAGTCTGTATCCAGCCAACTCCTGGGCAAAGGCCTCTGCTCAAGATGGTTGGACGTTACTTTTCAAACTTCTATTAATTAAATCCAGCTTTCCTCACGAAGTTTTCCTTTACCGATGTCAAAGAAAAACGCAGCAGAATATTTTGAGCATTACAGGCGGTTATTTAAGGAATTAAATATTCTTCAGTCCCATGTCTGTATATTTTTTAAATTTGCCTGTTTGTGAAAAAATACCCTCATTTATTTCTATTAAATGAACAAGTCTCTGAAAGACTGAACAAAAGAAATTCCAGGAAATTATTAGTAGGTACCTGCTCAGAGATTGCAATTATATGTACAGTAGAAATGCCAGTTGTATGACAATTAAAATTTATAATAAATTACCTACAGCCTTGAGAATGTTACCAATTAATAAGTCTAAATGTTAAATATTTGCTTGGCTTTTACATGTGTTTTTACACCGGATGAATCAATGAATTTAAAAATCATACATTTTGAAATTGTAATTAAGATCTTAAAAATTACATTAGAACTCAGACATTAATGTGTGTTTTATTGACATTGTAATTTTTATTTTTAAAATATTACAATTTAAATGTTTGACATTGTCATTAATTTGTGTTATAGTGGTATAGTACCTTACGTATTGCTATTTTTTCAGTTGTTCCACAGAGCTCACGAAGAAAATCCTAAGGGTATACACAAGGTGGTGCCAGTAATAGGAGATATGGAACTGCCGGGATTAGGCATCAGTGACGAAGATAGGAAGATGCTTACAAGCAAGGTCAGTCGATAATGATTTTGGTTTTTGTTTAGTTAGCTTTTCCAACACTAGATGGCATACAACAAAATGCTCTAATTCTCACCACTAGATGTCGTTCGAATAAGAATATTTAATTTTCATTGAAACATGGTCTTAAAAATATGATTTAATCTCTATGTTCTGCCATTGACTGGTTTCAGGTAACAATAATAATCAACGCAGCGGCCACAGTGAAATTTGACGAGAAACTGTCAGTTTCGACTGCTATAAACGTGAAGGGAACCAAAGAAGTGCTCAAATTTGCTAAAGAGTGCAGGAACTTGAAGGCAATCACTCATGTGTCGACCGCCTTTTCCAACACACAAGTTAAAAATATTGAGGAAAAGTATGTTTACGATTTTCATTTATCCATATATAATAATTATATCTCAGTATAATACAGCTTTCACGGATTCATAATCAGGGAAAATAATGACCAATATTTATTTATTATATTAATTTTTTTAATTCTATCAATAAAATGTTAACCCGTAATTGAGAACAATTACGGGTTTAAAAATGGATGTATTGAGGGAATCGTTTCCGTAAATGTCCTATTCAAAATAACTTCATACTTAAGTAATGATGAAATAATAGAACTTCATTTGAGGTCGAGCTTTTGAAATAGACTTTTACGCAGATATGTGATAATTTCTCGTGTTATTACTTGTAATGATTGACGTATTATTATGATTTTAGGTTCTACGAGCCCCCTATGACTGTGGAAGCATTGGAAGCCCTATCAGAAGTCGATGACAAACTGGTTGAAAGCATCTTGCCAACGTAAGTACTTACCTATCAACGAACTCTTCTCTATTTATTTATTTTAAAACCCCGACCAAAAAAGAGGGGTGCTATAAGTTTGACGTGTGTTCCTGTGTGTCTGTCTGTGGCATCGTAGCTCCTAAAAGGATGAACCGATTTTAATAAAATCTGTTTCTCAGATTTGGATAAAAGAACTCTTTCGGGAAGGTTAAAAAAACAAAAATAAATTAATCCAAGCGTCGTAGCGTCGGGGGACCGCTAGAGGTCTTTTGTGTCGGGGGGTTTTTTAGTGTTTTTTTTTGGAGGTGTCCCTAATTTTTTTTTTTTTCTAAATAGTTATTAGTTATGACAATATTCTTTCCTTCTCACAATATTACGGTATAGATATTACCTACAATAATTTATATAATTTACAGTCTTCTAGGAAATCGTCCAAACACGTATTGCTTCACAAAGGCGATAGCAGAAGAGGCAGTCAGAAAATATGGCGAAGGACTACCGATCAGCATCGTCAGGCCTTCTATAGGTAAGCCAAACTACTAGCTACAGGCAGAAGCCTGCAGTTGAAAATGCTGCTATCAGAAGTACATAAATATAGAAAAATAATAAGAAGGAATGAGAGGTGTCGTGAGTGGCAAGAGCCAACCAAACCTAATCTCTACGAGCATATAAAGGGTGTAAAACACCTCTTAACGAAGCCGAAAGGCACTGGTTCTCCCTGTCATTGCGATCATTTTTTTGTTCTACACCATACCTGGGAACCTTCTAGTTACGGAGATATTAGGGGTCAAAGTTCCAACTTTTTGACAAGTATTTTTTTAAATACATGTTTTTAATGTAAGATTTTTACTTTAAACACCTCCACGACCCCCGTACTATTTAATCCGTCCATCAGCACAATGTTTTGAGTGTGTTACATTGAGTTCTACCACAAAACATGATTTTGCACCCCAAAAAAAAAGTCGTTTCCCAGCAATAATATCTGCGTAAAGTTACTTAGTTTCATGTACAGGATGCTTGGTTGACGGCTTCGTGATGAGGTGATTTACACCGTGTATACATGATACATGATCCATTTCCATTTTTTCTTAATTACTGAGTGATTTGTCTTGAAAAGAAAAGAGGTGACCAGTGACATGACGGCCAATAGTGATGTCAACTCAAAAAAATAAGTTTATCGGTAAATCGAGCATCTCTCATTTTTATACTGTTATTTACAGTTGTCTCAACTTACGAAGAGCCAGTGAGAGGATGGACAGACAGCGTGTACGGACCAACGGGGCTGGTGGTCGGCATCGGCACCGGGGTAAGCAATACCCACTTAAAGTAATTCGAACACTCGTCTTTTATGGAGCAAGGCTTTGAAAGAGTTGTGGCCAAAGAAACCAAGGCGTCCTAAAACTCGCTAGGTCGACGGGATGGGAAGGGAGGCACAGTACGTCGATTCTGTAAAATTCAGACGACAACTCACATATCACATCGCTATCCACTGTCACTTCGCGTAAGGTTCAAAATGACCTTGATTTTGTAGCCAAGGGAGCGTCGAAGTGACGGGGGAATTACCTTACAGAGTGCCACTTCTTACGTAATCTCATACTTTATCGGTCAAAATCTCCCTGTTAATTTAGTTCAACTCGCTGACACGCTCGTAGTGGTGGCGCTAGTGTAAATTCGAATTATCAACCGGGTTTTTAGAATGCCAATCAAGAAACTCACAGCGGATTCAGATTCGAAGTTCTAAGTGAGGTCTTACAGAATCACACCGCAGATCCGAGTTGTGTGGTAGAATAAAAAGGAGGTCTAAGCCCAGTAGTGGGTGATTTGGGCTGGTATTATGATGACAATGATCTATTTTTTTATGTATGGTTTCTTTGAGCTCTTGCTCAATTTAAACAAAAAAAAAACGTACTATGCTATCACTTCTCTCTTCATCAAACCGAATCCGCACAATGTTGAGTGTAGGTCTCCTCTATTGCACGCTACTGACGCCACTTCACCCGTTCTAAACCGCAATTTTACTTCGATATCGCAGATCACCTCCTAAAATATTGAACACCAGACGATATCAAAAACGTTCATTTCCGCAGGTCCTGCGCACCATGTACATGGACCAAGAGAAGGTAGCGGATATGGTCCCCGTGGACCTCTGCGTCAACGCCATCCTCGCTTCCGCCTGGTTCACTGCCAAGAATTATAAGGAGAAGTAAGTACCTATAATCTTTTTAATGCAATTTATTTATTTATAACTAGCTGCTGCCCGCAACTTCGTTCGCGTAGAAATTTTATATATAATAAATACCTGCCTCTTGAATCGTTTTGTCTAAAATAATTATTTTTTGTCTTCATAAATTTTATTATACTTATGCCTACATGGGCACTTGTAAAACGTCGACAAAAGGTGCTCGGTTCGGGTTGACCGTTTCTATGGAGAATAACCGGCAAGAAACTCCATGGTTACTCTTTTAAAATCATTTGGTTTTATAATATATGAATGTTACAGCGTTAGTAAGTACTTAAGTATGGGAGGACAGCGTAGGCTCGACAATAAGTAGTTGCTTACTACAAAAGGTAGAACGTTGGCTGAATCGGTAGAACTGGATAACAAAAAGTCTATTGCTGAAAACCACACCAAAATCCGTTGCATGGTTTAAATAAAAGATGTAAGCGTACAGATGGCGGGAAGCGACTTTGTTTTGTACTAATGGTTACGTTTTCGAGTACCTAACTTCATTTTTAATAATCATATGTAGCAACAAAGCTGCATATTCCGTTCTATTCTTATTTACACATAAAATCACAAAGAGGTTGGTACAGGTGTTATGTTTAAGAGCCTGATGGGGATGAGCCTGCATTGCAATCAGCGGACACAATTCCCTTCTCCGGCCTAATAACATACCCAGTAATATTGAGGTTCTGAAATTATTTCTCAGGTCAGATACTTTGCCCGACCTCAGGACCTCATGCTCTTCAGCAACGTTTGCGGCACCAGACGCAGACAAAATATCCTGAATTTTAAATCAATGTTTACAGCAAAAATGGTCTTATAGCATCAGCTTTCTTTTTTTACCCCACTGTATAATGTTTAAACGGCATTATTTTTTGTATTTATCAAAATGCTTATTATTTTCAGCCAAACATCTGACATTCCGATCTACAATTTCGTGTCGGGAGCCCAGAATCCCCTGACGTGGGGGGACTTCATCGAGCGCAACCGGAAGTATGGCATCGATAAACCTACTACGAAGGCTGTTTGGTATGTCCTCTTTTTTCAATTAGTTGTTTCTGCGTCTGTGCTTGGATTATTTTCATTTATTTGTGATCAATCGAAGAGTCAATCATAGAATACTGATGAGGAAACCCTGAAGCAAATTGCACCACAACAGTTCTTCGTCTGCCACATCTAGTCTGTCCCAGCCGCTTCCTTATTGTTGGTGGGCTATGTAGCTAGCGGGCATCCCACTCCACGTTTGCTGATTCAATGGTCTCCAATCTAGGATTTTATAGACCCGTCCGTCGTCAGAATATCCCTCCTTGGACAGACTCATGTCTGACAGTAACTTCAGCTTCCTATCTAGCAAGCTGTAAATCCCCCAAAAACTAAATCTTTGCTGTTTTTATTTCATGTATATTAACCTCACTCGTCTGTTTTCAGGTACTACGGTCTGAACCCGACGAACAACTACTACATGTTCTTGTTCTACAACTTTTTCCTGCACTACCTGCCCGCCCTGTTCGTCGACACATACTGCGCCATCACTGGGAAAAGACGCGCGTGAGTTACTAAATTAACAGTTATTACGTATTGCAATCCTATAAGTATAGTTTTTAAACCAAGTATTAATTAAAAGAACCAACTAAGATCATAATGTTTCCGAAAACTTACTATAGATGGCTCTGACAATATCTGACCACTTCGCTAGATGACGTTCAAATATTTGAATTCGCTCACTAGATGGTGCTGTCATTGAAACCTTACTTTTCAGGATGCTGAAACTGTACTCCAAAGTCATGAAGCTTGCCAACATCCTGTTCTACTTCTCGACTCAAGACTGGAAGTTCTCTGACATGAACGTCAGAAACATGTGGAACTCTCTGTCAGTTGAAGACCGCGTAGTGTTTCCCTTCAGCATAGGGGAAATGTCCTGGGAGTACATGTGTGAAACCTTCTTAGTTGGTAAGTATTGGGGTGCCCTAAACAACGTTAAAATCTTCTCGTCTTGGACGACTTTTTAACAAGATGTTGAATCTCAAATTCTGAACGGTGACCACCCAACTCCGCAATTAGGTACTTACAGTTACAGTTGTAGAGGTCAGATAGGAAGTCACTGCATGTATAATACTGATATTCAGCTGCATCGGGTTACCCTGAGAGCCACCCCCAACATAGTTAGGAAAAGGCTTGGCAAGCGATCACATGAGTGAACTTTGATTTCCGCCACTCTCATAGTCCTAGACGACCGAAGGATATCAGACTTTATATTCGCCATCACCGAATTCACTTCCCTAATATACACCGTGTAAATCACCTCATCACGTAGCCGTCAACCAAGCATTCTGTACATGAAACAAGTAACTTTACGCAAAGATTATTGCTGGGAAACGACTTTTTTTTGGGGGGTGAAAAATCATGTTTTGTGGTAGAACTCAATGTAACGCACTCAAACCATTGTGCTGATGGGCGGATTGAATAGTACGGGGGTCGTGGAGGTGTTTAAAGTAAAAATCTTACATTAAAAACTTGTACTTAAAAAAATACTTGTCAAAAAGTTGGAACTTTGACCCCTAATATCTCCGTAACTAGAAGGTTCCCAGTTATGGTGTAGAACAAAAAAATTATCGCAATGACAGGGAGAACCGGTGCCTTTCGGCTTCGTTAAGAGGTGTTTTACACCCTTTATATTTTTTTATTTTTCCAGGTCTTAGAGTGTATCTCATCAAGGATGACCTTTCTACCCTTCCTGAAGCTAGGAAGAAGTGGAACAAGTAAGTCGATACCTACGTTAGCAGGCCTACATAAAAGGTTCAATTTGCGGAAATTCAAGTTTAACGACTTTTTCGATAACACTAGTCATTCTAAAATCGACTTAATTTGAAAACTTGCTTTGTTTCAGGTTATATTACTTACATCAGTTGCTGAAGGCTGTGACGATAGTTCTAGTGCTAAACTTAGCATATTTCGTGATTAAAGCTGTGTTCGCGCTCACTCACTGAGATTTTTGAAGCTTTAAGTAATATAATGATATTAGTTAGCAGCTAAAATATTAATAAATTAAATTAATTTTGTAATGTACGATAGTTTTCAGCTGAGTTTTTGACCTTTTAATTCCACTTACAAATTGAATACCATATTCGCCAAAAAGTCGCTAAGGACGTTCATAGGTTCTAACCAAGTTGGGTGACAAATTTTTGTATGGTAATGATTACATTTTTGGTGGTGCTGTAGGTCTGACTTGGACCAAGGCAGTTACTAGTTTGAATATAAGGAATTAATACTATACAAGGTATAGTATAACAAATGCAAGACCTCTCGGGTGGTGTGTCGGACCACGAAACTGAACGACTTTTGTTCCACGATTTCTAGAATATCGCAAAAAAATAAGTTCTTTATAAAGGAATTCATGCAATCAGATGATCAATGTGGTATGTCAAACTAAAAAAAAATTTGGTGTGTCCAAACGCCATAGAACAAAAGCGGTTCAGTTTCATGGTTTGAGTCACCACACGGGACGTCTTGCGTTTATTCTGTTAGACCCTGTAGAAGAGAAGAAGTTTTTACATTACAAGTCTTAATAAAAGAGCTACGCTGAAAACATTTCGTTTGCAATTTTGCTCAAATCGTATGGAATAGGGTTATTTAAATTGTAGTAATATAAATAGCACTGATATAGGTTAGTTTTAATATAGTTTGTTGTTACACGAACAGGTTTTCAATTCTCGGTCGTAAACATCGAGTTTATTGGTTGTCTCTTTCTG